>JARHVA010001640.1:3237500-3243840 GCA_037957365.1 Torreya grandis
TTCTTGCCATTTTGTAATATTTGAAATTTTCAATAGTTTAGTCTAGAATAGGGTGTTATAGGAGGTTATAAAAAGTAATTAAGAGGTAAATGATTATAAAACATAAATAAGGACACCATTAAACTTTATCATCGGTCATTGGTCACACATGTATGGATAATCCATTTTGTTGATTGTGCCAAGATGAAAAGTTCTTGTTAATGACTATTGATAGGAAGTTAGAGTTGTGTGGCAATGAAAAGGGTTGGTATATGGTTTTGTAAGGATGAATATTTTATGGGGTTTGAATTATAATAAAACTATAAATTAATCCCAAGAAAGTGTTTCTCATTTTAATATAATAAAATGACTATAAATTTTGTATTTTCCTTTATAAGTACTATGAGAAGATTGGCTATGTAAGAATGTTCAGTGATGGAAAGAGCTGTAGAATTAATATTTTGATGATATTCATGAATGTGGTGAGTTTTAAAGTTGTTTTTTAAGGTAATAAATAATTAACTTATGATTTCCAACATTATTTAAACATGTATTTCTGTAAACCCTATTTATATGAGTTAATAAGCAAATATAATTATATTTGGTGAAAAGTTGAAGCAAACATGTCTAGGAAATATTTATTGTATTTATAATGTCTTGGAGATATTCATAAATATTATTTAAAGTATTTATTATAATCACTTGGATGTATTCATTAGTTTATACAAATTGTCATAGTCCTGCATGCCCTATAGGCATTACATTCTATGTTTTGTGAACTAAGAGAAAGTAAAAGATTGAAGTAAAGGTTATATTTTTGGATGTTTTTAGAGAATTTTTGAATGGTAATGGGATATAATAATCTGAAATTATCATTAAAAACAAGTATCCTATTTGTTTTAATAAGGATTTACAATAAACCATGTGTCATTTTGTGTATTATACACTGTCAATGTGATAATCTTGTTGAAAGATGTTGTAGATGTTTGGAGAAGGACCTTCAGCACTTGAGTTAGGTAAATTAAGTTATTATTAATCCTTATAAATAATATGAGAACATTTTAAACCTTTATTACTACTTAAATCCTAGTACAACTCCTCCCTAGATTTGTAGACTGTGTCTGTGCATGCAATAGTGTTAAAAAGGTGCTAAAACATTGAAAAAGAGATGTAATGGGATAACCAAAATTTTAATGAGATGACCTAGGGTACCAAATAACTTAATAAATGATTGGTATCATGTGAAATTTTATTTAAGGGTTAAAACATGAAAAAGTTTCCTCTCAGGTCAAGACAGACTACACAAACTCTATCTAGGTTTTCATGATAAAAATAAAGATTGTGGAAGACTCCACTGTGAAAAATCCCTAAAATTCATATTTAGATAGATATCATTACTAGTTACAATAATTTTGAGTTTTTGATGGATTTTTGTATGTCTCTATACCATACTAAGGGATTATGGTTGAAATAGGGGTCTAAATGACCTAGAGACCTAATCAGTGACCAAGATAGGCCAAAAAAGTGACTTAGAGATATATTTTGGATTTTAAAATTTTTATATGGATACATTAAGACAAAGGGTATATGAGTAAATGGTTAGATTTCCAAATGGCATCTGTATAGATATGTACTATAAGAGTTAGCCTAAAAAAAGGCTACTAGAACCAAGTGGTAAGGAGGTAAAGTTATGTATAAGTGAATTGTTACTTATTATAATGGTATAAATTGAATTAAGGGTACTTAAATATTTTAATAATCATGTTTAAGGTGTTTATAAGCATTCAAATAGGCATTAATCTAATAAACACCAGTGAATAAGTGAACCTACATGACATTAACAAAGAAGTGTATCTTGAGACAAAGCATAGTATGAGATAAGTTGTTTGAATAAGATTATTGTGTTAACCCTATACATTATTTTGGTATCATATCCTGAAGATTCATTGGGAACCAAGAGAATAATATTTTCATGAAGAAAATGTACAATTTTCTTTGTTTTCATTTTGTGAATTTGATCAATTCATTGAAAGTATGATGAAGGTTTTTTACAAAGGTTGTTAAAGAAGATTGTAGTAAGTTGGTCAAAGTAGGTTGAACATCCAAGAGAGGATTCAAATAAGGAGCTAAATAAGCTCATAATAAGAGAGCAAAGTGATTGTTAAAAGAATTTATCCAAAGAGATAGCTTGGATAAAGAATGGAGCAAGATCTAAAAGACTTGTTAGGAGAGTATAACTACCCAAAAGAAAAGACCAACTGAGAGAAGAAGAGAGAGGTGAGACACTTTCAGATGAGAATATAGAAGGATGTTTTAAATTTTTTTCAAAACATTTATCATTCATTCAAAACAATGAGTATTTAAACACTTTGTTTAGAAAGTGAGCATGTTGAGGAAATTGGCCATGGAAAAGGAAGTCATTGATCAGGTGCAATGATAAAAGGAGTATAAATAGGTTGAAGAGGTTGAGATGTTTTAATAAGAGAAGAAATAAATAGTAGCAACACAACAAACAATAGACCCAAGCATAGGGAGCATAAGCATACAATTACAAGACAATGGTTCAAAAGATGACGAGTAAGAGATTGTTTTCATTAATTTTTGTGTTCCATGAGTAAGTTGGTTGTAGGAAAACACTAAGAAGTTGAAGATGATCAGGTTGAAGATCAATATACAAGAGGATGACCTTAAAGGTGGAATAAAAAGAGATAAAAATAAAGGAGGATCCATCATAAGATTCATCAAGCACCATAAAGGCTTATGTGTCTCAAATAGGTCATGCGATCTAGGAGGAGGTGTCCCTAAATAAAGAGTGTTGAACAAGAACATCAAATTTAAAGCAGTTATAACTTTCTAGGAAAGTTTTCATTCATTCCTTAGTAGTATGATGTAGGAGCATCACTACTTATATACATATTAGTCTATTTTCATGCTTGGAATCATTAGGGAGTCAGTCTAGTCATGTTAAGTCTTTAGGAATCAATATCAGGTGTTAGAGTAGTGTTAATTTTGAATTTAGATGACATTAGCATATTCCCACCATTTTGTAATATTTGAAAATTTGAATAGTTTAGTCTATAATAGGATGTTCTAGGAGGTTTTCAAAATTAATTAAGAGGTAAATTATTATAAAACGTCAATAAAGACACCATGAAACTTTTTCATGTGCCATTGGTCACACTTGTATGGATAATCTATGTTGTTGATTATGCCAAGATGAAAATTTTTTGTTAATGACCATTGATAGGAAGTTAAGGTAGTTAGAGTGGTTATGTGGAAATAAAAAATGGTTGGTAGATGTTTTTGGAAGGATTCATATTTTTATAGGGTTTAGATTCAAAAAAAAAAATTGTAAGGGAACCCCAGGAAAGTGTTTCTCATTTGAATATAGGAAAAGGACTATATATTCTATATTTTCTTGTATTAGTATTGTGAGAAGATTGGTTGTGTAAGAATGTTAAATGATGGAAAGAGCCATATAATTAATATTTTGATTATATTCATGAATGTGGTGAGTGTGAAAGTTATTTTTAAAGGTAATCCAAGCATTCACTTATGACTTCCAACATTCTTTAAACATGTTGTCTACAAACCCTCTTTCTATGAGTTAACAAGCAAATCTGATTATATTTGGTGAAAAGTTAAAATAAACATGTCTAGAGACTTTTTATTGTATTTATAATGTATTATAGAGATTCATAACTATTAGTTAAATTCTTTATTATAATAACTTGGATGTATTCATTAGTTTATAAAAATTGTCACAGTCCTGCATGCCCTATAGGCATTGCATTTTGTGTTTTGTGAACTAAGAGAAATCACAAGATTAGAGTAAAGGATCTATTTTTTGATATTTTTAGACAATTTTTGAGTGTGAAAGGGATCTAATAATCTGAAATTATTATTCAAAAAAATTATCCCAATTGTTTCAAAAAGGATTTATAGCAAACCCTATGTCATTCTGTGTATTATACATTGTCAATGTGCCAAGCTTATTGTAAGATGTTTCATACATATAGAAAAGGACCTTTAGAATTTGATTTAGTTAATGTAAGGTGTGATTAATCCTTATAAACAATATAAGAACATTTTAAACCTTTTTTAATATGTAAATACTAGCATGATTCCTCCTTGGATTTGTAGACTGTTTGTGTATGTAATAGTGTGAAAAATGTGCTAAAATTTTGAACAAATACATGTAATGAGAAAAATAAAATTTGAATGAGATGACATAGGGTGCCATAGATCTTAATCAGTGATTGGTATTGTGTGAAAGTTTAATTAATGGATAAAACTTGAAAAAGTTTTCTCTCGAGTCATGATAAACTACACAAACCTTGTCTAGGGTTTTGTGATAAAAATAAAGATTGTGTAAGACTCCATGATAAATCCCTATATTTTCATCATTAAATCTATATTGTTACTAGATACAATAATTTTTAGTTTTTGATGTATTTTTTTATGTCTCCATACCATATTAAGGGATTGTGTTTGAAATAAGGGTATAAATGACCTAGATACCTAATCAATGACCAAGATAGGCTAAGAAAGTGATTTAGAGATAGAGTTTGGATTTGAATATTTGTGGATAGATAGAGTAAGATAAAGGGTATTTGAGGTAATTATTAATTTTCAAAATGACATCTTTACAAATATGTACTATAAGAATTAGCCTAAAAAAAGCTACTAAAACCAAGTGGTAAAGAGGCAGAGTTGTATAGAAGTTTATTGTTTCTTAGTAGAATGGTATAAATTGAAATAAGGGTACTCAAGGATTGTAATAAGAATGTTTAAAGTGTTTATAATCATTTAAATATGAATTAAATATAATAACCACTTATGAACAAGTGAACCTAGGTGACATTATCAAAGAAGTGTATCTTGAAACAAAGTATAATATTAGATAAGTGGTTTGAATGAGATTATTGTGTTAACCCTTTGCATCACAAATGAATGGTTAGTTCAATATGGTAACAAATATAAGGTCAAGTTTGATAAATGTTTGGTTAAAGTTAAGATCAAAATATTTGAATTCACTATGGTAGTTGATCTATTTGTAGCTCTATTAGGGTCATATGATATGATCATAGGATTAAACTAGTTAGCTCAACATAAATCCAAGGTAGAGTGTCTACTTAAAAGAGATGAATGTCTGGATGATTTGGATAAAAAAAATTCAAGGAGAAAATATGGAGCTTAAGATTATAAAAATTTCTAAAATTTAGTTGAATAAAGCTCAGAGAAAATGGTGTAAAGAATTTATTGTAAAAATAAATGAGATGGAGGAATCAAAGGAACATTATATCAAATATTATCCTTTTCTCCAAGATTTTTGAGATGTTTTAACTTGAGAATTGTTGAGTTTACCCCTTAAGATATAATTTTATTTTTTAATTGACATCATTCTATAGTCTAAACTATAGTATAAATTCCCCTATAAAATGATGACAAATAAATTACTGGAGTTGAAGGCTCAACTTCATGAGTTGTTGTCTAAAGGTTTGATTCAACCAAGTGTGTCACCATGGGGTGCACTAGTTGTGTTCATTAATAAGAAGGATGGAAAACTTAGCATATGTATTGATTATAATATTTTGAATAAGGACATGATAAAAAACATGTATCTTTTACCTCACATTTATGATCTTTTTGATCAAATGTGAGGAACATCAATTTTTTGAAGATTGATCTTCAAGAAGGATATCATCAACTAAGGATTCATGGGAATACATTATAAAAATAGCCTTTAGAACTTTATATAGGCATTATGAGTTCATGGTTCTTCCTTTTGGGCTAATGAATGTACCATTAACATTTATGAATCTCATGAATAATGTGTTTAGGGATTATTTAGATCATTTTGTGTTAGTCTTTTTAGATGATATCCTCATCTATTCTCAAACTAAGGAGGAACATCTATAGCATTTGAATTTGGTTATGTAATGATTTCATAAACATAATTTATTTGGGAAGCTATTGAAGTGTGCCTTCTTTTAGAAAAAGGTATGATACTTTTTGGGCACATTATATCTGTAGAAGGAATATCTATGAATCCTCTGAAGATTAAACCCATTATGGAATGGCTAACACCTAAAAATGTCCATGGAGTTAGGAGTTTTATGGGTTTGATAGGGTATTACATGAAGTTTGTTCCAAAATTTTCTATGATAGCAAATTTAATTACTTCTCTTCAACAAAAAAATCATAAGTTCATGTGGTTAGTGAAGTGTGAGGAAGTTTTTTAGGAACTAAAAAGAAGACTTAACTCTATATTAGTGATATGAGTTCTCAATTTAAATGGTCAATTTTTATTAATAACTAATGCTTCAGGAAATGGTCTCAGAGGATTTCTCATGCAAGA
>JARHVA010001641.1:0-362500 GCA_037957365.1 Torreya grandis
ACTAAACCATTTTACCCATGGTCTCTATAAATATGAATAACTAGGGTTTGAACATTTCATGAGGAGTAATAGTCCATAACCTAAATCTAAATTTGCCAAAGTGAAGGTAAAGATAGGCACAAAAGTATCAAGGTAGTTTTATCTCTTTTTAGTATGTATTCCATAAATATACATACATCTAACATAGACAGTAGGATTGATGTAACCATCTAAGGATGACACTAGTATCCATGGATATAGAGGCACTAAATTCATAATTTAATGACTATTCTATAATCATATTCCAGTCTACTTCCTACCTATTCTAGATCCAAAACTATGTTATCATTAGAACTAACTAAGTACATTATTTCTTTATCATTTCCATATCTATCATAGTTATTCTTTCTATTTTTTTCATATCTCAGCTTAATAAATTTAGTATATGTTGTATTTGACCCTTGTGCATTTTCATTTTAGTATTTTTAACCATATCTATTGGACAATTATAAATGATGTTATGATGATGTCATGGAGGTGTCCAAGTGAGTGGATAAAGTTCCTTGATAGTCTATGTGACAGAAAGTGTGCAATGTGTTTGTCCTAGTATACTTGAAGAAGTCTTGGTTAATATTCAGAGTTTATATGGTTTAAGATGGTCAAGGATAAATATGGTAATTTGAGGATGTAAAAGAGGTCCCTAATATTTTTTATATACTTTTAGTGCTTATGTTCATGTGTGCATTTCATTTGGTTGGTCATTATTTTCATTTAGACATTATGGGTCTAGTGGCAAAAAATCTAAGTAGCTAGTTTGATGAGGTCACCATTGTCATATGTGGATGAGTCAAGGGGAGTTGGCCATTTGGTTGTGATAAAATTTGTGCCTAAATATTATTTGATAAATTTTATATCATGAATCTAAGTTCAAAAAAATATATAAAGTGTAAATTTTGGCTCCCAGGTAGTTTGACAATGTTTTCCCATACTTAGCCAAATTTGCATGAGGCAAAAAAGATCTGAGTAAGCATTTTGATGGTGGCATACCTCACAAATGTGGAAATTTAAAGATAATTTGATCATATTTTTTTGTTAATTTATATTCCTAGTTATTATGCACCAAATTTTAGGTCATACGATGTAGTGTGGTAAAATATATGCATGTGTAAAGTTGGGCTCCCAGGCATATTGACAGTGTTTTGTATCTTCAAATAGAGTTGAGTAAGTAGTTTATTAACATAATATATTGAAAGTGAGAATGTTTCAAGATTATATTTATATATGGATTTAATCACCTATGTGAGAGGATATTATTCACTAAATTTCATATCATGCGACTAAGTGCAACAAGAGTTATGCAAGAGCAAAGTTGGCCTCATAGGCAGGTTCTAAGCATAGTTGGCTCTATGAGAAGATTTTGAGAAGGAATTTTAATGTTGATATATCTAAATCATATGAATGTTTCAAGGTCATTTATATATATTTTTGGATTAATCTTTGAAATTTTATCATATGGTCCCAAATTTAGATCATGCATTTAAGCATAGAAGAAGTTAATAAGGTTCAAAATTGGCTACTCAAGTAGATAAGCATGGTTCTGATACTTAGTCATTTTAACACAAGTTAAATTTAAATAAAAATCAATGGAGTGTGTTTCTTAAATAATTTATGAAGCTACGAGATAGTGCCATGTGTTTAATGTTTAATGTTGAGTAGAGTTAAAGATTGAGCTTCTTCCAAGGATCAACGATGAGCAGGTGATCATATAGATAGAGATCAACATTATGCATTAAAGTCATGAGGTCAAAGTGATAGATATCTATCATTTTTAAATTTAAGATAATATTGATGGTGCATGTTTAATTTTATTATAAAGTACATGATATATGCTCATAATGTTCAAGGTTTAATTGTAACCATTTTCTTTTGAATATTTGAATTTGCAAAGGAAAAACTAGTGCTCTGTATTTTGGCTATATATTTTGATATATTTAGAATTTGTCCATATAGTAAAAATAATACTTGTAGAGGAATCCAAGTAAAACTTAAAAATATTTATTTTAATATCTAAAAGTGTGTACAATCAAATATATTGATATTTAAATTTTGTGTGTTTGATAATGTTCTTGAAGTGACCTGAGAAGGATGTTCAAGCTTGTTTTATTATTATTTAGATTTTGCATGATGAATTAAATATTATATCATGTTTTAAACTCCATGAAGACCATATGTGTGTATTATCAAGGTTTGACCAATCGTATGTAGTATGAACAAAGGTTTATAAGTTGACTGTGTATTCATTCATGGTGACTGTGTACATAGAATGTTGTTTGAGTAAATTGTGCTTTAGCAAATGAGTGTTTTGGTGACTATGAACACTTCAAGATGTCTAAGGAGACATAATGAGTGGAAACATGTATTTAAATTGGTTCTATGTTCTTTTTTTTCTTGATGATGTGTTAAATGGGTGAATAGGTCTCCATGAGACCTATAAGAGCTACAAGGGACTTATTAAAAGGTGTAATTGCTTAAGGGTGACCCATAAATGCTATGGTTGACCTATGAATATTGTATTAAACTATGTATTCATATGATTTATGCCTTGAGGTTTAAGGCATGCCTAATGGCCAACCAAGATGTCAATAATCATGAATGCTTTATATATATTGAAACCATATGTGATGGTTTCTAAACTTGGTGAAAGATTTTGGTGAGAGAATTATGTGTGGAATGTGCATTTGAGATAATTTTTTAGTGAAAGGGTGGGTACCTATTGGATTATTTGAAGATCATAATATATTAAGGACTATTTTCATGACTTGTAGGTCATAATTCTATTGGCATAATAATGCTTTTGTTGTTTTAGTATGAGTGAAGGTGAATTGTGATAATCAGAGGTCCATAATCAAGTGTTGAAGACATCAATAAAAAGGTGGATGTGTTCATAGGTTTTGTTGTGGAAGATCAAAATCTAAGGGGGTTATAACCTCCTTGCAAGGTGAACTTTATAAAGGTCTATTTTTTTATGGTAGCTCAGCTAGATAGGTGTGGTAGCTCCTTGTGCGATTACAGTCTCACTAAAATAAGGGATGGTAGTTCCTTGATCAATTGAATCTGGTCTAAATTTGTTATTGTTATTACAGGATAGTAGTCCAATTATAATTTATAGTGGTTTTTCTCCCCTAAGATGGTTTTCCACATATGTCATGTGTTATGTGATTGATCTTGCATTATCTCTCTTTTTTATTGCTATGAATGTTATATATGCTTCATGAATGCTTGTGGTAACCGATTAATATTTTTGAAAGGTTTGAAACTGAAGTTGAATTATCTAGGCTCATTGATTCACCCCTAGTGATTTTACCTCTATCAATTGGTATCACATAAGGTCCTTTAGTAAAGGCTTGACATCTTAAAGGTGATTTAATGTATAATATGGATAGTCATCAAGGATTTTTCTCTACTAAGAAAGCACTGAAAAGATGAGGACATACATTATGTGCATAGGGTTTGATGTATGGCAATTTGTTATGGATGGTTATGTTGTTCCTACTACTCCTACATCTAGTGTTGTAGACAAGAAACTCTTTCAGAATAATTCTAAGGCAATGAATGCCATCACTTGTGGTATTACAGATGTTGAGTTCACTAAGGGAATCCATTGAAAATATATTAAAGAGATATGGGACAAAATATAGATCATTTATGAATGAAATTCAAAGGTCAATCTTGCTAAGTTTTAGACTCATAGAAGGCAATTTGAGAGTCTCAAGATGAAGGAAGAAGATTTTGTGGCATCCTTTTTGCAAAGAGTTGATGAGATTGTGAACATCATCAGAGGTCTTGGAGAGAATATTTAAGAGGATATTGTATTCCAAAATTTATTAAGGTATCTATCCCTCAAGTTTTATCCAAAATTATTTGCTATAGAAGAAATTCATGATCATACTCAGTTGAAGATGGATCAATTGCATTTCAACCTTAATACCTATGAGATGAGAGTTAATTATGATATACCACCAAAGAAAGAAGCGTTATTCAAGACAAATATGAAGCCTAAAAAGAATTTCCAAAGTAATAAACCCAAATAAGATGACATATTTGACATTGATGAAGATGAACTAATTATTTGATTACTAGGAAATTGAACATAGACTCAAGGAAGTATAAGGGTAAACGACCCTTCAAATGTTTCAACTATGGAGAGATATGAAATTTTGCACATAAGTTCCCTCATAAACATGAGAATAATGATGATATAGATAATGGTGAAGGCTAATATGAAGACAAGAAGACTTATAGGAAGAAAGGATTCAAAAAGTATAATAACAAGATGAAGTCCTTCAAGAACAAGAAGAGTCTCTACATAAAAGAAGATTGTAGTTCATCAGATGAGAGTGAAGATAGTGACTCAGATTATGATCATGAACATAATGGTCCTACTAAAGATGAATTTATATTCATGGCTAAGGAAGGAATTTTCTCACATTAAAAATATTCTAGGTGAAGTGATTTAGATGATGATGAAGATGAGGTGGACTATGAGACTGTATTGATGAATAATCTTGAAGAACTAAATATTGATAAGATCAATAAGAAGATGAAATATAAACTCAAGGACTATGAGGATAAATTCAATGTGTTTGAGGAAATATTGGTTGAAGACTCTATGGAGTATAAAGGTGTTGTCATGTTTCTTAATTCTAAGTTGTAATCTATGTTTTAAATTATAAGAGTCAAAGATGAAGAATGATCAAGGTATGCTTCTGAGATTGTGTCTTAGAAATATGAGATAGAGAAATCTATAATCAAGGTGAAATAATTTGTCAAGTTTGATAAAAGTTCTAATGATTTGGATGATCTCCTAAGGATTCAAAATTCAGCTAGTGATAGTTGCTACTCAAGTTGACATGAATATCAATGAGATCAAGGTCGATCAGTCTTTGAAGATAAATCATCAAACAAAAAATGAAGGTGATGGAAAAATTAAGATAAATTAGATCAGACAACCTAATGCCATGACGTATGTAAGATTCAATGGTTATTGTTACACACGTAATCAATTTGGTCATAGGTCTAGAGAATGTAAGAGACCTATCAAAAATGAGTTTGCATGGAACTATGATGGGGGTCTTTAGTCAAAATGTGTGAACAAAGTTAATTAATTTAACTATCTTGTTGTGGGACACTTTAAAAACTATTATCCATATAAGGCTAGACAAGGTGAGTCATCTTTAAAAAAGAGGAGGTTGTTTCATTTGTCACGACATAGGACACATTACAAATTTTTGTCCAAATAAGGTAAGGAAAGATACATTTTTTTCAAAATGTATAGTGCACTTCAAGTGTCAACAAAAAGGTCACATTAATATATTTTTTAAACGAAGGAAATCAAGTCAAAATGAGTTCAATCAGGCTCCCAGAGTGAAAGGAAGAATGAAAGTTAACACATGGAAGCCAAAGGTGAAAAGTGTGAGTCATGATGAGTCTATAGGTCCAAGTAATCTATTTTATATGGTGGAAAAAGCTAAAAAAATTGAAGAGTGCCAAGAGGTCTCAAGCTCAAGGAGAAGACCAAGATACTTGTTGATGTTAGTTATGAGGTGTGTATGGATCCAAGTGAACATATTGTTATTGATAAGCTTATATTATGCAAAGAACATCAATTTTATGTGCCTAGTGATGAGGTTCCAAACTACAAGATGGATTCTTCAGATGAAAAGGTATGTCATGAATATTTGTTGTATCCATGTACTATCAATTAAATATTAGAAGAGAAGGAGAATGTTGTCATGGTTGATCATGTTTATTCTCTTAATATTAATAAGAATAAGAACTACAAGTATCAAATGACCAATGAGGAGAAGGAATATGAAGATTTATGGGTAACTCCTAGTTTCACATTATTTTAGGACATTGTGAAATAGGGTGTCTCTACCTATGCTTCTTAGGAGACATATTTTCTTATGGAGAAGAAAGTTAGTGTGCTCAAGATGATAATTCCAATCAGAGAAGTTCTTTGATTAAGGAGGAACAACAAGATCATGAGCTTATTCTAGAGACTTGTGAAGGAGCCATAATACTGGATCAGAATGAGTGTTTCCAGGTGGCCTAATGAGATTGATAGAATGTTGAGAAGATTTTCATGATCATAAAGGTATATGTAATTATTTGTGATATTCTCTAGGTGTTTTTTTGGTCTGAAGGTATGTTTGTGGGAATAATTGAAGATATTTTTATGTGCTCTCAATTTTCTCAACTTTTGGATTAAGGGCAAGTAGGCCTAAAGTGGGTTATAGGAAGTCAAGACTCCCAAAGGTGTGAAGGCTCAAATATTGGTCTATAAGTGTGTCATGGGCATCTACAAGTGTGAAATAAGTTTTAGATGTGTGTTTTGATTAGAAGGAGGCTTCTTGAACTTGTTTATTTTGAGATTCTAGGGTTTTGGGTATGCTAGAAAAGTGTTTTCCCTTGTGAATTGAGGTCTAAGGATTATTAATAGGTTAAATGGGACAAATGGGTTATCAAATAAATCTTCATATAGATTTCAAGGTTTGTGGTTCTCAAGTTATTCAAGTTTTTGTCAATATGGAGGGTTAATTAGCTAGTAGGTTTATGAAGGAAGTATGTTTCGCAGTATGATCCTAGTTATGAAAATTGGTTTGATTGAGAGGGTGTATAATAGTGATCCATATATGAAATTTTAGGTCCTGAAGATGTGTCTACTAAAAATTGTGGGCTCTTTAAGTTCTAGGTAGGGATACAATGAGGCTAGACATGCCTAGTATGAAAAAGAGTGTTTTTTGATCAGTTTCTCTAAAAGAGAAAGGTATGTATGTTTAAATATGAGTTCTCAATCTATTTTAGTGCATGATTCCGATTTTTTGAGTGGCATGAATTTCTATTGGTGGTCCCTGAGATGACTTGAGAGAAGAGGCTAGTAAGCCTATGTGGTGATTCTTCATGATGTATGGAGATCTGAAGATTCTCATTTGATGCAATGGATATAAAATATTAGGGGGAGTTGATATCAAATTTTTATTGGTAAGTTTAATCATATTTTGGTGGTTTTTGTGTGTTTTTTCTTCATTTGTTATAGTGCTTGATTGAAGAGAGTGTTGGCATAAAGCAAGAGGAAGTTGTCAAGGCAAGAAGAGGTATGTTCAAGGTAAGGGGGAGTTTGTATCATATTTAAAAGATGGTCATATATTTTTTGTAGTATTTTCAGGTCCTCAAGATCAATTTGTTCCCTCTTTGTCATTGTGTCAAAGGGGAGAAGTTCCTGTTGTGAGAGTACTTGAAAAGAGAGAAGGAAGGTGAGTTGTATATTGTTATATATGAAGGTTGTTGACATCAATGACAAAGGGAGAGATTGTTGGAAAATTATCAATGATTTAATGATTATTTCATGGATGTCTCTAGGTGAGTGGATGAAGTGTCTTGATAGTCTATTTGACAATGATAAAGTGTTTAATGTGTTTGTCCTAGTATGTTTGAATAAGGCTCGATTGATCCTCAGAGTTTGCATGGTTTAAGGTGTTCAAGGATAAATATGGTACTTTGAGGATGTGAAATGGGTCCTTAATATGTTTTTTATAATTTTAGTGCTTTTTTCATGTATGTATTTCATTTGGTTGATCATTTTTGTCATCTAGACATTTTGGGTCTAGTGGTAGAAAATCTGAGTAGGTAGTTTGATGATGTCACCATTACCACATATGGATGAGTCAAGAGGATTTGGTAATATGGTTTTGATAAAATTTATTCCTATGTATTATGATCTAAATTTCATATCATGCACCAAATCATGTCAAAATATATGCAAATGCAAATTTGGGATCCCAAGTAGTTTGACAATGTTTTCCCATACTTAGCCAAATTAACATGAGTCAAGAAAGAGTTGAGTAAGAATTTTAATGGTGGAATATTTGAAAAGTGTTGATGTTTCAAGAGAATTTAATTATATAGTTTTTTTTTTTTTTAATTCCTAGTTCTTATGCACCAAATTTTAGGTTATGCGATGTAGCACAATAAAAGATATGTATGTGCAAAGTTGGGCTCCCAAGTATTTTGACAGTGTTTTCTATGTTCAAATAGACCCAAGTAAACAATTTGTTGACTTAATATCTCACAAGTGTGAAGGTTTCAAGAGAATATTAATATATTTATGGAATATTCTATGTGATAGTTTTTTATTCACTAAATTTTAGAGCATGCAACTAAGCACAATGAAAGTTATGCAAGAGCAAAGTTGGCCTCACATGCAAGTTCTAAGCATAGTTGGCTTTGTTATAAAAGATTTTGAGAATAAATTTTAATGGTGATACATCTCAATCATATTAAGTTTTAAAGATAAGTTTTATATAAGGTGATCATATGGTATAAATTTTAGATCATGCGTCTAAGCGTAGAAGAAGTTATCAAGGTTCAAAATTAGTCACTCAGGTAAATAAGAAAGTTTCCCAAAGTCATTTTTGCACAAGTTAAAGTTATAGAAACATATATGGAGAAAATTTCCTAAATAAGTTTGAAATTATTGAGATGATTCCAATTTTTCAATGTTTAACATTGAGCAAAGATAAAGATCGAGCTTCTTCCAAAGATCAACAGTGAGAGGTTGATCATACAGATAGAGATCAATGGTGCACATTAAAGTCAAGAGGTCAAAGTGGAAACTATCTAGCATTATTAAATTTTAAATAATATTTATGGTGTGTGTTTAATGTAATCAACTAGTACATGATATGCAAGTATAATGTTTAAGGTTTAATTGTGACCATTTGCTTTTGAATATTTGAATTTGCAAAATAAAAACTAGTGCTCTATATTTTTGCTATATCTTAAGATCTATGTTGAGTTTTTCCATGAAGTAAAAAGGGAAAATTGTATAAGACTCCAAGGTGAATTTTAAAATATTAATTTTAAGATCTAAAAGTGTAAAAAATCAAATATATTGAGGTTCAAAGTTGAATATGTGTTTGACAATTTTCTGCAAGTGACCCGAGAAGGATTTTTGAGCTTGTTTTATTATTGTTAATATATCTCATGATGAATTAGCTATTGGATAATGTTTTATAACCCATGAATACCATATATTTACATTATGAAGGTTTAAAAAAATTTATGCATTATGAACAAAGTTATAAAAGTCGATTGTGTATTCATTCATGGTGATTGTGTGTATAAAATGTTGTTTGAGTAAATTATGATTTAGCAGATGAGTGTTTTGGTGATTGTGAGAACTTGAAGACTTCTAAGGAGATATAAGGAGTGGACCCATGTATTTTGAAGGGGTCTTATGTTCTTGTTTTTATCAATGATGTGCTAAATGGGTGAATAGGTCTCCATAAGACCTATAAGAGCTACAAGGGCCTTATTAAAAGGTGTAGCTACTTAAGGGTTACCCATAGATTCTATGGATGACATATGAAGATTTTATTGAGATGTATATTCATATGATATATTCCTTAAGGGTTAAGGCATGCCTAATTTCCAACCAAGATGTTGATAATCATGAATGCTCTATATATAGTGGAACCATATGTGATGATTTCTAGACTTGTGAGAGATTTTGGTGAGATAATTATGTATGGAATGTGCATTTGACAGCATTGTGTAGTGAATCAAATGAAAGGGTAGGTGCCTAATTTATGAGTTGAATATTAGAATAGATTGAGGATTATTTATATGACCTATAAGTCATAGTTTTGTTGGTAGAATAGTGTTCTTACTGTTTGAGTATAAGCAAAGGTACAGAGTGATAATTAGAGGTCCATCATTAGGTGTTGAAGACATCATTGGAAAGGTGGATGTGTTCATAGGTGTTTTTGTTCTAGCTCAACATCTAAGGGGGTTGTATCCTCCTTAAAATGTGAACTTGTTAAGGGTCTCTCTTATTCATTGCTATGAATGTTGTGTATGTTTCATGAATTCTTGTGGTAACTGATTAAGAGTTTTGAAAGGTTTAAAACTAAATTTGAATTATATGGGTGCATTGATTCAACCACTATCAATGATTGTACCTCTAGCAATATCTACCTAATTAAGGATCCATATCCAATTTAGGGTTAATAGTTTCAACTTCATCTTCCCTATAACTAATCAATGTAATTACTGGATTATAATTACCCTCCTTTAACACAAGGGATGTTTTATAAATACCAAGATGAATAAATCTTATAAGTGTGTAGGATTTGATTCAATGAAACACAACTTGAATGTTGAATATTGCTTATAATCTTGACCCTTGGTGGATTGGGGTGTCTAATGTTATCATCCTTCTCTTTCTTGACTTTAGATACTCTCATTTGCTTCTATTTTTCTAATCTAGAAAATGGCTTTGCACAAATTTGTATTTATAAGATGAACTAGGATGAATAAGGTATGTTGGCCATATTTTGAAAATAAAAATGGGAAGGGTTAAGGCTCAAGATCAATGAAAAATATATAGACTCAAAAAGATAAAAGAGACAAACCCATATGGGTATAATTTCTTCCAAGGTGGCCCTTTATAAGTATAGGTTTTCCTAGGATATAAGTCAGTCTTTGTTTTTAATATAGGTATCGTTAATAGATAACATATAGTCTATGTTTTTAAATGGATACCTTTTGGATAAATTTTAAAATTATATTAAGCTCTTTGGAAAAAATATAAACCTATATGGGATTGGGGGCATCCTATAAATGATTTAAAATACACAAGTTTTCCAAAGTCAAATTGGGATTAAAACATAGGAAGAACAAGCTTTTTCCTATGAAAATTTCCCAATAGATAATAAAATCACATGGATGATGATTAATGCATGATTGACTAGGCAGATATAATAAAGGTAGAATTATGGTGGTGGGCCTTGCACATGGATGATTGTATGAAAAATAAACTAAAAAATTTGAATATTTAAACAATTATGTCTTATAAGTACCATCAAAATTTTGAAAGTAAGTTTGAACACCTTCTATAGAATATTAGAGATCACAGCTTCACCCATTTTGACACTATCTCATTCAAATTTAGCATCTACACCTACTTTGACACTATCATATTCAAATTTAATAAATTTGCTTCAAGTTCATAATTTAACATCCACGCCCACTTATATATCACATTCAAATTTAAATCTTCACCCAATTTGGCACTATTGCATTCAAATTTAAATTTGATAAACATGATTAATTTAAACTTCCATCCTAATATTATAATATGATTATAGACACTTATAAATGATCTTTAAGCATTTATTAGTTATTAATTTATATGATTTTAAGGCCTATGAAACATCTCTTCACATGATTCCACATGATTTAGTAGTCTTTGTTACCCCTTTATATGTTCATAGTGTACTCATCAAGGGTCTTGGGCTTTAGGCATGTCTTTCCTTCACTATCCGTCAAGGACATTAGATGGCAAACTATGTGTGCACCTTATAAGTGTATTAAAACCTTTATCATGACTATTTACCACCTTTAGGATCTTCCATGAGGTCTGTCATACTTGTTTTATTCTTTGAGACCAAAAATATGTGTCATTGTTTATTTGTAGATTATATGTCTAAGTTAAGTATTATTGGTATATTTTATTGTTTATTATCATGATGTAAGAACATCCTAAAGGAATCAAAAATCCTACATCACCCAAAATTTGAACTATGAAGCATGCGACCAGTAAAACAAAATCTTGAAACCAAAGAATAGAGTGTAAAAGGACTTACACCATAGCACATAGAGTCACTTGGGATAAATGTGTGAAAGGTGCATAAAACAAATCAATACAACACATAGTTTTTAGGAGCCAAGTAAAATTAATAATGCACATAAAGAAGGAAAACTTACAATACAATATGTAAAAATGAGGCACATAACATTTAACATAGAAATTAAGGAAGTTATATCAAGTGAGAGAATAATGATGTGTGCCTACACTAAGTTATTTGTACTAACCTTAGCCAATTGTGTGATCGAACCAACTTTATAATTGACAGAGATGATAAAATCTAAGACATGCCAATTTGATCTGGAAATTAGCAAAATCTTAAGCTCAAGGTCCATAAAAGGTGAGGCTATAACTAACATAAGCCTAAAATTTGGAGACAAATCTACTTAGTGACAATTGTTTGTTTTTTACCAAACATGATAATATGCAACAATGACAACTATAAAAGGGGGAGTCGAGCACCATTTGAGGTTTTTGATGGTTGAAGGTTGTTGATAGTTGTTGTTGTCATTGGGTTATTTTTGACAAGTGACATTGTACAAGAGCAACACTAAGGCCTAAGGGCCAATTTTTTTTCAAAGTATAAAGCTAAGAAAGTGAGGGAGAAAACACTAAGATATGTTAAAAGAGAGATGAGAGTCCTTATGTAAATATGAAAAGCTAATAATATTGTGTAATTTTTCCATGATAATTAAATTGAGTATCATAATCTATTGTGTAACTTTAAGGACTACATGGTGAGGAATACCTTTGATAAGAACACCCATCATGAAATCACCATTGGTATCAGAGCATGGTCAAAAACCTTGAGAAGATGCATAGGGAGAAGCACATATAGCAAAGAATGTGGAAGGAAAGATGTTGGTTAATCGTCGAATGGGAGGAGGCAACCAGTAGATACAGTGTTGAGAGATAGAGAGGGATATAAAAACATTAACTATGAGGAAAATAATGAAGTAATATTGAGATATGAGGGTTGGTTGATTATAAAGTGGGAGGAAACTAAAATACAAAGTGTTGTGGAAGGAGAACAAGTGGATTACTGACTGTAATAAATCTAGTGGGTTGTTAAATATAATACTTGTAGACATTTAATGTGAGTCAACTAGTGGAGGGAAGGCTAGCTGATATTCAATCATGAAGAAACTAGTAGGGATTGTTGAAGGACAAAGATTGGTAAACCACTAAAAGTGAGGCAATCAACATATTGCATACTAGTAAAAAAAGAATACTTGTCAGGGACAAACTACATATAATCACAAGAGGATATTTATGACAATGGTTCAAGACTCCAAGAGTGCCTATGTAGGATTATGCCTATGATGTGAAATATTAGGTGTCCTAAATATTGAGCATACATAAAAATACCAATTTGATGCAGTCCATATGCACATGAAAAGATGAGAGAAATGACTGATTATTGACTATGAGGTAGTCGATTACAAGAAAAGAAGAGTGATGACTAATCACTGAATGTGAGGTAGTCAAGTGTATAAATAAGTACCTAATCATAGGTATCCAAGTGTATAAAAATAAATATAATCATCAATATTAGGAATTAAATGTGTAGAGGTGACTAGACAAGGAGAGCTAATAAAATCATCAATTTGGGGCATTCAGGGCATAATAACATCTTACAATCAAAGTATTGAGTTGAAGGTGACAAGGAATTTCTCCATCAAGCATAGATGGATATATAACAAGGAGCACATGGAGTGATGAGATGTTGTAAATGTTAGGATCCTGTAGCTCACTCTGATACCAAATGTTAGTACCTTAGAGCTCAATTGATTACTTTTGTATAAGCAAGAAAACACGAAATTAAACCAAAAGTAATAAGTAACTAGGAATCAAAATCAGCAAAGAATAGATGATACGAGAAACAATACAATCTGTATTAACACTCTTCCAGAAGGAAATACAATGAAGAAATCTCACTCTTCCCACACCTCTTGGGTGTCCAGTAATTCTCCCTCAAGATTTCTCTCTCTCACTCAATTACAATCAACAATCAACTCAATACTGAGTTGTTGTTACCTCCAGTAGATCTCCTTGATCTTGCACACTTGCAAATCTAACTGACCTTTCTTACCTATAGATCTTCCTGGTCTTGCACTCTTGCAGACCTTCTAGATCTTACACTTGAAGTATCTAATCCTTTAGTCCTTGATTACAATATAGCCCCATGGGTCTCTTAAATAGATCCCAAACCAAACAATAATTAGAAACGCAGACTCAAGACTAAAATTAGTCTTTACATGCAAAATAATTATTCATCTAAAATTAAAATAGTTCTGGAACGCACAAACGATTGACGTCAGTCTTTGTCTGTCTAGAGATGACCGACGTCAGTTCCTGTATGACTGATGCCGGCTGACTATAATCGATGTCAGTCTCTATGTAACTGAATATGACCGATGTCAGTTGGCCTGATTGACGTCGGTTACTGTGACACTCAGCAACCTCCACATTTGCATAATAGTGAAGCTTTTAGCTCCATAACTTAACAATCTCCCACTTGGAGATAAATAGCTGCACCTGTACCTATACTTGTACAGCAACATCCTCTAATTTTTTTCTGGTTTGTATCCCCATCTTCAAGTTCAATCTTGAAGACCAACAAAAGTTGAATGAAGATTCAACTTCTCCTTTGTTCCTAGCTTTGTTAACATACCTGTAGGGTTCTTATCTGTATGTATCTTTTCTAGCTTCAACTGTCCATCCTCCAATACCTGTCTAATGAAGTGGTACTTAAGCTATAAATATCTGGTTCTTGAATGAAAGGCTGAATCCTTTGCCAAATGAATTGCTCTTTGACTATACATGTACAATCTGCAACTCTCTTGCTCCTTTCCCAACTCTTTCATGAGCCAAGTCATCCATTTCATTTCCTTGCTAGCCTCTGTGACTGCAACAACCTTTTGCAACTCTGAAATCTAGCTAACCGTCATTCCACCAATAGTGAACACATATCCTGTGGTGCTTCTCCTGCCATCCAAGTCACCTGCCATATCTGAATCTACATACCCATGTAGAGAAGTGTTTGACCCTACATAGCATAAATACCTATTGCTGGTCCCTCTCAGATATCTGAGAATCCACTGAACTGCTTTCCAGTGCTTCTTTCCTAGATTGGCCATAAACTTGCTGACAACTCCCACTACTTGGGCAATATCAGGTCTAGTACATACCATGTACTCAACCTCATTATGTGATTTAGGACACTATTCTTTACTCAGCTTGAACTGTCCAGCCATAGGTGTGCTTACCAGTTTTGCATCCTATAAATTAAACCTCTCCACTACCTTATTCACATAATCCTCTTGAGACAAAATCAACCTGTGATTTTCCATGTCTCTAGAAATACTCATGCCAAGGATTTTCTTTGCTGCTCCCAAATCCTTCATGGCAAATGTCTGAGCTAATTTTACCTTTAGCTCAGTAATTCCCTACATGTGTGACCCTACAACAAGCATATACACTACATACAGTAATAGGATAATGTAGCTAATATTATCCAACCTAATAAAATAAACACAATGGTCACATTGACATTGACTAAAGCCATGCTCTATTATAAACCTATCAAACCTTAAACACCATTGTCTTGCAACTTGCTCAAGACCATATAACCTGGCCTTCTGTCTCACCTGTCCATTCTCTCCTTTCTTTAACTTATAAATCCATTCATTTTTTAGTGTTTTCTTTCCAGCTGGTAACTCTACCAAATCCCACGTTTGGTTCTCTTCCAAGGAATCAATTTCCTCATTCATGCCATGCTCCCACTATTTCCTAGATTTTACTTGCATTGCCCCTTCAAAACTTCCTGGTTTTCCACCATCAGTGAGCAACAAGTAGTATAAATAAGGGGAATAATGAATTTGAGGCTTACTTACCCTTTCAGACCTCCACATGGGCGTTTGAGACTCATTGATAGCTTGTTGTCGGCCCAAATTTCATTCTAACAGTGACTGATCTTGATCATCTCTTAGTCTACACCCGACCGATGTCAGTTCCATATGACCAACCTGATCGACGTCATTCTTACCTAACCGACATTGATTTCCACCTAGTCATCGACGTCGATTCTCTGACCGATGTCGATGTCCACCTACCTACCATCACCGACTTTGGTCTCCACTGAACTGATGTCATTTCCTACCTAATCGATGTCAGTTCTCACCTGACTGACGTCGGTAACTATGTTTTCCTATGAGTGATGATTTTTACCTGTGAGCTCATTTTGGATCATAACCTTGTCCAAATCAACATTGCCCTGCTCAAAATTATTTAGCCTCTTGAGCTGATCTTTGTCCATCACCTTCTCATTGAAAACCAAGGCTTTCCAGTTCTTAAATGTGTCAAAAACATCATATTTCCTCTTTATGCAATAAACCCATACCTTTCTTGTAGCATCATCAATGAAAGAAACATAACACTATGATCATCTAATAGAATCTCCTTGAGCTGGTCCCCACACCTTTATGTGAACAAGCTCCAACCTGTGCTTCTTCTTTGTTGACCCAATTGTGAGAAACCTCACTTTCACCTGTTTCCCAAAAATATAATGCTCACAAAAATCTAGATCTATCAAATCTGAAAGCATACCTTTTGACTTAAGAACATCCATTCCCTTCTCACTCATGTGACCAAGCCTACAGAGCCACATCTTTGCATCTACATCTGAAGTAGATAAAATAGAAAGAGAATCAGTAATACAAGTAGATAGATAAAGTGTACCTACTTTCTTACCTCTTGCTAATACAAGTGCACCCTTGGAAACTTTCCAAGATTCCACTGTGAGAGTTATTGTGCAACCCTCATCACCCAACTTTCCTACAAAAATTAGACTCCTCTTCAAGATGGGAACATGCATGACATCCTTCAACACCCATGTGTTTCCAGTCTACAATTTTAGCTGCACTTTCCCTTTGCCAACAATTTGACAAGGCTCACCATCCCCTAAATAAACTTTTCCAAAGTCTCCATGGACATAATCATGAAAAAAATCTCTATTTGGGGTTTCATGGAAAGAAGCACCAAAATCTAAAACCCAAGATTCTACTTTATCCAAGGAACATACAAGAGCATCTCGTGTAATAATACCTACATCATTTGCTTCTTTATTTCCTTCATGCTGATCTTCTACCAACCAACAATCTTTCTTTACATGCCCTTTCTTTCCACAATACAGATAATCTTCTATCTGCATCCTCCATAATTGATAATTCTTGCCATTGAATTTCTCCATTCTTAGCTTACTTTCTTCTGCCATTGCTTTACTCCCACTCAAATAGAAACCCCTGTGAGTGAACCTGTAATCAACAAACACTAACACGCTCTACCACTTGTTAGTGATCCTAGCTTTGATACCACCTGTTAGGATCCTATAGCTCACTCTAATACCAAATATTAGTACCTTAGAGCTCAATTGATTACTTTTGTATAAGCAACTAAACACAAAATTAAACTAGAAGTAATAAGTAACTAGAAATCAGAATTAGCAAAGAATAGATGATATGAGAAACAATACAATCTATATTAACACTCTTCCAGAAAGAAATACAATGAAGAAATCTCACTCTTCCCACACCTCTTGGGTGTCCAATAATTCTCCCTCAAGATTTCTCTCTCTCACTCAATTACAATCAACAATCAACTCAATACCAAGTTGTTGTTACCTCCAACAGATCTCCTTGATCTTGCACACTTGCAGATCTAATTGACCTTGCTTACCTATAGATCTTTCTGGTCTTGCACTCTTGCAGACCTTATAGATCTTACACTTTAAGGATCTAATCCTTTAGTCCTTGATTACAATATAGCCCCATGGGTCTCTTAAATAGATCCCAAACCAAACAATAATTAGAAATGCAGACTCAAGACTAAAATTAGTCTTTACATGCAAACTAATTGTTCATCTAAAATTAGAATAGTTCTGGAATGCACAGACGACCGATGTCAGTCTCTATCTATCTGGAGATGACTGACGTCAGTTCCTATCTGACCAATGCCAGCTGACTATAACTGATGTCAGTTTCTATGTAACTGAATATGACCGATGTCGATTGGCCTGACTGACATCGGTTATTGTGAAACTCAGCAACCTCCACATTTGCATAACAGTGAAGCTTTTAACTCCACAACTTAATAGTAAATAATAATAATGTAGAGGATAAGGTTTGATGGAATGAGAGATTTCATAAAATATCATGGAGAGACCTGTAGGAGTGAACCCTCAAAGAGCTAAAGGCATGCAAGAGATCACCCAAGAGTTGATGCATCAAGGTTATATGGTGGATAAAACCCAAAGGAAGAAGTGATGTGTTTCACGTATGCAGAGCACAATTTTGTATTGAAGAGTGTACAGGACTCCAAAAGAGTGAAGTGTTGATAGATAAGGTTATGGAGTAGCATAATTAGGAGATGGAGAGACTTTGAAGAGAAAAGGAAATGTAGAGTAAAGGAGAGGGTGGGTGGATGGAAACACATGGTTTCCATGTTACTATACCAAGTAGTGTACTCATAGAGATACCTAAAATGGAAGGGAAGTCTTGAAAGAACACCTCATTTTTCATATTTACTGGAATCAAAATTATCATATTATTATTTGTTAATTCTTCATGCCCAAAAGGTGAGATAGGGTCGATTCATGTGTTTTGAATGAGATACACTTGTCAATTTACTCTTTTTTGCTTTACAAAACCCTATTTTATTAAAAATAAAAAATTACATCCTTCTGATGTAACGTGTATATTTGGAATATGTGATAATGTTATATTATTGGAGGTATTAATCTAACACATTAAAAGTTAGCATATAAAAAATATACTTACCCATTGATTAAAAAAAAGAAGTCATTAGATTGTATAATATGTTAGGAATAAAATATCTGATACTACATGTTATATCAATGAGCTATATCCTACAATGTAAGTAATTAAATGTGAAAAAAAAGCTATAAATGTTGGAAATATTGTCATTGATGTCAAAGGTTTAGCATTATTGGTGATAAAGGCCCCATTTCATTTAATGTTGGTTGTAATAAATATATCTTGGCTAATGTGAGTTAATATTTATTTAATATTAATGAATATATTTTTGGTTGCATATGAGACAAAAGAAGGGCCCATGGAGAAGTCGAAGAGCCACGGGGTAAAGACAAAAGAAGGATGGGATGCATTTTCCCATGAAGATTCATCTTGGGGAATACCAAGAGTCACCAAGTGAATACAAAAGAGTAAGGGCACAATTTCTCATGAAGGGACACTTTAAGGAATATGAAAAGTCACCAAGATGAGGATAAAATATGGAAGAACGTTTTTGGTCATGAAGGGTCACCACATGACTTTTCAAAGGCTTGAATATGAAGGGTCATCTAAGATTGGCACCATTTTCCATGAGGATTGAAGGGTCACAAAGGGGGAAGGCCAAAGTTCATTTGGAAATCTATAAATAAAGGCTTGAGAATCCATTTGTAATATGGTTAAGAGAGGTTGATTTGATATTGTAATATCTAGCATACAAGAGCAATTGTGAGAGATGAATATGATTTGTATTTTTTATATCTAGCTTAGAAGAGCAAAGGTGAGAGAGAGAGGAAGGAGATGTTGTATTGATCTATAATTTGTTGAGATAACAACATTGAGAGATGGTGTGTGGTATACACAAAGGGGTTGGTGCTCCTGTGGGTTGGTGCTCATGAATAGTAGCTGGGTTGGTGCTCAGCAAAAGGGTTTGAAGCTCCTGTGGGTTGGTGCTCATGAATTATAGCTAAGGTTGGTACTCGGCAAAGGGGTATGGTGCTCCTGTTGGTTTGTTCTCATGAATATACTTGAGATTGTTCTCCGTGGTTTTTCCCACATTGGGTTTCCACGTTATATCTGGTGTGTCTCTCTATCTTGTGTGATGTTTATTTTTTGAGTTTTATTGCATATCTTGAATGTTTGATTAAGTGGAATTTGATAAAGGGAAAGATTTATAAGATATATTATATACTGATTCACCCCCCCCACTCTTAGTATATTCTATGCTTAACAATAAAAATAAGAGACAAAAGGGAACACATTACATAGAGGTTACGTGGAATACCCTTGCTAAATGCAAGGGAAAAAACCATGGGCAAAATGGTAGCTTCCAGACTTCATATTAACATCAACAACTCTTTTCTACAATAGCTCCTCCAACAACTCAATGCTTACACCTAAAGCATTTATGTTGTGAACCAAGAATAACAATGCCTCCAGGATCCAACCTTCAAGCATGCAACCACAAGATTGTATGGATCCTCTAACATGATGAATTACAAAAAGATCCCCATGCTTATTAATAGCATTTACAACATAGAAAGAGAGAGGGGAGAGAGAATGCAATAGTAACAACAAAAAATGTGCCACACTTGGGTGTCATGTGATCTCTATAGTGGTGGTGTTGTCTTCATGTGTAAAAGTATTCAAGGTATCTCACTTTAGACAAGAACATGTGCCAACTCCATGTGGATCCAAAACCTATGAACCACTCACACATGTGAGGCCAATCACTCAATGGTGATATTTTGTCTTCATTTTCCATGTGACCAGTATGGCATGTAATTTCACCCTCATGTGAGGGGCATGGGTTCAAGCCCTCCCACTCCCAACCAAATTGTGGGAGTATCCTGAGCATTCTCCATGTGACTGTTGTGGCATGGAATTTTTTTTTTTTTGGGGGGGGGGGGCGGCAGGGGGGTGGAGGGTTCAAGCTCTCCCACTCCTAGCCATAATGTAGGATCAACCTCAGGCTATGGGTATCTTGTAGTGAGGTTGAGACTTTTGAGAGTGCTAGCTTCCTCTTGGTAGATCACTTAAACTAATGTTTCTACTTGGAAAATAGATAGATATAGGGTTTAGGGTAACTAAGAGAGCTAAATAATTGATAGACCAAATTTAAATGAGACTCACATAAGTATGAAATAAACACTAATACAGCATAAGATAATATTTACTCACATAATATCATAAACTAACTAATTTGTATAATTATTTCATAAACAAGGCTCACCAATCAATTAATGAAACAAAGAAGAATTCTAAGATTCACACCAATCATCCATTAATGGCATAAAGAGCACAAGTTCAAACCTAAAAATAACTTGAAAACACCTTGAAAGAGGCAAGAAAGAAGGACAATGGACATAGAAGACACTCCACAATACCATCATACACAAGCTTACTAAACACAAGTTACAAGCAAGAGATAGGTGAAAAATTATCTTATTGCTTTAAGAGGTATTTCATACAAATTTTGGCAGGGTTTTTTTTTTTGCCTTGTCAAAATTAGAGTCTCCTCTTTTAATGCGGAAGAAAATGAGAGATATAAGGGAAAGGAGGAGAGAGAGAGAGAGAGAGAGAGAGAGAGAGAGAGAGAGAGAGAGAGAGAGAGAGAGAGAGAGAGAGAGAGAGAGATAAGTGAGTAAAATATAAATCAATAAATGAGATTCAACCACTTTCATGGGTGCTCAACCACCATTTTATTTATTATCACTAATTTTTAGTCAACAAATTAATCGTCATCAGCTCCAAATAGCTTTCAAGCCCTCTCATTGGCTTAGAAACACACTAGAAGACAAGAACTGCTGAAGGTGCTGAGTCAAGATCCATTAAAAGGGAAAGTCTCTAAAGATTTTTGAAAATTCATTGAATGCTCAACTATCTATCTCAACCTCCAAACTCTCCATCTTGTTAATGATATTATAGTACCATGCTTCATCTTGATATGGCCTTTACATTATTAGATAGTTATTTGAACTCATTCATTTGGTGTCCCTTCTAACATTCCTTTCACAGTCACAACTCTGCCTGTACTCCAAACCCTAAACATAGGTCCACTATAGATGAAAACCAATTCCTTTATTGGTTTTCATATGATTATAATCTCAATGAAGATCCATAGGCTACTTAGTCTCTTGATCATGAACAAGATGTAAAACTTACATTTTGGGGATTTTGAGAGGATTAATTAGGCTTTAATGGTAACATACAATTCTAAAGTGTTTACTTTGGTAACCCAAATTGTATTTTGACCTTACATTTATACATTTTCTTGCCTGGGTGGTGAAACCTTTTGATCTATCATGTCCATCTATGTGGCATCTCTCTACCATGCTATTTATTTCATTGTAAAATAATGACCATCAATGCATCGAACATGTGTCTTCATCCTTTGTTCCCATGAAACTTGACCAAATTTGATTTGTTGATATATTTAGGAGTCTCTTGTATTTGACCTTCAACATTGGTTGTTGATCTTTGATTTGTATTTGAGATTGTAACACTTGGCACCCCTATGTGTCTTTTATAGACACTATTGTTAGTCTCCATCTAGGCAATGTGTTTATGACATGTGGTGGCCTTGCCTGCAATCTAAGCTCATTGAGTTATTAAATGTGATCCACATGGTTGATCTCCATCTACATGGTTAAACAAACATCGTATATCTTTGATTACATGATTGAATGCAAGCCATTGATCTACTTCCATATGATCAAATGCAGGTCATTAATTTGTTACCAATTCACTATGGTTGTTACACATATCACCAATGCATTCAAACTTAGGATCGTTTGACTTGTTGACCTCATTCTCAACATTGTATCTTCATATGCATAATTGAATGCATGCCATTAATTTTTTATCTTGACTTATTGAGTTTAGATGTCACCCATGTGCCATTGATCTTTGATTTGATCAAGCAAGGTTTCAACACTTGGCAGCCTTGTATTCAATTCATACCTTGTTGAAGATTTTTTAATCCAAACAACTATTTCTTATGGATTTAATTTGATGTCACCTAGCACATCCCACACTACTAGATCATCTTTGAAGGCTTATATCTTGAGATAGTAAACACACCAGGACACCCAACTTGTAGGGGATATTGATGGCCCAAAATACATCATTTTCATGTTGTCCTTAAACTTTGATTGATTTCCAAAGTACACTAAATAAATTCACAAACAAACAAACATGTTCATTCCTTAATAATATGCTAATATAGATAGGTTCCTCTAATATTTAGTTTTGTATGTAGGCTAATTATGGCCAACATTTATGGTGACCTCCTAGGATTGCATGCCTGCTATGTAATAGATTAGTTGCCTTGTTTGATCTATTGTGCATACAGGGTCAAAAATCTTTCCTTCCCAAATAATATGAAATTGATACAAGGATGTCCATTTTTTAAAACCTCCTCTTGAATTAATAAGGAAAACAATAAATAAAACAACCATCTGCCCAAGGCACTTAGGGAAAGGAAACATGCAACTAAAACTAAAATGTGCAAAAGGCACTTAGAGAAAAACATAAAAATCTATTATAATATATACAATCGCTAAAAAATATTCTAATAATAAGGATTTAAATGAATCCCATTGATTGGGATGGGTAATACCTCTTCATCTAGCTAGGCAAGCTAAAAAGCATTATATTATTTGCATCTGTGTATCATGTAAGGGCCATTTCACAAGCTATCAAACCTAGTATGGTTTCCTAGCTTGGCCTTATTTGAATACTAGTTGAGGACTATATCCCCTTCTTTTAAGTCCCTTTCTATGGCTCTCTTGTCAAATGCTTTCTTTACTTGAGCTTAGTGTGACTCTAATGTCTTCATTGTAAGGTCCCTAGTTTCTTCAAGCTCCATAAGCTCTATCAGTCTCATGCTCATAGGTTCACTCTCCATCAACTCAAGTTGATGGCCTAACTCCAAGGTAGGTAACTCAAGAGAGATGGGAAATTTGTCCTCCCTCACATATACAAGGATAAATGGTGAGTTGTTAATGGAAACTTTGGGAGTCACTCTATTAGCCCATAAGGTTATCCTTAACTTTATGTGCCACACTCTCTGATTCTCTTCCATAGTCCTCTTGATGATTCTAATCAAGTTTTTATTTGTTGACTCTACTAGTCCATTACCTTGGGGGTAGTAATTTGAGGATGTACTAAGGTATATGCCCAGATAAAGTGCCCATTCATTTTCCCTCATGCCAACATATGTTAAGGCATTACGTAAAATTATTATTTCTAGTACATCAAATCTTGCTACTATGCTATCATAGAAGTCAAACATTGTTGTTTCATTGGCTTATTTTATGGAAATTACTTCCACCCATCTAGTGAAGTAGTCAGTAATAGTGAGTACCCATTTGTGTCTTCCATTGGAAGGTGGATTGGTCATTCTTATGAAGTATAAACCCCATTTCATAAAGGGTTATTCTACCTAGATTGGGTTTAGAGGAAAGGTTTTTAATCTTTTATTTCCAACAAAGAGAGCACACTTTTGACATTTTCCCACCCATACATAGGCATCCTCAAATAGGCTAGGCTAGTAATAGCCAACTCTCATCACTTCTGCTACTGTAGTCTTTGTATCAAAATGGCCTCCTCTAGGCCCATCATAGAATTGCTCCAAGAGCCTTGTCACTTGGTTATCACCTATGCACCTTAGGAGTACTCCATTGAAGTCTATTATAAATAGAACCCTATCAACAAATGTATAAGGTATGGATTGAAGTCAAAAATACCTTCTCTTTGCCCTATCCATACCTTGTGGGGACTCACTTGTTATCAGGAATCTTGTCATATATTTGAGCCAACTAGTGTGATGTGGAGGTGTATCTATTTGTGAGTTGTCTTGTGTCACCAAGACAACCTCTTTATCTTCTTGAAGGTCATCCACCATTTTTTCACATAAGACTTTGCCTCTCACTAGCTTAGTGACCTTAATCTCCATGTCATATTACATGAATTTGGTAATCTAACCAACCCTCTTCTCATTCATTTCTTTGTTAAGAAGGAATTCCCTCACTCTAGGATGAGACACCATAAGATAAATCTTGCTATTGGAGAGCTTTGGTCTGAAATTTTTAAGGCTTATTACAACTGTAAGGACTTGATTTTCTACAAAAGTATACCTTACCTCATATCCTTTAAGCCCTTGATTGAAGAATGTAATTGGATTCTCAAGTCCTTCACCATTATTATACATTAGCATAGTTGATATATAGTCAATATTGGTAAAGGCATATAATATTAAATCCCTTGAGAGATCAAGATTCATGATTATGGGTGCTTTGGCAATGGCTTACTTGATAGCCTCAAATGTTGCTTTACCTTCATTTGACCAAGTGAACACTTGGTTCTTCTTCAGCATGGTAGTGATGGGTTTGACCAAGTTTACAAAACCAGGTATAAACCTTCTCACAAAGTTTATTTTCCCAAAGAAACTCTAGAGTCCTTTCCTATGCTTGGGTAAGGATAATTCCAAGATGGAACTTATTCTATCGAGATCAATAGCTAATCCCTATTTTGAGACATTATATCCCAATAGTTTTCCCTCATGAATAGTAAACACATACTTATTGGGATTCAAAGAAATTCCATATTCTCTGCATCTATCAAAGATCAATCTTAGATGATCTAAGTGCTCACTAGATTTCTTGGAGAAAATTGTTATGTCATCCAAGTAGACAAGCACAATTTGATTTATCAATACTTGGAAAGCCATGTCCATGGATATTTAAAAGGTATCCTTGGAATTTAATAAGACAAAATGCATCTTCTAATAAGCATATATGCCATATTTTGTAGTGAAGGTAGTCTTGTATTGGTCTTATTCTCATACTAGTACCTAGTTGTATCCTGAGTACCCATCTAAAAGTGAGAAGCATTCTAAACTAACAATTATTTGGAGTTACTCCATGGATGGTAAGGAGTAATGATATTTTAAAGTGACCCTATTTAAGTCACTAAAATTAACACACCACTTGATCTCCCCATTCTTCTTCCTCACACATACTAGGTTGGCTACCCATGAGGAGTGCTTGATGGGAAAAATGATATTAGATTCAATAAATTTAGTCAATTATTTCCTCATAAGCTCTTCAATTTTTGGGTTGATAGGCCTTTGATTTTGCTTGACAAGCTTGGCATTAACCTCCAACTCTATAGTGTGTTGCGATAGCTTGGGATCAAAGCATCTCAGGTCACTATATTCCCAAGTAAATATGTCTACATATCCTTGACAAATCTCAATGAAATCATGGTTATCTACCTTAGTGCTTACCTTTCCAAGCTTGAGAAGCTTGTCTTTGAAGATAAGAACTCTTTCATAGTTCTCCTCATTAGTTGATATTGTTTCCTTATCTTTTCTCGTATGGTCTCCCTCATGGAAAAGACTTTCAAGGGTGACCAACCCTTTAGGAATTTTTTTAGACCTCAACTAAACAATTTGATAATCATATTGATGTTGAATTTTAGTTTGGTTCATTGAGGAAAACTTTGCTTCTTGCTGTAAAAAATAAGTAATATGATTGTCACTATCAAAGAACTACTAATGAGCCTCATTGTCTGGCATTGATGGTCTTACCACCACTTTAACATGTGGCTACACTTTGGATCTTTTCAACTATTTTAGGATGTCAAACCGAGATCCCATAGTTTCCAACCTATCAACTTGTTGATTTTGGTCTCTTGGCACTGCTTAGATGTTAAAGGTGTCAAAGTCTTCAAGTATATCCCACTCTCTATGTTTTTTGAATTTCATTAAGGGATTCTTTGTGGTGTTTTGGCCTCTGACCTAATACACTATTAGATCACTATCCCCATACACTTGTAAATTCTTGATTTCCCTATTACTAGCCCATTGAAGGCCATGGATAAGGCCCTCATACTCGATTGTATCACAAGAAAAACTAAATTACAATTTTTAAGAAGAAAAGTAACTATCATTGGAGGGAGATATTATCATTACACATGTACCTACCACTTGTTTTCTCCTTGAGCTATCAAAAAACAATTTTTATAAGCCATTAATATCTTCCTATGGCCTAGTGAGGGATGACATGGATTCATTTTATTCATGCAAGTAATATACTCCCATGTCTCTTTATTCAACACCTTCCAAAGGGTCAATTAACTGATTTTCACTCAATAACTCATCCAATAACATATCAAGTATCTCTTTAGGATGAATGTCTAGTTCTTGACTAACTAGGTGTGCATATTCATCAAAAATGGTACAATTGATGTTTGGGCTATCTAGCCCATAAGGCTCAATGTGAAATTGTGCAATAGGATTAGCTTTGATGGATATATTGGTCCCATATATTATCCTAAAATCCATGTAGGATCAATATTCTTCTAGATAACCCCCAAATTTTATTAAGTATGGATCCCTTTGGACCTATCACATGACCATTGTGGAACATTTTGGGGGTTTAGAGAGCTCCACAAATGTGGGGAGTGCATTTTGTATGTACTCCACATGTGAGTAGAAGATAATTAAATGTTTTTTAATAATTTATATGGTTGACTTCCATGTTTTATGTAAGTGGGATTGATTTTATTATTTTAGGAAATTAGTTTTTATCTTTTCTTATTTCCAAGTTGATTGCCATGTTTATTGGAAGTGGGGTTAACTTCCTTATTTTTAGGGAGTTAGTTTTTTATTTTAAGTGGGATTTAATTTCTTATTTCAAGGAGTTAATTGTTATGTCATTGTATTATAAGTTGTGTAAGCCTTTTGGAGGAAAGAGATAAGGATGGCATGTTCTTTCTTAAGAGGGCTTCTGGATAAGCTTGATTGGGTGGAGGATGGCGTGTTTCTTTGTGGATAAGACCATCTTCGATAAGAATGGCATGTTTCTCATTCTTGGGTGGATTTAATCCTCATTTATTTATATACAGGTGTGGTGTGGCTTTACAGAATGATGTTTTTATTTATAAGATGTGGTATAGTAGCTTGTGGTATCTTATTATAAAGGTACAAGTATGGTATAGCATGTGTGGATTATTGTTGATAGCTTTCAGATTTGGATCAGCAATTTAGAGAATTCTATTGTGAATTATTGAGGAGATTTTTAATCTCTATGAGAGGTTCTCTTTAGAGAGTTTGAACTCTTGTTCTATTAATTTTATTGAGGACTTTCTTAGTGGATGTAGCCCACATTGGGTTAACCATGATATATCTATCTTATGTGATATTGTTGGTTTTACTTTTCTCTATTAAAGCACTCATTTAATAAGATTTGAGGAATTGATTCCATGATGCAAGTAGTGTATAGTGAAATCTAATTTTACACATTTAAAATCTAATTTATGTGTTTTAAATTAAGATTTTATGGTAAATTAAATATAGTTTGAATTAATTTAATTCCTAATAACTAGTATCAGAGCTTTGGTGGTGGTGTTGCTGAAGTGGTAAATCATAGGAAGGGTTACTAGCTTGAGTGGGAGTTATGGGAAAAGATATTAGATTCAAAGTTGAGAAATTTGATGGAAAAAAAATTGGTTTGTGGAAAATTAAAATGAAAGATTACTTGTATCAAAAGTAACTTCATCTCCCCTTGGAGGGGAAAGGAGAAAAACCTGTAACCATGAGTGATGTTGGTTGAACATTACTTGATAGGAAGGCATTTGGAGCCATACGGTTATGCCTTGCATCTTCTATTGCATTAAACAATTCAAATGAGAAGTCTACAAAAGATCTCATGGATAAACTTGAAAAGTTGTATGAGAAACCCTCTTCTTCAAATAAAATATTTCTTATAAAAAGATTATTTAATATGAAAATGTCTAAGAATGTTTCTATTGCTAGTCATTTAAATGATTTTAATATGGTTTTAAGTATGCTCAATTTTTTTGGAATTAAATTTGATGATGAATTTAGAATTTTGCTAATTTGTGTTTTTTGCTTGATAGTTGGGATCACTTGGTTATGGTTGTGAGTAATGTAGTACCTACCAAGGGAAGTTTAAATTTTGAAGATGTCGTATTGTGATTCTTATTATGGAAATGTGAAAGAAGAGCACTGGTGAATCATCTTCAGGTAATGATTTATCTATTAAAACTAGAGGGAGGCAAAAAGACAATCGAAAAGTAAACTATAGATAGTAAAAAGGTATATCTAGAGCCAAGATGATATGTTGGCATTATGGGAAGAGTAGACACTCAAATAAGAATTGTTGGTCACTTGGGGATAAGAATGTAAATAAGATATAAATGAATGAGGTAAATGTGACATTAGGTAAATCATGTCAGGATGCCTTAATTCTTTCTTTGGACAATTTTTTTGAGTCTTGGGTATTAGATTCAAGGGCTTCTTTTCATGCCACCCCACATAGGCATTATTTGACTAATTATGTTCAATAAAATTTTGAACATGTTTATCTTGGTGATGATGAACCATGTGAGATAGTAGGGAAAGTTTGTGTTTAGGTGAAAATGTAGAGTGATAACATGTTGCTACTTAAAGATGTCAGACATGTGCCTATGTTGAGATGGAATTTGGTTTCAGTGGGGAAATTGGGTAGTGAGGGTTGTTCAGTAATGTTTACTATAGATTCTTGGAAAGTTACCAAAAGTGCTCTTATAGTTTCAAGAGGTAAGAAATTTGGTACTTTATATTTGACTAGTAGTGTTGATTCTTGTGATTTAGTTGTTGCAGATGGAAATACAAGTATGTGGCACTATAGGCTCGATCATATGAGCCATAAGGGCATGGATATATTAAAATATATGTTGTTTGGATTAAAATATATTGATTTAGACTTTTATGAGGATTGTGTGTATGAGAAATAGAAGCGATTTAATTTCCTAAAAGTTAGACCCATAAAGAAAGAGCATAAGTTAAAGTCGATGCATTCAGATGTATGGGGACTAGCTCATGTATCTTCTATTAATGGTTCCAATTATTATATCACTTTTATTGATGATGCAAATAAGAAATTTTGGGTTTATTGAATTAAAATGAAATCTGATGTATTTGACACTTTTAAGAAGTGGAAAGCCTCGCTTGAGAATGAAATAGGTCTCAAGTTGAAATGTCTCAGAGCAGTTAATAAAGGTGAGTATTATATTAATGCTTTCATTGATTATTGTTTTAACAATGTAATCCATAGGAAAATAATCATTCCAAGAACTCCACAATAGAATGGGGTATCTGAAAGGATGAATAGAACAATAATGGAATGTGTTAGGAGTATGAGGTTACATGCAGGATTACCTTGACAATTTTGGGTAAATGTAATTAGCATGACAATTTATTTCATTAACAGAGGACTTTCAATGCCTTTGGATGGAGGCATTCCTCAACAAGCTTGGTTTGGTAATAATGTTGATTATTCTCTTCTTAGAGTCTTTGGATGTGAGGATTTTGCTCTTATTAAGAAAGAGGATAGGACCAAGTTAGAGGCAAAATCATAAAAATGCCCATTTGTTGGTTATGGTGAGGATGAGTTTGGTTTTTGTATATGGAGCATTAGAGATAAGAAAATATTTTAGTCTAGAGATGTAATATTTAATGAAAAAATCATGTATAAGAATCAGTTGTAGTAATAGCAACATGAAAAGAAAGAGTACATAGTATTGGATGACATTATGGATGGAAAAGTATCCAATGAATCAATTTAAGAACCTTCTACACAAGGAACCCAAAATACTATGATAAAAAAGGTCTTATAGGGTAAGAAGAGCAAGCACCTAAAAATTTGTCTCCTTCTTTGAATTATTTATTACTCACTGACAATGGAGAACCAGTGTATTATAAGGAAGCAATGCAGGTAGATGCCAGGAAGAAGTGGGAGCAAGCCATGGATGAGGAGCATAGATATCTCATAGAGAACCATATGTGGGATTTGGTAAGGCTACCTAAGGGCAAGAGTGTATTTCCAAACAAGTGGATATATAGAATAAAATAATTTAATAAAGGGAGAAAAAGGTATAAGGCTAGAATGGTGGTCAAGGCATTTACACAAAAATTAGGTATTGATTTTGATGAGACTTTGTCTCCTATTATAAAAATGACTTCTATTATAACTATTCTTGGTTTAGTTACAATTGAGGATTTTCATTTAGAATAGTTAGATGTGAAAACTACTTTTCTTCATGGTGATTTGGATGAAGAGTTGTATTTGGAGCAACTAGGGATATGAGGTTAAAGGGAAGGAAAACTATGTGTGTAGACTAAAGAAGAGCTTGTATATCCTGAAACATGCTCCACAAAAATGGTATAATAAATTTGACTATTTTATGTCAAATAAAGGTTATCAAAGGTGTAATTCTGACCATTACATGTACATCAAAAAATTTGATGATGGTTCTCTTATTATAATATGCTTGTATGTGGATAGCATGTTAGTTGTAGGAAAGAATATACAATATATTCATATACTTATAAAATAGCTTGGTGACTCCTTTTCTATGAAGTATTTTGGTGTAGCAAAGCAAATCCTTGGTATGAAGATTACTCATGACAAAAAGGAGAGGAATTTGATTTTATCCCAATCAAAGTATGTGAAGAAAGTTCTAGAAAGGTTTAACATGTTGGATGTTAAATCTGTTGGTACTCCTTTGGCAGGCCACTTTATATTATCAAAGGAGTAGTGTCCCAAGATGGAGATTGAAAATATTACAATGTCTAATGTACCTTACTCATCAATAGTTGGTAATTTTATGTATGCCATCATTTGTACTAGGTCATATATTGCCCATGCAGTGGGGAGTTGTGAGTAGGTATATGAGTGATCCTAGTTATGAGCATTGGCAAGCAGTGAAATGGATTCTTTGATATTTGAGAGCAACCATGGATTTTACATTATGTTATGGTAGATCATATACCACTTTGTATGGTTATGTGGACTTGAATATGGTAAGGGACATTGATAGTAGGAGAAGTATGATAGGTTATATATTTATTGTTAGAGATACAATTGTTAGTTGAATTTTTAAGATACATAAGGTTGTAGCTTTGTCAACCATAAACGTAGAGTATGTTTCTACCATAGAGGCTAGCAAGGATATGATTTGGTTACAACATTTGTTTCAAGAGTTGGGGTCTGAGCAGGAAGTTGGGAGACTACATAATGATAGTCAAAGTGTTATTCATTTGGTAAAGAACTCCGCTTTCCACTCAAGGACAAAACACATTTAGTTATGTTGTCACTTCATTAAGATAGCTTTGGAGGAGAACTTGGTGAATTTGGAGAAGATTCATACTAGCTAGAATCCTATGGATATGATGAGCAAGGTGGTCACATTAGACAATTTGAGACTATGTTCAGATATGGGTGGTCTTAGTGGCCATGGAACAGTGATAGAATCCATGTAGGAGAAATGGACTCCAAGTGGGATATTTTTGAGTGTGGATCCCTTTGGGGATATCACATGACCATGGTGGAACATTTTGGGGGCTTAACGAGCTCCACAAATATGGGTAGTGCATTTTTCATATACTCCACATGTGAGTAGAATATTATTAATTTTTTTATTAATTTCTATGGTGACTTCCATGTTTTGTGGAAGTGGGATTAATTTCCTTGTTTTAAGGAATTAATTGTTATCTTTTCTAATTTCTATGTTTATTGGAAGTGGGATTGACCTCCTTATTTTTAGGGAGTTAGTTTTTTATTGGAAGTGGGATTGAATTCCTTGTTTTAAGGAGTTAGTTGTTATCTCATTAAATTGTAAGTTATGTAAGCCTTTTGGAAGAGAGAGATAAGGATGGTGTGTTCCTTTTTAGGAGGGCTTGTGTATAAGCTTTATTGGGTGGAGGATGGCTTGTTTCCTTATGGATAAGGCCATCTTGGATAAGCATGGTGTGTTTCTCCTTCTTGGGTGGATTTATTCCTCATTTGTTTATATACAAGTGTGGTGTGACTTTGCAGAATGATGTTTTTATTTATAGGGTGTGGTATGTTATTATATAGGGATGTGTGTGGCATAACATGTGCAGATTATTGTTGACAAGTTTCAGATTTGGATCAGCAATTAGAGAATTCTTTTGTGTATTCTTGAGGAGATTTTCAATCTCTGTGAGAGGTTCTCTTTGGAGAGTTTGTAATCTTGTTCTATTAATTTTATTGAGGACTTTATTGGTGGATGTATCCCACATTAGGTGAACCACAATATATCTATCTTATGTGATATTGTTAGTTTTACTTTTTTCTATTAAAGCATTTATTTACTATGATTTAAGGAATTGATTCCATTATGCAAGTAGTACATAGTGAAATATAATTTTACACATTTAAAATCTGGTTTATGTGTTTTAAATTAAGATTTTATGGTGAATTAAATATGGTTTGAATTCATTTAATTCCTAACAATTTTTTCTATGAAATATATAGATAAGCATAGATCAAAAAGAGAAAGAACGTCTAGAACCAACACATCCTAAGCCATTGAAACACTTGGACAAACATGGAGGATCAAGTTTAGACCTTTAATTATGACAACTAGTTTATTGGAAGATCCATCAAGATGGAAAACTCCCTGAGATTGGGGTTCATACTTAAAACCAAGCTAATCTGCTATTGACTTTGGCATCACTAAAGTACTTGTTCCACTATCTACCATGTAGTTATGTATTAAGAAATCACTAATGATTATAAAAATGTAGAAGGGAGGAGGTTTGGCCACCTTATTTTATTTCCCTTCATTAGGTCTTTTGGTTGCATTGGTGAGAATTACATTTTCCTCGCTTGGTGGCTTCTTAAAAACATTGATCTTTGACAAACCTTCTTGAAGGATATCCACTTGACCAGGTATGGAAATCACGTCCCACATTGGCACATTCACATTGGACTTTTTCATTTGTTCAACAATATTGATAGGTAAACCACAAAATTTTGTTTGTGTTTTGGGATCCACAACTGTACTTTAAACTTGTGATTTTTGGGGTACAAAGGCATTCCCTTGGTTTTGATTCTTTGGATCAATTGGAACCTTTAGATCAGTAGTAGGTTCACTTGACTTTGATAATAATGGATTAATAGTAAGAGGATTTTTGACTACCCCTGGTTACCATCCATGTTCCTTATTTTGAACCTTGTATTGGCTTCCACTGGAAAGTATGCTTGGATAGAACTACCCTATTCATTGCATGCACAATACTCTTCCTACTCATAGTTAACCATTGTAGCACCCAATTGGTTTGGTCCCTTATAAGGCCCTTGGCCTTGTTAAGGCTCTACCATTTTTTTCATCATAGGTATTTCTGTACACTGAACCATAAGTACTTGATTGTATCCATAACTAGCATCTTGATGCCATTGATCATTAAAACCCTAATTGAACTCAGTGTTTGGGACAATGGATTGACTAAAAGACTGATTTCAAGGTATAATACCCTAACTTTCTTGAGCAATGTTATTCTAAATAGGGACCAAAGTATTAGAGGTGCTTGTAGCATTTAGATTATAATTGTTTTGCCTAGCATAATTAGTCTGGCCTTTTCCTTGACCTTGTCTTTATCTTTGTCCTCAAAAATTTCCTTTTTAGGGTGGCCTATTTGCTTGATAAGATTATTTTTAAGGCTGATATGGAGATTGATAAGCTCTATTAAATTTGGATTTTTGCCTTTTCACATTCACCAATTCATTTTCTAAGGATTGAAATATGCTCTTAAGCTCTTAGAAATTCTTATGTTCTTGGGAGTCAATAGATTGAATAGTTGAAGTCTTCTCATGTTTTTGTGTAGGTATGGAAAAAGGTTTTGGCATAGGAAGAATGACATCAAGGGGAAGAATAACAACATGAGTTGGTTGAATCTTAAGAAACATAGGTATTATTGGCCTACATTTAATCTTGATAACTTGTACTAGACTGTTCTATGCTCTTATTGACACCTCATAATGATTTGGTAGTGTGTTTCCTCCCATAGATTGGATCATTACTGCAATATTATTATTGAGATCTTTCAAATAGTAAAATAAAGCATATTTAGGAGAAGGCCTAATAGAGATTGGAATCCTATCCCATGTCTTCCAAAACTTGGTATTCAAAATCTTGCATAACCTCATAAGATTCCCTCTTGACTGTGGTTAAATATTTATCAAGTGAAAAATGGTCACTCTTATCTTCAAATCTCTTACACAATGCATCACCTAACTAATCCCATGATGTGATAGAGTTGGCATTAAGGTTTTTATACCAGTCTAGGACTTTACCCTTGAAAGAGATGACCAATACCCTAGTAACCACATTCACTTTAGTGATGTCATGAGTATTAAAATAGTTATCTATATCCCTAATGTGTTTAGAAGGGGTTTTAGACTGTTCTCTCATGAAGTAAGGAACACTTTTAAGAGATGCCACTAGAATGGGATTTTATTGTTAGAGATCCAAAGGACTCTAACTATTGAAACCCATAAAAGGGAAATTTCTAGGGGATTCCATGGTAATGAAAGGACCCAAAAAAGATATTCTTGCAAAGGTAGAATTATAAATTGGTTTAGGAGGAATGTTTCCTTTGTATGGATAAGTGTTAGAAAACCTTAACCTTTTTACTGAGTTTAAAGGAAATTTAGAAAATTCAAAATAAATACCTCTAAAATTTAATCTTCTAGTCACCTTTGGCATGAAATATAGGTATTTCTTGACTACCATAATTTTGAGTTTTCTTTGAAGTCATCAGATACTAAAATATGAAAGATATAACCATTGTAAATTGATCAAGCCAACATCAAACTTAACCAATCTTCTTAAAAAATAGTCCCACTGGGCATGCCAAAAAATATTATGGCATGGAATTACACTATTGTCAGAGGGTTTTAGACCATCCCACTCCTAGCCACAATGTGGGAGCAACTTCAAGATGTGGGTGTCCTACAGTGAGGTTGAACCTCCTAAGAAGGAAGACTTCCTCTTGGTAGATCACCTAAACTAATGTATTTTCATGGAAAAGGGATAGAGAGGAGGTATAGGGTAACTAATAAAGATAAATAGGTGATGTAAAAAATTTAAATGATACTCACATAAGAATGAAATAAACATTGATGCAACATAATAAAATCTTTGCTCACACAATCTCACAAACTAGCTAATCTGCATAAGTATTTCATAAACTAGGATCACCAAGCAATGAATGAAATAAAAAGGAATTATAAGATTCACATAGAATACATTAATGGAATAAATAGTACATGTTCAGACCTAAAAATAAATTTAAAACACCTTAAAATAGGTAAGAAATAAGGATAATTGACATAGAAGACACTCCTTCACAATACCATTATGCACAAGCTTACTAAACACAAGTTACAAGTAAGAAATAGGTGAAAAATTATCTTATTGATTCAAGAGGTCTTTCATATAAATTTTGAAAGGTTTTTTTTTTCCTTTTAAAAATGAGAGTCTCATCTTTTAATGGGGAATAAAATGAGAGATATAGGAGAAAGGGGAAGAGAGAGAGATAAGCAAGTAAAATAGAAATCAATAAATGAGATCCAACCACTTTCATGGGGTCTCAAACACCTTTTGATCAATTATCACTAATTATTTCTCAATGAATTAACCTTCATCAACTCTAAATAACTTTCAAGCCCTCTCATTGGTTTAGAAACACACTAGAAGATAATAACTTGTTGAAGGTGCTGAGTCATGATCCATTAAAATGGGAAAGTCTCTAAAGACTTGAAAATTCATTGAATGCTCCACTGTCTATCTCAACCTCAAAATATCCATCTTCTTAATGAGATTATAGTACCATGATTCATCTTGATATGTCATTTACGTTATTATAAATTCACATGAACTCATTCATCTGGTGTCCCTTCTGACATTCCTTTCATAGTCACAACTCTGCCCTTACTTCAAACCTTACACATAAGTCAACTATAGATGAAAACCAATTCCATTATTGGATTTCATATCGTCATAATCTCAATGAATATCCATTGGCTACTTAGATTCTTGATCATGAATAAGATGTAAAACTTATGTTTGGGGGATTTTGAGAGGTTTAACCAAGCTTTAATGGTGTCATATGATTCTACAGTGTTTGTTTTGGTAACCCAAATCATATTTTGACCTTGCATTTATACATTTACCTACTTGGGTGGTGAAACCTTTGATATGGTATGTTCATCTATGTATCATCTCTCTACCATGCTATTTATTTCATTTTAAAATAATGACTATTATCATATCAGACATGTGTCTTCATCCTATACCCCCTAAAACTTTATCAAATTTACTCCATCGATTTTCTCAAGAGTTTCCTACCTTTGACCTTCAACATTGATCATTGATCTTTGATCTGCATATGAGATTGTGACACTTAGCATCCCCACATGTCTTTTGTAGACCTTGTTATCAGTCTCCATCTGGTTAATGCACTTATGCCATGTGGTGGTATTACATGCAATTTGGGCTCATCAACTTATTGACTTAAATCTGCACTATCGATCTCTATATGGATAGTTTAATGTGCACCATAGATCTTTGATTACATGATTTAATGCACATCATTTATCTAATACCATATGATCAAACATGGGTCATTGATTTGATGCCAATTCATCGTGGTTATGACATATGTCACCAATGCATTCAATCTCAATATCCACTGACTTGTTGACCTCTTACTCACCACTGGATCTTCATCTACACAATTGAACACATGTTATCAATTTTTGATCTTGACTTATTGAATTTAGCTATCACCCACATGCCATTGATTTTTTATCTAATCAAGTGAGGTTTTGACAATTGGTAGCCTTGCATCCAATTCCTACCTTGTTGAAGATTTATGAGTCTAAATGACTATTTCTTATGGATTTAATTTGACGTCCCTTGACAAATCCCAAACTGCTAGATCATCTTTGAAGGCTTATATATTTAGATAGGAAACACACTAAGACACCAAACTTGTAAGGGATATTCATGACATAGAATGCATCATTTTTATGTAGTCCTTCAACTTTGGTTGATTTCCTAAGTACACTTATTAAATGCACAACTGAATTGACATGTTTAATCCTACATGATATGCTAAGACTACTAGGTTCCTCTAGGCTTGAGTTTCATATGTAGGCTAATTTTGGTGAACAATTACCACATGAGTCCAAAAGGTATTGCAATCACCTTATCACTATCTCCACACATGGGAATTTTAGACACATATAGAAATGTGCCCCACACCAAACCTTTTATCATTTTCACCACGTGACTGACTACCTAGGACAAACCCATTTTCCTTGGTGGAGTTTTATGCCCAACTCCTATCACATCAACTTGATCACACCAAATGACCCTCCATGGGACCTTACCACATCATCAATCAACCACATCACTAACCAGCCACATCACCAACATGCCACATCACCAGGAATAATAGCCATGAATAGTGACTATGAATAATGATTCATAAATAATGACTATGAGTAGTGATGTCACACCTAACATAATATTAATGTGGGAGAAAATTATAGGGAGAGAAATAATCCTTGTGTGAATAAATAAGTAACACCAAGTATGACAGTGATGTAAAAAAGATAAAAATAATGTAATCAAAGTTAAGTGAAGAGAACCACATGAATCTTTCTGGTGTTCTTTCTTACATTTATTTTTCTAGAATACTCATTTCCACACAATCATAAATCATTAATAAATCAAAAATATCATAATTATTATGTTAATTGGTTGAAAAATGATGATTTGTTGACATCTTTGAATTTAATCAATTTCATAATCCTAAGCAATATGTATTTAAATGCATCTTGAAATATCATTCTTATATAATTTTTTTTTCTAACTGATTAAAACTAATGAAAGAAACATGTACTTCACATAAACATAATTCAAAATTATGTATGCTATATATATATATATATATATATATATATATATATATATATATATATATATGGGAAGAGGTACATATTTAAAATTGTGATATTGTTTTGCAACCCATAGGTTTAAAAAACCCCTAAAATGACATTATGAATACTTTTTTCTAAATCAAAAAATTTAGGATTTCGGGAGAGAAATAAAACTGAGAGAGGATTGATGGAAAATTTTTAATGTTTCATACCTTTGTAACATTATTGTCATTTTACTAATCTTTAATAGAAATACACAATATTTTTATGGTTTATTGTACATTTATTACATTGTGTTAAGTTTTTATTCTTCCCTTTGGTCATTATTTGTAAAAATCCCCTATATGAATGGTCAACTCCTCTGAACTTGAATCATTTGATGCACGTTTCACTAGCAGAGCTCTAAATGATCATGGCACAAAATAGAGAAAGGAAGTTTGTACTGCATGTCTTATATGAGGTAATGGTTCTAACCCATATACCCTTTCCCTCATGTTGTGCTTGATTTTATTGATTTTTAAAAATCTTGCAATTGGTTTGAATATTTTACTCTTGTTAGTTATTTTTTTGGTCAAGTCCCCCTAAGTGTTTACTCAATTAGTGGGTTTGTAATTATTAGAAACCCCATAATGTTAAGCTTGAGGAAATTCAAAACATCACCAAAAAAAATTTATTATTTTTATTTGCTAATGTTGACCATTATAAGGCTATTTTCAACCATACTCCCTAGTTTTTTTGTAATACTCTTGTGGTGTTTTATCATTGGAACATGGATTTCCAAGTCTTTGAGTAAGCTAAGCTCAAATAATAATTCTACATTAAGCTTTCAGGTCTCCCTATCCCCCTTTGGGGATTTGTTAAATAACTCTTCAAACCTTTGCATTGATTCATTTTCGATAAGAAACCAAAATTCTACGTGGCTCACTTGCAAAAGTTAGTATGTGTTGAAATTGACTTAACATATGACTTGAAGGAAACTATTGATGTACAGATCGGTGAAACTCAATTTTCATAGTATGTGATTTACACTAATCATCCAAATCATTTTTTCCACTGCCAATACTTAGACCATATTATTTGAGAATTCCCTTTAATGGCTACTTCTTGATAGGATCCATAGGAAAAAGGTGTGACACAGAACAAGCTAACCAGATCCACTGGTGATAGATGGGCCATTGTGACTAATAAAAAAATGCTTTGAATTTTTTCAATGATTATAGGTTATAAGCTAATTTGTATCAACCCACAAGTGGTCCCATAGCTAGCTTCTCTATTCCTAATGATAAAAATATATGCCCTCCACTACTCTCTCCCATGACATAGATAGTGGCCAAAACTATATCCTCATAGCCTATAACTATCACCACCTAGTCATAAAAACCCCCTTATAGGACAATAATCACAAACACATGAAAATGTGGTATCATTTTATCATAAAAGTATGTTCAGTCGGCCCCATAGTCTCTCTCCTTTTGAAGATGTAAAATATGTTCAAGGAAAATGATGTCCCTTTAAAATGACTAAATTTATGTACAAAACCTAGATAAATCTTATATTCATTAAAAAAATTGTATCCTTAAATGATCTCAAATAGGTAAATAAGAGTCACCCTAATGTTTCCCCATGAAATTTTACTCTTTTAATGTTCATAGCCTCACTGAACTGATCTGTAGGTAGACAATTAGGGACAATTCTCAGAGATTTCATAATATGGAAGTGTTGTCTTTGAAAGAGGTTAATATTTATAATTTTATTCTTAAATTTAATGCTCACATGATTTGGATAGGTGCACTCTTCCATGTGTCTAATCATGATCCTGGTCATGGAGGAGTCATCATACTATTAACACCAGAGCTTTCATAGATTATTTTTTCTTGGGGTTTAGCCCTGCCCATCAAGTGGTGTGGACCCTTTTTTATTTTGATGGTTGACTTCTTGGGTTGGTAAACTTGTGTACTTTAAAATATGTCATTGAAAGAGATATAATTTCAAGTTGGTTAGAAGATTTGTTTATTGAATCTCACTGGATTATCTATGGTATTTTTAAAATGGTGGAATCCAACAAAGATAACAAATGTTGCCTTCTTATGCATTGGTGTATTTGGGAGTGAGAATCATGATTCTACGTGCATATTAAAATTGAAATATATGATCCTAGTCACAAAAAAAATATATAATCTACTTCATCTTGATTTACTTGGTTAAACTTTAGACAAATTCAAGACATAGTGGTTAAAAGGCTAGATTGTGCTTTACTTGTAGAGTATGATTTTGTTTCCTTCTCTAACCCCACTACTTTCCTAGTTTATTTAATCAATGATGAAATTATTTTAGATTATCAAACTATTTTATTATGTATTTAATGGATCTCCCATCAAATCAAATCAACCAAAACCTAGTTCTATCTCAATACTGCTCATCTTAGCCATGAGATAACTTTGGGTCACATCAATTAGATTTAGAATCTAGTTTTTATACCCACATGAGATACATGTTGGATTGATTTATGATGTAATTCCATTACTTATAATACCGTATTTCTTATGTTTAATTGTAATTAAACATATATCTTTAGTCAACATTTTCATAAAGCATCATATGTTTAATTCCATAAGATTTCTCAATAACTTGAAAATTAGCCATTTAATGTTCATTTACAATCTCAAGCTACTTAATGGAGATAAATATAAAAATTGAGGAAGCTTAAAAAACCATGGGAGTCTAAATTAGAGCTAGAATTCAATGGTTGGGAGTGGGTGATAGAGTTACCAAATAATTATTTTCTCTTCTTCACTCTAGACAAACTATAAATAGAATTAAAGCTTTTAAAGATGCAAATGCTAGTTTAACAAGCTCGTGGACATCTTGTAATATTTTTTTCACCATTATCATGGAGTGTTTGATACCTAACAATCTTCCCCAACTCGTGAAGAAACTATCTTGAAATGCTTTCAATATTTCCCTTGCAAGATTTCTGAAGTACAAAGAGTTTCATGTGATAGAGCTCTTGGTGTGAATGATCTCAAGGAAGAAGTAATGCATATGGCCTCTAATAAATCATGGCATTAATGGTTTCCCATGTGAATTTTATTAGATCCTTTAGAATAATGTTGGACCATATCTTTAGAATTTATATTATGAAGTTGTTTTATCCAACTCTCTAAGTCATCATCAATTAGGGTAATATCAAATTCATTTCGAATGTTGGAGATCTTGAGATTATTACTAATTGAATACCTATCACTCTTTTGAATTTCTCTTATAAAATAATTATTCAATCCCTTTCACTCAGGTTAAGACATCTTTTTCCCCTCATTTTTATAATTTAAACAAAAAATATTTATCCAACACATGTATATTCTATACAATGTTATTGTAGTTTGGGAGGGTACGGAATAGGCCAGATTCTTGGGTCAAAAAGCCATGTTTGTGAAGATTTATTATTAGAAATATTATGAAAATATTGAGTGACCTTTCATCATTATAATGCTTCAATATCTTGGATTTTTCCTCTAGTTCATCCACAAAAATAGTAAGTTATTTCAAAATGTTGGATCTTGTATTACCATTAATGGAGTGCAATCTCATAAGTTTGGGTTGTCTAGGTCTATTAGGAAAGGTTTCGCCTTGGCTCCTTCTATATATTTTATTGATATATAAGGGTTCAATTAATTACTCTCTAATTTCTATTTAATAGGTTTGGTGAAAGAAATCTCTCTCCCCATTTTGAACAAAAACTCATTAGTAGGAATTTTACATATGAATATTTTCTTATCCTTTTGGAAGAAGAAGATTTATTCAAGAATGCCATGGATTGCATTGAATTTTTTGTCCTATGTTCATTTATTCTATTTAGTGGAGAAACACTTAATGATAAAGATAATATCTATCCTAAAAACATCCTTGGTTGGAAGAATTTCAATGGAAATGGATTCATTTAGGTGTGTAATTTAAGTTTTTGGGCATTCTCTTTGCTTTTCAGGATTATCCATCTAATATTTGGTCATATGTTATTTAGAGGGTTGAGAAAAAGATTACATATTGGATCAACAAACATATTTATTTAGTAGGAAAGTTACAAGTTTGTTCCAAAGTGTTGGTTACTACTCATGTTTTCTATTTTTTTATTCGTATCCTTCTCAAGCTACCTATGCTAAATCAAAGAAGTTACTATGAGATTTTCTCTAGGAAAATTTTGAAGGCCATAAGGGTTTCCACAAGGTCTCATGGGATTTTTTTCCTATACCTAAGGCAGTAGAAGGCCTTGGGCTCATTGACATCAAGCTTCAACGCCATGCCTTAAGTGTCAAGTGGATCATAAAAATCTTAGAATGATATGGTACTTGGAAGGTTCTATTGATGCATTCCATTATCTAAGGAACTCATTTTGCTATAAATTCATGGAAGAGGATTGATTTTAAAAATATCCTTCTTTCTCTTGTGCCAATTTAAATTGGTGGAAATTTAGAGGTTAAAAGTATATGAAATTCCTAGTAATTTATCAAACACAAGCTCATCTAGGTAGGGTATGGTTTTAGAAATAGACTTTCTCTTAATTCTCATTCTCTTTGATGATAGCCCATTCCTAATTTTCATAATGTCCCCTTTGTCATGGTCCCAAAGATTAAGAATCTTGGTATTTATAAAAATTGAATAATATTGGTGGTATATTATGCAAGGTTTATCTTAGGTGGGTGTCATGGGATATGCTTAATGAAATACCAGCTTAAGAATGATGATGGAAAAAACATTTTTGAAATTTATAACTCCATACCCGATGTTTTTTCCATAAGATTGGTGTATCTTCTAGAGGCCCATGGTGGAAATACTAGTATTGGCCTACTGTTAATCCTTTCTAATGTTATAAACTCAATATTGGGTATCATCTTCTTTCCCCTCAACATATTCAAATTGAATTCCTCAACCACCATTGGAAGTGAAGGTCCTTAGATATTGTCTAGGATCGAAGGTTTTTAATTATTTGGAAAAACCCATATTGAGCTTTAAAAAGCTCATTTTATTTGGTGTATTCTCTACTAGGGCCTACTAGTTAGAGATCATCTCAAGCACATGGGGATTTTAAATCCCACTTTATCTAACTGTCAAACCTTTAAACACCTTTTCTATTTTCAATCCCATGGTTAATCTACCTAAAAATGAATTCATAACCTTTTTCAACCTTTTATTCTAGAATTATTTACCTGGAAAATGGTTCCTCTTTGGGACTTAACCATATTACCTATAAGACATAATACTTTTTGATAGATATTTAATGTTGATATTATTTTTCATATAAAAATATATATAGATCATTTTATTTTTAATAATGAAGTTATGGAAAGAGATTTTTTTGGTTTCTAAAAGAGTTAATGTTATCTCTGATGTTTTTCTTTAGATCCAAGTCCAAGTAGAGAAGGTTTGCTTGGAGATAGAACACCTCTAGATAATTTTGTATTATTGGAGTAATGCTCTATGTGATGTTATTCGAGTTCCTCTTGACGCTCCCCATATTTATTCTCCTTCTTAGGACCAAGGCCAGGTATTTTTTCCTTGTTATTCTACGAGTAAGCTTAGCTCCTATCCCCATTCTTTTTAGACTTAACCTCCCTACGGTGGTGGCATGTTTGATCATCTTGGAAGCAATGGTGGTAGTGGTTGGGATGTTCCTCCCTTGAATAAATTTCCATGCTTGGATCTTTACATTTTTCCTTCTTGGTGGGCCAATAAAACTGAAGAAAAAAACCATAATGATGGGTGGGATCTTGTACTTGACACAATAGACCCTCCAAGCACTAGTGGTTGGTGGATAGGACTGATAAGTCCCCTCCTCTCCCTCCTATAGCCATAATGTTCACCAATTCTACCTAATTTACTTGTTCTTTATGATGAGTGTTCCTCAATTTTAACACCTTTTTTATTTTATTGAACCATAGTTTTATTATGGCTATAAATATTATACAACTTTATTTTTAAACCTATCTTGATGATGTGATTTTTATGTCTTGAGACTTTCTCTAGCTCGATGTGACTCACATTCTAGGGTGTGATTACATCCACCCATCTTTAATATGATTAACATTATAATTTTATGTTTCATTATTAAAAGTATAAAAACACCAAAAACCAAAAAAAATATTAAAGCTACGATTTATATCCACATGGCCCAACAACCATGAAAAATAAAAATATAAAAAATTTAATAGACTTTAACAAATAAAAACTATTAGAAAATGAACATTAATTTCTAAAGTGATATGAAACAATTAGACCAAAACATTAACTAGTTACAATATTAGTGGCAAATGCATCCACATATACAACAATGTCCATATGGGTTGTACTAAAGAATAACACCACAATATCCTTGATGAGTATAATGAAACATGTGCATCACACTTTCCAAGAACTTAATTCATGTAAAAATGAAATCTAATCAAGAAACTATATGATAAACAAGATTTTCATGGGAATCCAAACATGTCACAATGGCCCGTACTTATTAAAAATTTCTAGGAATCACTAAATGTAAAATTTATCATATTATCTAGAGAAGAGATAGTAAAATCACATGGATCTACTAATTAGTAGAACATATTCAGAGCATATAAATTGATGTCTAGGTGTGTTATTGGTTGAATGAATGAAATATAATTAAAAATCCTATCAACATACATAGTGATATAATGTTGACACAAGGCTTACATACACCACTTTACTCATTCATTCAAATATGAAGACATTACATTGACACAATCATTAACTCAGGTCTACAAATTTCACATGCAACCTTACTACATTGCATGGTCAGTTGATACAAGAGCATCAATGTAAGGTTAGTAATGTTGCATAAAAAATACTAATATTAAGTAAAAAATGACTATTTTATATGTTTAATGTTGGAGAATGGTGTTTTTGAATACCATTTACCCCTACACTATTTTATCATTTTTGGGAGTAAGATGCCCATGGGGTACAATAGAAGATTTATGGGAAGCATAAATGGGATTTCCATGCTTGTCACAATGCTAATAATGTAGTTCCAAAAAAAAACTTGTGCTCATATTATTTAAAAGAAGAAAAACTAGTTTTATTTCTTAGATGAGTTGTTTTGGAGGGGAATGCACCTTAGGTGTAAGCAACCATCTCAATAACTTTAAGATCATGATTAGTGATGATTTCATTTTTATAAGGTGGAATAACAAAAAGAAATCATCTCGCTTCCCCTAGCATGAAAAAGAAGAAAATTTTACTTAATAAATAAAATTTTCTACATGTTTTATGATTTTATTCAAAGAACAAAGGAAAAATGTTGAAGATAGAAAATTCACAAAAAAAAAATGGACATTATATCCACAATGTTTCCAAATATTCATTATGGATAAAGAATATAAAATTATGAATAAAATTTTATGGATTCTACCCACAATTTTATAGTAGAAACATAAAATTGTAACAATTGTCACAATTCAAAAATTGTGACAAAATTTACAACTTAAAAGTTGTGTAAATTATTAGATCTAAAATAATAGATACATATAAAAAAAATTAACATTTGTAAAATTAATATAAGTCACACACAAGTTAACCATTGAGACATTATCATAAATTAAAAAATTGTAACATTGTAACATTATATTTTTTTTGGGTGAGTCTCTATTGTTAAGAAATAACAATGGATAAAGTTTTTTAATCTTACTATCTATTAAATGTCCAAAGACTAATATTATAAATATATCAAAAAAATTATCCATGAAATACTTTGTTTTATTTTTTTTAAAAATTTATAAAATTATTATTTAAAATTTAGAATAACTTTTTAGAAATTTAAAATTTAAATATTATTAATTTTTTAAATATTTATGGACTGCAAAAATTACTATATAATTGTTTACCCTAATTTTGGTTTCTAAACAAAATAAGGAGTAAGTAAATTATAATTATATAAATGTAAGTTTGTATAACTGAAACACATAATTCAGATTTATTTAAAAGGATAAATAATGGAAACAAGCCCAAGTGTCACAAGTGTAAAGTAAAGAAAATAACGGAATTGACTAAAAGGTGAAGAAACAACCATATTTTGATAGTTCTATTTTTTTTAACCTCTAATATAATTGTGTTGATTATTTTTACATTTTCCTAAATTTATATATCTATGCACTACTTTGAGATAAACCAATACTTACAGGTCTATTCTAGATGAGTCCAGTCACAACAATCTCGACCACTTTGATTATGCCCATGTGTCAGTAGGTTTATCATTATGCCATTGGGTGCATCTCTGTAAGGTTTTTATGGTTCTTATTTGTAGCATCTTCCTGATTGCAATTATACCTTCACTTTGTGGATGTGTAGGGATAAATATGAAATGTCACTAAATATTTATTTTGACCTAGCTTACACAATCCAAAGAAAAACAAAAATAATGGAGTTTAGAAACCTTTAAAGTAGTGTTGAAAGTTATGTATCTTACATCCTCAAAATTATACCTCCACAAATTTATTGTGGTGTGTGATTGGAATATATTAAGTTTTTTTATATACAATATTTATAAATTATATAGAACCTAAGCTTGGCAAACTTAGACCTTGGTTGTTCCTCTTAGTTCTAGAACTTTCTTGTTTCTATAACTCTCACATCTATTCTATTTTATTACCGTTGGCTTATCTCTTAGTCTGACCAGTCTTATGTTGATTACCCAGGCCTTCTATCTTGACTTGAATGCTTAAAACCTACTTATATTATGCCTCTACAAGTTCTAATCCTATACCTATTTTCTAACTACTAGGGCACTTGTGTCAGTCTCATAACCTTGCATCAATGCTAGTGTCCTACCCTAATGCAAGCATTTAGTACCCTAAAGTCATCTAATTTGCAAATGAAATGTATCCAAATGGTCAATTTAAGTGCTATTTTGAGAGATATGCTCTTGATAAGAGTGGTATGTATACACAATACCTCCTCATTCTAAACTCACATAATATTCAGTCTAAAGGGAATTCAAAGAGCACTCAATTGAGCAAATATTTCTTATTTTCTCATATTCATATATCATTCATAGGAATAACACACCTATAGGTCTGAAGTACTAAAGGAGTATCCCAAGAGACTAATTTTCCAAGTTACAAGCTAGGCCATTATTGTACTTCATTTGCACATTATCGCACCCTTATACATACACAATCCAACACGTTAAGGGATAAATACATTAGTTTTAGGCCCTCTTCAGAGTAGTGGCTATGTAGGCAACACCCACTAACAAAGAGGTCTTTGGGGTTATCTCAAAACTGTGAACCCACTAACCCTTTTTTACCAAGCTCACTATAAAGATGAAAAAATAGTGTTTGATCATTTCATGAGGAGATACATTCCATGACCTAAATCTAAATGCACCAGAGTGAAGGCTATAACAAGACTAGATGCATCTAGGTGGTTGTACCTATTTTTGGTAGTTATTTTGTATAGGACACCTTCATCCTACATAGATAGTAGTGTCGATGCAATTTTACAAGGCACCAGTGTACATAGCTATAGAGGTACTAAATCCATAATTTGATGAATTGTTCTAGAGTCAACTTCTAGTCTACTTCCTACTTGTTCCAAATCCAAAATTGTGTTAGCATCAGAACTAGATAAGTACATTATTTATTTGTCATTCAAATATCTAGTATAGTTTTTCTTTCCATTTTTAACATATCTTAGATTAATAAATTTTATCTATGTTTTACATGAGCGTAGCAATTAATTGGTCTACTATAGATCTAATTTACACCCTTATGCATTGTCATTTCTATATTCTTAACCCTACCTACCCAAGTAAGGATCCATATTCAATTTAGGGTTAAACATTTGGTGGCCCAATCGTTGAGCTCCAAACCCTTTGTAAAATTGGGTTTTTTATGATTTATCTATTTATAATTCCTAATTACTATAAAATATGTGAAATATGAATGCATTCATCACCCATTTTGGGTTCTAATTTGTTATACTTATTGAGGTTTTCTATATTAATTGCCTTGTCAAATATATTAAGAAAATTCATGAGCATAATAAGAGCATTTTAAAGCATAGACAACACTTGATATCTCTTCATAAAAACTTTTTAAATGTTATAGATAGGGTATATATATGACAATGTGCATGCTTTCAACAATTTATTCTACCTAAGTCTTATTTGAGTGATAATTACCATCCCACCCCCATTATTCTCCTATGGATTATATTGGATTATGTGGTTCATGTTGTTACTACTTGAAGAGATAAGGTTTCTCAATCTACTCTACCACCTATTAATATACAACATGTGAATCTTAAGCATAAAATTGTTATAAAATCTAAGGGATATGACATTGTTTATCATTTGGGCAATACACAAGCTAATATTTCAATCCTTGATCTCATAAAGCAATCTAACATTGACAAGGATATCTTATATGAGGTGTTACATGAGACCCAAGTTCCAAGTGATATTAAACTTGATTATTTTTTGGATATCATGAAATAATTCAAGAACAATTCCAAGCTCATTACCTTTGATCCAAAAAATTAACCATCTAAATATATTACTGACCAAGAGTTACCTTTATTCATACAAGTGACCATGCAAAATGAAGGCATCAAAAGGCTGATCATTGATACTAGATTAGGCCTAAACATTTGTAGAATAAAATTATTAACCACCATGGGTATTAGTACTAATCTTCTTAAAAATTTGGTTATGCATATAAAAGGTATTGATAATTCACATAGCCCTTTGGTCGGTCAAATCACTTTGGATTTGACATTGGAACAAAAAATAGTTTCAACTAATTTTTAGGTAATGCCTCAATCATTACATTATAATTTAATTTTGGGTAGACCTTGGATACATTCAATGGAGGCCATCCCATCTACACTTCACCAATTTTTAAAATTTATTCATGATGGGACATTATTAACAATGCACGTCAATGATGGACCTTTAAAATTTTTCAAAGTGATAAAACAAAAAATTGAAGGCATTCCTATAGTGGTACCACCTAAATAATGCATTCTTATTGAGCATATAAACACTTATGAAATAGGTGAGTCAATTACAATGAATCATTTATCTCTAGATGAAAATAAGGCACTCCATATTAAGGATCACATAGATACACATCAAGATCAAGAACCATTACCAAAGGAGACAATAAAACTACAAGAACTCCTAGCATTTTAGCTCCTTTATTGGTCAATATTGAATAGAAAAATGACCATATTTTAGATTATTATAATATTATTGATGATATAAATTATGATATGCCATATGATAAAATGTGAGAACTAAAATTTGATCCACTTGATCACCTTTCACATAACTTATTCGAACCTATAGGTCCCGGTACATATAAGCTAAAACCACTTGCAAAATCTACATAACTAATCCAAATAGAGGGAACATAAAAATAGAAGATGAGAATGTAAATGCTTATTAATCCATTCATCCTTATTAGTTAAAAACATTTAGTTGACATTATAAGGGCCAAATTAAATTACGTCATGTGAATAAAGTGGAATCTTCTCAAAAGGATTCACAACTAGATTTACAAATCACAACATAACAAGATATTATAGATACCATATTATCTATGTTACTTGAACATAAAATTATTTCCTTTCCTTACACTAGATACATATTAGGTAATATACTTCTAATTGCAAGGGGAGTACCATATTTCAACTATCATAGGCTCATTGGCCACAATATCAATCAATGTGAGGCATTAAAGAACTTAATTCAGAAATATAAGAATGAAGGATGTATAAAATTGTGTCTAAAATATGCAAAATTCCAAATCCTTCCTTTATTTCGAATGAGAACCATCTTTCAAAGTGATCATAACATGAATATTTGACTATTAATGCTAATATTTACGGGGTATATTGGTGCCATCTCTAGTTTGATAAGAACAAGTGGGATACAACTTATGGCACTACATTTCTTGAATAATTTGGACATACTATAGATGAACTAAAATATTATCCATTGATGCTATAATATGGAGGATACATTTTATTACCTATTGCCTATGGTACACATGTGCTAACTAGACCATATGGATATTAGATCATGAACCATATATGGAATTAAAAATTGAATAACATTGGCTAGTTGAGTGGAAATCCAAGATGGATTCTAAAAATATGTGTGTTAGTTTTCTTGGCATGGATACATGGATTTGCATACAACATGAAGGGTATGGTCATTTTCCCACTCCACTATATTTATGGAAACCATTGGACATAAACATTGAAGAAGTGGCAATCCATCACTATAAATAGAGGTTGAAAATTTTCCCAGGTGGTCCTATACCTTTTGATGATGAGGACTTGCTTGGTTAGAGATTTTCATATATTCCAAAAAAACCAAAAAAAAAAAATCTAAAATTCAAATATATTTTTAGCATCTGCATGTTCTATTGGCTCCTTGGTATATATGTTTTAGTTCCATGTTGATGGATAACATATCATTTACTTATACATAAACCGTTTCACACTTCTACTTGAGTGTGATATAAGCATACACAGATGCATGATCTATGTACTTATGGGTGTTGGGATTTCCCTCTATTCATGTCACTAGGACATAGGGGGTATCCACCTTATTTGATCTTGATATTTCTAGGTTATGTCATTCTATGGTCACATTCCATTATCATGTTGAGCTCTTATGTACTTACACATGCCTTTATCCATGCTTATATCTTATACAGGGTACTCGATATGCTATGCAATTGACATTTTTTTGCTAATACATTTGATATGTGAGCCATTATGATATGTTTATTTTAGTTTCTTATACTTTTCCTTTACGTATTTCCTTGAGTGTATTGCTTTGCTATTATCTTTCTTGTTTGAGCATTTAAATATGCTCCATTATTTGTAGCCCCTAAGGCTTTGTATGCCTTGTTTAACATTTGAATATGTCATTACTTATTGTATTAACATTTAAATATGTCATTATTGCTTTTATGGATATTTTAATAAGTCATGTCCAGTCAATTATGCAACATTTGAACATTTCCCTTGTTTGTAGTCTCCTAAGACCATTATGTTTTGATTTTATTTTGAGTACTCTTGTGTGTGTGTGTGTGTGTTTGATTGTTTGTTGAGCTTGTACTATTACTATCTAGACATTGCCATGATATTTATCATGCATCCTAGGCTTTGATGTGATAACATTATAGTGATTCAATGATACATTTACTTAGACATGTTCTTATATTTTCTACATGGTCCAGTCATATCCATATGGTTTTCTTCTCCTTTTAAGGTGAGGTAACTACCAATTTCTATTCTTCCCTCACATAAAATGGGGAATATCTATGGGGGCATTTCATATAGGCATGGATTCCACACATTCGTAGTTTGAGATATAGTGGGGGCATGTCATGGGGACATAGTTTCCATACATTCATAGTTTTCAGATTCAGTGGGGGTATGTTTTGGAAACATGTTCTCCAAACTTATTCAGTATGTAGTATACCTAGATTACAATGGGGGCATGTTTTAGAAACATGTCCTCCACATTGTTACGTATATTAGATTTCATATTTCTCCATATATATTGGGGGTATGTTATGATAACATATCACTCACACTTGTTCAACTTTCAAAATTGGCAAAAACACATAGTTATATGATTTAGATACACATTTTTGGCATAATTTTACACATTGGTACTAATGTTATACATAATTTCAACATGATAAATATATAAGGTGCATATTCTATGCAATGTGCACCTAATATTGTAAAATGAAAATTAGTTTCAGATCTCAAAACTCTTATATGGACCATCATCACCCACCAGGTAAGACTTTTATAGATTGTATTGAGCCAATCTACTACAGTAGGTAGTTTACTTATGATATAATTGAGGTGATTAAATCACTAAATATTTATAATTTTATAGGTTGGATTTGATTACATCATCCAACCTCACCATATATATTATATGTATTGAAGTTTGTAACTCATGTTGATTAGGTTTGTACAATTGAGATAATGTCAACTATTAGGTGGAAACTCACCTCTCTCCAAGGTTGGGGGAATTTATACACACACACACACATTTATATGTGTGTGTGTGTGTGTCCTAATCTCATATATATGTCATTATGATACATCTTTTCAAATTAATTGCAAATAGGCAAGGCAGTTACATTGATACACAAGTGCCCTCCTAAACCTTGCTCTTTCAATTTTAGTTAATTTCAAATTATTTCAATTTCATATTATATGCACTGATTATATATTGTAACATGATCTTGGTTACAATTCAGTTGCCAACAAAACACACGAGTTTGGCTCATGTAAAGACAAGGTGTGTTATACACATCTAGGTACACATTATTTTCATTTAAACCAACAATTTGATTACTATATTAAAGGGGGTCAAATGTATATGATATTTATGAATTATATATCACATCAATCTTGTACACTTTAAAAAATTATACCTTATTTATTTATCTCAATTGTAGACTTTTCCAACTTTCATAAGTCTCACATCTTCTCTATATTGTGCCCCTTCACACATCTCTTAATCTGACTAGTCTTATGTTGACGACTCAAGGATTCTATCTTGCCCAAATGCTTAAAACCTACTTATATTATGCCTCTAAAATTTTTGAGGTTGTACATATTTTTTAACTACTGAGAAACTAGCATTAATCCTAGGCACCTACATCGATGCTAGTGTCTTACCCTAATGCAAGCATATAGTGACCTAAAGTCATATTATTTGTAAATGAAATCTATCCTAATGGTTATCTTAAGTGATATTTTTGGGGATATTCTCTTGATATGAGTGGTATATATGTGTAATCCCTCCTAATTTTAAACTCACCTAACATTCATTCATAAGAGCACTCAAATAGCATTATATTGAGAAAATATTTCCTATTTTATCTTATTCTTATATCAGTCATAGGAACAACACACCTAAAGGTCTAAAGTACTGAAAGGACAACCCAAGATCCTGATTTTCCAATTTACAATAAATGTCACTATTATACTTGATTTCCACATTATTGCACCCTTATGCACACACAAGCCAACACATTATGAGAGAAATACATCAGTATGAGGCCCTCTTCAAATTAATGGCTATGTAGGAAACATCCACTAATATATGTGTCTTTGAGGTTAACTCGACACCTTGAGCCCACTAACCCATTTTTACCATGGTCACTATGAAGATGAAGAACTAAGGTTTGATCATTTCATGAGGATCAAAAGTCCATGACACATATCTAAATTCACCAGAGTGAAGATGATGACAAGACTAGAAGAATTCAGTGGTCGCATCTCTTTCTAGAAGGTATTTTGTACAAGACACTTACATCTGACATAAATAGTAGCATTGATAAAACCATCCAAGGCTAATGCTAGTGTCTACGAATATAGAGGCACTAAATCTAGAATTCAATGATTATTCAAGAATCATGTTCTAGTATGCTTCTTGTGTTACCATCAAAACCATCTAAGTATATTATTTAGTTGTCATTTTCATATCTAGCATGTTCATACTTTCTATTTTTGGAATATCTCAGCTTAATAAATTTAGTATATGTTGCACTCGAGTTAGTAATTAATTGGCCTACTTTAGATCTAATTTACACCCATGTGTATTGTCATTTCTATATTATTAACCCTATCTACCTAAGTAAGGATCCATATCCATTTTAGGGTTAAATAGTTTCAACCTCCTTTTCCCTATAAGTGATCAATGTAATGAATCAATTATAATTACCCTCCTTTGGCACAAGGGATGATTTATAAAGACCAAGATGAATAAATCTTGAAATTGTGTAGGATTTGATTCAATGAAACATAACTTGAATATAGAATATTGGTTCTAGGCTATGCCTTTGGTGGAGTGGGGTGTCTAATATTATCCTCCTTCTCTCTATTGACTTTAAATACTCTTATTTATTTATATTATTCCAAACTAGAAAATGGCTTTGCAAAAATTTGTATTTATAGGATGATCTTGGATGACCAAGGTATGTTGGCCATATTTTGAAAATGCAAATGAGAAGGGCTAAGGCTTATGATAATTGGAAAAAATTAAATAGACTCATAAAGCTAAAAGAGACAAACCCATATGGGTATAATGTTTTCAATATGGCCTTTTACATGTATAGGTTTTCAAAAGGTACAAGTCAATCTTTATTTTTTAGGTATGGGTGGATAATAGATAAAATGTAGTCCAAGTGTTTAAACGGATACCTCCTAGATAAATTTTAAAAATCTATTGAGCTCCCTAGAAAAAATATAGACCTATGTGGGGTTATGGGGAATCCTATAAATGATTTAAAATACACAAGTTTTCCAAAGTCAAATTAGGATTAAAACATAAGAAGAAGGGTTTTTTCAAATGAATTTTTTTCCCAAAAGATAATAAAAACACTTTTTTGATGATTGATACATGGTTGGCTAGGCACGTGCACATGCACACACACACACAAAGTAGAGGCATAATTATGGTGATGGGCCCTGAACAGGGATGATTGTACACATAAACAAACTAATGGCTTTGAATATTTCAAACAATTGTGTCTTACAATTACTATCACAATTTTAAAATTATGTTTGAACACATTTTATGAAATATGGAAGATCACATCTACATCCACTTTGACACTATCACATTCAAATTTAGCATCTATACCTAATTTAACACTATCGTATTCAAATTTAATAAATTTGTTCCAAGTTCATAATTTTACACCCCCACCTAATTCCCTATTATATTAAAATTTAAATCTACACTCACTTTGACACTATTGCATTCAAATTTAATTTGAATTTTAGCCATCATCAAAATTTTAATTTGATAAACATGATTAATTCAAAACTCCATCCTAATATTATAATCTATTATTAGACACTTATAAATGATCTTTAGGCATTTATTAGTTATTAATTTTTATGATTGTAATGTATTTGTTTATTTGTCAATTATATGTCTAAGTTAAGTATTTTTGGTATGTTTTATTGTTTGTTATCAGGATGCAAGAGCATCCTAGGGGAATCAACAATCCTACATCACCAAAGTTTTGAAGCACAAAATGCATGGGTAGTAAAATAAAATCTTGGAACTAAATAATAAAGTGGAAATTAACTTGTACCATAGTGCATAGAGTCACTCAGGATACATGCATGAAGGATGCACAAAACAAAATCAAGAAAACACATAGTTCCAAGGAGATGATCAAAGTGAACAATGCATAGAAAGAAGGAAAACCTACAACATGAGATATATAAATGAGGCACACAACTTTCAACATAAAAATTAAGGAAGCTAGATCGAGTGAGAAACCAATGATGTGGTCCTACACTTAGTCATTTATACTAGCCTTAGCCAATTGTATGATCGACATGAATTCATAATTTATATAGATAAGAAAATCTAAGGCATACCAATTTTATTTGGAAGTTATCAAAATCCTAAAGCTTGAGGTCCATAAAAGGCGATGTTATATCTAGCATGGGCCTATAATTTGGTGACAAGGCTACTTGGTGAAAATTATTTATTTCTTAACCGACCATGACAATGAGTAGTGACAACAACTATAAAAGGTGGAGTCAAGCCCATTTGAGGTTTTTTATGGTTAAAGGTTATTGATAATTTATATTTTCTTTTAGTCGTTGTTGATAGGTGATGTTTTAAGAGAGTATAAATGAGGCCTAAGGGCCAAGAATATATCAAAATGTAAAGCTAATAAAGTTAGGGAAAACACACTATGAGATATTAAAAGGGAGCTAAGAGTCCCTATGAAAATATTCAAAGCTAACAATATCATGTATTTTCATGCATGATAATGAAATTGAAATTGATAATTTGTTGTGTAACTCTAAGGATTGTGTGGTGAGGCATACATTCAATATAAACCCCAACCATGACTATACCATGTATTATCATATCAAGGTCACAAACCTTGATAAGATGCAGGGGAAAAGAAACTACAAGCAAAGAGTGAGAAAGGAAGGATGTTGGTTGATTTTTGAATGGGAGGCAACCAGTAGACAAAGCGTTGAAAGATAAAGAGGGATAGAAAACCACCAACTATGAGGTAACTATCAAAGGAATATTAAGAGATAAGGGTTGGTCAATTATCAAATGGGAGTAAACTAGCATATAGAGTGTTGTGGAAGGACTATTATATTCTCGACTACCAAACAACTAGTGGAGTGTTGATTAGTAGACTTGTAGAATATGAATGTGAGGAAACTAATGGAGGGAAGGATAGTTGATCTCCAATCATGAGGCAAATAATTAGAGTGTTGAATGACAAATATTGATAGACTATTAAATGTTAGGCAACCAACAAAGAGCATACTAGTAAAAGAATAACATTTATCAAGGATAAATTGTATACAATTACAAGAAGAGGGTAAAAATAATGGTTCGATATTATAAGAGTGTTTATGTAGGATTATGCTTGTGAAATACAAATATGGGTGGCCTAAAATTGGGCATAAACAAAAACATTAATTTGATGTAGTTTATGCATACATGAAAATATTAGAGCACTAACTGATTACTAACTATAAGGTAATCGATTGTAAAAAAAGAAGAGTGTCAATTGATCACTGAGTATGAGGTAGTTAAGTGAAAAAATAAGTACCTATTCATAAGTATTTGATCATAAAATAAATAAATATGACTGCAAATAGAATCACTGATATGATGAAGTCAATGCACAAAGGTGACTATACAAGGATAGTTAATAGAAACACAAATCTAAGGTAGTTAGGGCATGAGATAATCTTCCAATCAAAGTATTGAGTTGAAGGTGATAAAGAAGTTCTCTATCAAGTGTAGATAGGTATAAAATGAAGAGCACGAGGAGTGATGTAGCATTATATATAATAATAACATAAATAAGAAGGTTTGATGGAACAATAAATTTCACATAAGAGCATTGAGATACCTATAGGAGAGAACCCTCAAAGAGTTGGAGGCATGTGAGATATCACCTAAGATTTGATGTGCCAAGGTTATCTAGTGGATAATACCCAAAGGAAGAGGTGATATGGGTCATATATGTCAAGAAAAATTTCATGTTGAAGAGTGTTGAGGACTCCATAGGAGTGAATTATGCATGGAGAAGGTCGTATAGAGTGGCACAACCTGGAGCTAGTGATATTTTGAAACTAAGTTGAGATGGAGAGTCAAAGAGAGGGTGGGTAGATGTAAACACATGGTTTCCAAGCTACTATACCAAGTAGTGTACTCATAGAGCTACCTCAAATGAAAGTGAAGTCTTGACATCAATTTCCCATAGGTAAGGCCAAGTAACTAACCTTGAGAATATGTCTAAGGGCAATGGGGAGCATAATGTCTAAGTAGGAAGGCATTGGGGTGAGATTTTCATAAATATAACATGTAAGAAAGAGTTGATAAGGAGACATAGTTGATACATAACACAATGTGTGATTAAAAGGTGGATATTATTACACCAAGATGACAACAACATGAAATATGTGTTGAATGGAGTGAAGTAAACTGCACATGAGACAGGGATACAAGGAGGAATAAAAGACCACAAGTATTCTTGTGTGTGGTGTTGATGATGTGTCAAAAAGAAGTTATTAAGAGTGCAACTAGGAGTTACAGAGTGTAGTAGGAGCCAAGGTTAAATGCATACACCCTGGGATGAGAAGATACATCCAAAGAAGGAGATGAAAAGGTAAACCTATAGTTTAACCTAAGTTTTCTAGTAGACAACAAAGTAACATACAAGGATGTAAAAAATGAGAAAAGAAGGAAAACACAAATATGTGTTGCAAAGGAGAATAACCAATAAAATAGTAAATATGATCTACTATAAGATTTTTCCAGTATCAAGCTAACAATGAATTAGAGAGAATAGTTCATAGTGCACATGAGAGAGAACAAAAGGTCATTATTAATGAAAGGGTAGGACTAGAGAAAGAGAAGAGTTGATGAGGAGAGATTGAAAAAAATGGACAAGTGTATAAGTGTGTGTAATGAAGGGCAAAATGGTAAAAGGATAAATGAGAGACTAATGGGTTGCACACCATGAACCCTATGAAGAGAAATCTAAGGAATAACATGCAATCATGATTAATTTTCATGAAGGACTAACAAAGATGTGTTTGGTATGGAAGGAATGACATAAAAAATCAAGTATACATAGATGTTTCAAGGAAATGTTTCCTTGGGTGAAACTAAATAATAGTAAAACATCAAACTTTAGGTAGATAACATAATGGCATAGTAATAAAAAAACATGCCAAAGGAGGAAGTGTTGGCCATTTTTGGCCTACATATAGAGATTTCAAGGACTGAGAAATGTTCCTAATTGAGATAAGGACCCAATGATAAAAGAGGAAGATCATTTTTCTTGAAAACCTTTTGAAACACCTTAGGTCTACTTAAAGTGTAATTTGTCATCCTCTAAGGATAGGTCTTGAGTTGTAGAGCCTCCATGAGGTGTCAAAATTGATTGAAATAGATATGGAAGTACATGAATTTGATATGGTTCTTCATTATGTTTAACTTGACATTTAAGTCCAATGATATAAATTCCAAGGCCTTTTGCTAGTGTTATATCTCACACGTGTGGATGAGTCAAGAAGAATTGGTCACATGGGTCTGTCCATTTTTATGCCTAGGACATATGCATCAAGTTTTAACCCATCTTCCAAAGTGCATCAAAATATATTGAGGTCCAAAGTTGCCCTCTCAACCAAATTCCTCTATTTTTCTATAATTAGCCATTTTCACAAGAATTCAAACAGAGCCAAGTGGGCAATTTTTTGGCATTAGATATCGCACATGTGATAGTTTTTAAGAAAAGTGATCACATGGGTTTACTCATTTTGGTCTCTAGTTTCTACGCAGTATATTTCAGCTCCTTTATCAAATCATAAATGAAGTTACACATGATTAAAGTTGGCTCCTCAATCATTATTTGCTATGTTTTCCATACTTAGCCAAATGAGCTTGACCATCACCAGGACATCATAGAGAAATGAGTAGACCAGTGAAATTATGTAATTTTTATCTTGCTAAAGAAACCTCATATGACCAATAGATAAAGTTCAAATGTATATATACATGCTAGGAACATCCTCACAAATTTATAGATTGACACAAACTTTTTGGTTCGAGTTAGAAGCTTCTAAAGTTAGACTTGTGAAGTAAGATGTTCGCGCTAATGTCAAACTAAAGTTTAGGTAAAAATCTATATGTGCTTAAAATTTATGGTCTGTAAGACATCATATATGTTTTATGAGATGATAAATGATAGTTTGTGGGGCATCAAATTTAAAGACAGAATAAGATAAATCTTATTAAGCTTAAATTTGATGGTCACGTGATCGTCAATGATGGTCACGTGAACATCATTTGATGGGAACAAGGATGCCAATTTTAAGACCATGAACTAGCCATTTTCTTTCAAATAGTAGGTCTCAACAAGATATATGGTCCTCATTTGATCGTACATCTTGATTTAATGGTGCGAGATGGGTCAAATAGTCAGAGAGCTCAAGAAGCCACCACGTGGCATAAGCATGTGAACTAATAGACTGATAGTAGGATCTTAAAGATTAACATGCATTTGATATGTGGCATAAGTAGGGATAAGGTTTATAATTTAAATATATATCTAAGGGCTTGCATTCATTCAAAATTGGCAAATCCAATAGAGTGAGCTGAATTAAGGGTTAATGATCCAAGTTGGATTGCCGACAACCAAAGAGAAGGATCGAGCCTCGAGACATTTTGATGAAGGTCAAGGAAATAGTTTTCAATCTAAGTAAGGTAATCAAAAAGAACTAAACTCAAAATGGTGATCTGAGTTAAACCAGATGAACATTTTAGGGATCGAAGGTTTCCATTAAAGCCCTATAAAGATAAAAATAGGTCTTTTGGACATAATATGGACCAAGATTGGTAGTTTGTCGATGGAAAAGGGACCTGTGCATATATTGAGCTCTTAGTTTTCACAAGGTTCAAATGGTAGAATAGGTTTATTTAAACTTAATATATTCTAGATCGAGACTATGTGGCCTATAAGCTTTCCTATAAATAGGGAAACTATAGGAAAACCAATGGAATGATTGGTTTTCAATCTATAAAGAGATCTGTGTTCATTTATAATGTCAACGAATAGGTATATCTATCCATTAAAAAAAGACCAAATGAGAATCTATCAGTTCTAAGGCATAAAGGTTTGGTCCTCATCAACATATTAGGTAGAGGTGGCATGGAGTCTTGAGATGAAGACCTAGCAGTTGCATAAGAATCATGGAGAATTAAATTCTTTTGCAAATCCCTTTGAAAGTATGCCTTCTTGATAATATCATGACTCAGTAGCATCCTTGAATTGGTCCTAATCCATTAAAAGTAGTTGGTCCTTTTCCAATGCATAGTTCCCTCTCTCTCATTTTTCTATAAATGTAGGCTTCAAATTGGTAATCCTCTCTAGGGCGCGACTAGACTCTACACAAAATTTGATCTTTGTAACCTCTTGAGATGGCTATAGGACTCTTTTTTAGATTTTATGATTCTAATATAGTGTGTTAATGTTAGATTAATTTTCATATGTGGTATAAATCCCTCCTTTGTCAAATTTTAATTTCACCTAGTTATTAGTTCTTATTATTTTATAGGTCATGTTTAGTGTCAAATATCATTTGATTAGAGCTAGCAAGTGGATATATTGATTGGTTAGTGCCTTGAACTAGGCCTCTCCATCATTTCCCTTAGGGTTTGATCATTTGGTGAATCTTTACATGAAATACTAATGCATAAACATCCATTTGGAGTTGTAGATCCAATCTCATTAGTGTTTTTTAGAAGTTTAATAGAGTGGATGAACAATCACATTACTGGTGCATCACTTCCTTTACATGTTTTTATGTATTGTTACCCATTTCTCTCCCTCTTTTCCAGTCAATTTTAGTTTAGGTTATAGATATAGAAGGAAGCTAACCTTCTCATAATGTCTAACCCTATCATAGGTGACCCATAGCCTAGGGTCAGTCCCATGTTGGTCTAAAGCTGAAAAGAGGACATAAAGTAACCCCTTCTCAACTAGGGTACAAATCTAAAACACCACTAGTTTTGGCATTCCTAGTGGGATACATTGGAACTTGTCTTGATGGAATTATTATTGAATTAGTGTTATTCATGAATAATTTGGTGATTCCAAGCTCAAGCAATTATTTCTAAAAGTCCAAGCAATGTTTAAGTAAGTTCATTTTCATTGCACTATCCTAATGTTATTTTCATGGCTATGTATCAAGGAGATCTCTATGTAATACCTCCTTATCAACCCTATGATGAATCTTAACAGCCTCTTTATGATCCATATGAGCCTCATTATGAGCCTAATTAGTATTAATAGGAGATTTATCAAATCCATCATGAGCCTTGTCAAGTTTCCCATGATCCTTATTATCAAGATCATGACTCTTACCTTCCTTATGAACCATATCAGTCTCAAGACCAAATTTCACCTTTCCCATATGGATATGATGTTGCATGTGATCACCCTTGTCTCCAAGAGAGAATGGATGAAATAGATCTTAAATTTATAGCATATGCAAGAAAAGTATGTTTAGATTCCCAGTATGAGGAAGTGAATGAGTAGTTTTTTCAGAATGTGTCTAATGATCTAAAAGAGAGGCTTGAGTTTAGTAGCTTTGTACTAGATAATGCATAGGATTATGATATGCAACAAATTTAGTTGAATCAGTTGTCTCATTAATCCTCTTGTATTCTTTACCAACCTTTTTATGTTCCTTATTCTCATAAAGTTCTTGACCATGTTCAGTATGAGCTAATGGAGATCCTAGTTGGAATCAAAAACCTATTCAAGAAGATATTGATTTGCCTATTCAAGAGGCTAAAGCTTCTTATATTCCCTTTTATTCACCACTTACTCCTCAAGCTCAATTTATCTATGAAGACAAAAAAATTTAGACCTTGATGAGATAATGGCTAAGTGGAAAGAGCAGAATGTGGAGATTGTTAAAAGTTTCTCTTTCCCTCCTCTCCAAAATTCCATTGTCCTCAAGATCCCAAATTTTGATCATGATCAACCTCTCATGCTTTATACTACCTCTCAAACAAAATAATTTCATCATCCTCCCACCATCTCCCTTCTTCAAGAGGAGCATGTTCTATGGGAAATAGAGGAAGAGGTTGTAGCTACAAATCAAGATCTTGAGCAATGTGAAGAGGATGCTTCAAATGTGTATGATGAAGAGATCTTCATTGATACTCCACTTGAATTCCAAGTTGAAACTGATATTCTAACTCATATTGAGGAAGTTATCTCAGGTATGTAGGAAAAGGATGGTCTCAATATGGAATAAATCCATGAAAATTTGATACAATTTGATGTCACAAATGAGACTGAGATATCTCCACTTAAGGAAGATCAGGATACCTTTCAACATTATCTTATTCAGATTGATCAAATTGAAGAGCAAAAATATGATTGGCTTCTATATCTTGAATCTCTACAAGAGATTGAAGATCTTTGTAAGGGAATGATTCCCAATGGGGAGCATGATGTTCAAAAAATTGATCAAAAATTACCTATTCAAGATCATGATACAAATTTGGTTGATTATTCAGAGCTCCTTGGAGAGTTGAATTAACTTACAGCAGTTGCTAAGAAGGATAAGGTCATTCAAGAATCAAGCATAAATGAAGTATCACTTGACAAGGTTATAGCTGACAAGCAATATGAAAAGGATCTAGAAGTATAATATGAATTTGTCTTTGTTGGTGACTAGTTTGTTGTTGATGGCTCATTTAAGGAGATGTTAAGAGAAATAATTGGAAAAAAGAGTGCCTCTTCAAAGGTCATGTTCAATAAACCCCCTACTTTGTAACTTGTACCATCTTTTGTAATAATAAAGTTCATGAATTTCCCTTTTGATATAGGTGGATCATGTTTTGTCATGGTTAATTAGGTTAGTTTTTTTTAATATTTTTTCCTAGATAAGTGCTTGTTTGCACATTTGCTTTGTTAGGATAGTTTCCCTACTTTATTTTATTTCTTCCCTATTTTGGTAGAGTCCAGTCTTTAAAAATCAAGATGTTCCTTGTTGTCATGGAATAGATGTGTTATCTTTTATGTTCCAAGAGTCATGTACATGGTCTGAGTTCAAGCATAATAGGCATGATGCCCAGCTAAGTCACCAAAGATGTTGGCCATTTGTGGCCTACATACAAAACTTTCAAGGAATGAGCAATGTTTCTGATTGAGAGAAGGACCCAATGATAAAAGAGGAAGATAATTTTTCTTGAAAACCTTTTAAAATACTTTAAGTCCACTTAAAGTGTAATTTTTCATCTTCTAAGGATAGGTCTAGAGTTTCAAATCCACCATGAGGTGTCAAAAGTGATTGAAATAGATATGGAAGTGCATGAATTTCATATGGTTCTTCATTTTGTTCATCTTGACATTTGAGTCCAGTGACAGAAAGTCCAAGTAGGCTTTTTGATGATTTTATATCTCACACATGTGGATGAGTCAAGAAGAATTAGTCACATGGGTTTATTCATTTTTATGCTTAGGACATATGCACCAAGTTTTAACCCATCTGCCAAAATGCATCAAAAGATATTGAGGTCCAAAGTTGCCCTCTTAGCCAAATTTTGTTGTTTTTATATACTTAGCCATTTTCAAAAGAATTCAAACAAAGCCAAGTGGGAAATTTTTTGGCATTAGATCTCACACGTGTGATAGTTTATAGGAAACATGATTACATGGGTTTGCTCATTTTGGTCCCTAGCTACTACATGCAAATTTTAAGATCTTTTGCTAGAGCACAAATGAAGTTACACATGATCAAAGTTGGCTCCTTAGTCAAATTTTGCTAAGTTTTCCATACTTAGCAAAATGAGCTTGATTGTCACCAAGATGTCATGAAGAAATGAGTAGACTAGCTAAATTGTGAAATTTTTATCTTGCTCAGGAAACCTCATGTGACCAGTAGATCAAGCACAAATGTAGATCTACATGCTAGAAACATCCTTAAAAAAATTCAGACCCACACGAGCTTTCTGGTTTGAGTTAGAAGCTTCTAAATTTGGACCTTTGCAATGAGATGTTCACACTAATGTCAAAATAAATCTTGGAAAAAAATCTATCTATGTTTAAAATTGATGGTCTAAAGGACATTATTTACATTCTACATGATGATAAATAAGAGTCGGTGGGACATCAAATCTAAAGACAAAGCAAGACAAATCCTATTGGGCTTAAATTTTATGGTAATGCAACTTTCAATGATGATCATGTGAACGTCATTTGATAGGAGTGAGAATGTCAACTTTAAGAGCATGAAATAACCATTGGCTTTCAAACAGTGGATCTTGATAAGATCAATGGTCTTCACTCAATCGTACATCTCAATCCAAAAGTATGAGATGGGTCAAATAGTTAGAGAGCTCGAGAAGCCACCACATGGTGTAAGCCACCTTAGTATTAACATGCATTTGACATGTGGCATAATTGGTGACAAGGTTGACAATTCAAAGATAGATTTGAGGGCTCGCATTTATTTGGCCCTGGCAAATCTAACGGAGTGAGCTAAGTCAAGGTTCAATGATCCCATTTGGATTGTCGATATCCAGTGAACAGGATCGAGCCTTGGGACATTTTGACGAAGGTCGAAGAGATGATTTTTAACTAAACAAGGTAATAACATTAGAACCGAGATCAAAATGGTGATCTAAGTTGAAACAAATGAACATTTCATAGATCGAAGGTTACTATTAAAGCCTTGTAAAGATAAAATAGGTATTTTGGACCTAATATAGACCAAGATCAATAGTTTATCAATGAAATGGGACTTTTGCATATATTCAGCTCTCATTTTTCACAAGGTTCAAATGGTAAAATAGATTTATTTAAACCTAATATAGTCCAAATCAAGACTATGTGGCCTATAATCTTTCCTATCAATAGGGAAACTATAGGAATACCAATGGAATGATTGGTTTTCAATCTATAAAGAGATTTGTGCTTAGTTACATCCTCAACAAATAGGTATATCCAACCATTCAAAATAGACCAAATGAGACTCTATCAGTTCCAAGGCATAAAGGATTGGTCCTCATCAATAGATCAGATAGAGGTGGCATGGAGTCCCAAGATGAAGACCTAGTAGTTGCATAATAATCATGGAGCATTAAATTATTTTGCAAATCCCTTTCAAATTGTGCCTTCTTGATAAGGTCATGACTCAAAAACATCTTTGAATTAGTGATAATCCATTAGAATTAGTTGGTCCTTTTCCAATGCACATTTCCCTCTCTTTCCTTCTTTTTCTATAAATGTAGGCTTCTAAGCCTTGAAAACAGCTTGGTAATCCCTCTCTTGGGCATGACTAGACTCTACCCAAAACTTGATCTTTGTAACCTCTTGAGATGAATAAAGGACTCCTTTTTAGATTTTATGATTTTAAAATAGTGTGTTAATGTCAGATTGATTTGCATATGTGGTAGAAATCTCTCCCTTGTCAAATCCTGATTTCACCTAGAGATTAGTTCATATTGTTTTATTGGTCATGTTTAGTGTCAAATATCATTTGATTAGATCTATGAAGTGGATATATTGATTGGTTAGTGCCTTGAACCAGGCCTCTCCATCATTTTCCTTAGGTTTTTATCATTTAGTAAACCTTTTCATGAAATACTAATGCATAAATAACCATTTGGAGTTGTAAATCCAATCTCATTAGTGTTTGTTATAATTTTAATAGAGTGGATGAACAATCACATTATTGGTGCATCACCTCCTTTACATGTTTTTATGTGTTGTTACTCATTTATCTCCCTCTTTTTTGGTAAATTTTAGTTTAGGTGATAGATCCAAAAGGAAGTCAACCTTCTTAGGAGTCTGACCCTATCATACGTGACCCACAACATAGGGTCAGTCCCATGTTGGTCTATAGCTGAGAAGAGGACCTAAACAAACCCCTTGTTAACTAAGGAACAAATATAGAAGACCAATATGAAGAATCAAAGTTAAGTTGAGTGTAGTTGAAGGCTAGTAGAGCACCAAACTTGAGGGAAATAGCAAGAGTGCAAGACTAAGAATGTTATGGAGAAGGAGATGAGTAAATAAGAAGGATATAACAATTACCTAGTGTGAAACTAACGCTGTTAGAGTTCCAAACTTTATGAAGCTATTAGGAGGATCAAATGTATAAAGACACACCAAATAAGATAGAACATGAGGAGAAGAGTTGCGTGGAAATCAAAAAAGTTGGAAAAGTGCAGAACGTGAGACAATTGGTAAAGATCTAAAAAATTGAAGTAGGTAGATGTATGAAGTAAAGGAGTGTTAAAAGGAATGCCAATTGAGAAATGAGGAGTTGTGTAAAGAGCATTACATAAGAAACAATGAAGGATAATACTAAGCATACTGATTAGGAGGCATACATATGAAGGAGGAAGATGTGTTGTATTAGCTATTATTAATAAAATCTCTGATGCATATGTTTTTTAAGTTGCCCCATTTTCTATTTGTAATTATCTCATGTGTATGGGAGTTAGCAGTTGTCTTGAGTAGAATAGATTAGATAAAGGGCTTGTGTAAGTGGAAAGTTCATTTATTAAATATTTTTCATTGACTTGTGTTTAAAGGAGGTTGCTCCCTTGAAGAGGCCCGCAATACTTTATAGTGAGATTATATCATTTTCAATACAATATTGTTATTCTCTTTCCATTCATTTCATGTTAGTTATATTTTTATTATTATATTAACTTGTTTTCAAACATGTTCTTAACATGTATATCTGACACTTATTTTCATTGAGATGAAACTTTTTTCTATCATGTATTGAGTAACTAAAACAATTTGTTGGAAGCTATAAATTAAATTGTGTGTCTACTTGGGCTTATTTGATTCCATTACCTAGAATACTTTTTCATTTACCTTTAACATCACTACCCATCTCACCCTGAAGTATTTCACCACTTTCATGTTTTGTATGGTGTTTCCCTTCCCCATCTCTTTGCATTACTAAAGTTCACCATGAATTGAAAAGTCTCATCCTTGCACAATGCATAACCATGTCGTATGAAGGAAAAAAACACCTAATTTTCCATCATCACTTGAATTATAATTATATATTATTGTTTGTTAATGTTTCATATACAAAAGGTGAGATAGTGTCAATGGTCATGGATTTCAGTGAGATGTACTTGTCAATTTACACTCTTTTGCTTTACAAAACTCTATTTCACAAAAAATTAAAAAAATACATCCTTTCAACATAGTTTATATTGTGTAATTTTAGCCATGATAGTTATATTGAGTTTTAGAATCTGTTGTGTAACTTTGAGGACTATGTGGTGGGGAATCCCTTCATGAGGAACCCCCACCATGATGATAGATTTTGTCAAGATCTCTAATAGTAGCCACGCGATGAATGTCAAATTTCTATAGAGGTAGAATGAGAGCTCCAAAAATAAGAAAATTTCACAAAGAAAATGTTTGTATTAGCCACTTTAGGAAAAAATAAAGTATATATAGGTTGAGATTAGGTCACCAAAAAGGTAAAACCCTAACTCACAATTAGAACCCACATAAAGTTAAATGACCCCTAATGACTTAATTAACTAGCCTATGTTAAAAATACGTGTAGGTTAAACTAATAGGTATGAAAAAGTCTAAAGTGACACCCCCCTAAAGCATAGCTTAGGTGGGTAGAAGAACTGGGTCCCAGTAATGAGGCCTAATGAGGTACCCAAGTATAATGTAACTCTAATAAACCAGGGTAAAGTAGAAAACCCATAGGAACAAAAATCCTCCCCAAAAAGAGAGCAAGGAAAGAGGGCTAAAAATTCCCACTAAGGTCTACAATTGACTATAGCCATCCAGTGTCCCCTAGAAGAATGATCGAAAGTGATTGTGAATCAGAAGTAGATGTAGTGAAGAGTGGATTACCCCAAAATAATGATTTTGTCCACCAAGTGCCTAATGGATCTTCAACCAAGGTTTAATTTATATGAAACTAATGATCCTCATACTATGAGGTAGGTGACCCAACTATTTTATGCCAAGATGGTGTAATAAAAGAAGAGGCAAAGAATGTCTATGGAGTCCTCTGTAACTGTGGAACTAACTATCGAATGTCTAATATGTCTTGGATCAGTAGACCATTACCCTATAATGTCGAAAGTAGACTAGAGGTAGGTGGGTCAATAAATAAATATTTAATATCTAGAAGGTAACAAGTAGATGGTAGAGGTGTGTCCATTTCACTATTGTAGTCATCTACAGAAGAAGAATTGTCAATATCAAAAAGAATCGTAGGCTCAAAAGTGTCAATAGGTACAAGTGAGTTTGAAGAGGAATATAAATGAGAGTTAGGAGCAAAGTGTGAGAATCTATATAGCCGAGTCTGATCATCAACCATTCCCATAGTCAAAATAGTATCACTATGCAACTCTCTGATGTACACTAAATCTGGAGTGAATTAAACTCCCATGCCCAGACCAAGGTGAGTGATCTGGTATACTAATAGGAGATTAGTTGAAAGTTAGGGCACACTTAGAAAAGTATTGAATGTTCCACCACTTACTTCAAAAGACCCTCTCTTGAGAACATTTTTAGAATTGTTGTCACCTAGTTGTATAGAGGACATGTCACATGGTTCCAAGGAACTGAAATCAATTTGTGGAGAGGCCATGTGATGTGAAGCACCAGAGTCAATGACCCATGTAAGAGGATTTGGAGGCACAACTACAAGTAAAGATTTTCCCTTATGATTTCCCTTGTTATTCTATTTTGCCTTTTCTTTGCCATATTTGTTTTCCTTAGTGGATTCATGGGTTGATGAAGATGGCTTGATAGAATCTGTAACACCTATGTTTTTTTGAATGAGAAGGCTAGTAAGATGGTCAATTTATTTCTTTAAACATTTAATCTCATCATGCTTACCTGAGCAATACCCACATTTTATCCAATATTTCTTAAGCTTATGACTGGAAGAAGAGGTCACATTGTTTGATTTGAAGGTGGAAATATTTTCACCTTTCTCAACTTTTTTCTTGCTTTACTTTATCTCTCTACTGTTAGAAGCCTTATCTTTCTTAGGAATCAATGCATGAGATTTAAATGACTTCACTGTACCCATCTGTATCAACTTATGTTTCTCCTAAATCGGGTTGGCAACAAAGGTATCTAAATAAGGCATCTTTCATGCATTATCAAGACCACTCTTAGTGGCATAAAAAGTAGACACAAATATAGAATATTTAAGACCCAATTTAGAGAGTATTGATAAAATAAGTTGTTCATCTTTCTTGTTAATTCCACATGCTTTCAACTACAATCTCAAAAGTCTGAACTTGGTGAAAAAATCATGAAGAGTGTCAAAGTCATCTGGGCTCAATCTGATGAGCTCATTTTCTAGCTCATGTCCTCTCATCACATCTTCCACTCTAAAGAGCTTGGATAGTGTGTTCCACACTTTATTAGGTGTTTTGGTAGATTCAATGTGAAAGAGTAGATCTGGGGAGATTGAGAGACACAGTAGTCCATAGACTTTGTCACAATGGTTAAACTATTTGATTTTTGCTCCAACATCAGTAGGTTTAGGCTCAGTGCCTATTATAATTTGATGGTAACCCTTAGATTGCAAGATTATTTATATTATAGGTTTCCATTCATGATAATTAAATGGTGTAAGTAGACTAATAAAGAGTGGATCCATAGTGCAGAAGTAAATATTGTTGCAGTAAGTAAAGAAGAATGCATAAAAAGAAAGAATGCACAACACAACATAGTAACCCCTTAGAACTATCAACAGTGACCCCCTCTAAATTTTTCAAATACAAGCACACTCATAGAGAATTCAAATTCAACCAAAAAAGTGTCTTGATCAGTAGGTGTGTAAGTACAAGGAACTAAGGGATGTTGGATTCAATCGATAATGCATCTAAGAGTGTACAAAAAATATGAAAAATATTTGTAGCTATGGAAAGCTCAATGAAAGGTCCAATGTGTAGAGCATAAAAAATAAGCACATTCAAAGAAAATGACACTTAAAAAGGAGTTACCGATCAAAAGTTATGGCACTTACAAGTTCTTACTTCGACATATTCCTGGACCCTTTCCAAAAATGGAAATTTTTTTCCACACTTGTGTTTTTTCATCTAAAAATAGAAAAAAACTAATATATTTCTTCATTAACTTTCATCTGAAATTTGACGCCCACTTGAACGTCACACGGGTTTCCAACACTGCTTTACTTTGGGTTCTCGAACTAATTCAACTTATAGAAAGTTATAAGCAGTTGACCTTGGAAAACCCGATTACTTCTTGGCAGTGTATTTCAGGTTCTTTGATCTGCTTTACTTCAAGATTTTGAACTACTTCAACTTATAAAAATTTATAGGTAGTCGACCTTGGAAAACCTGATTACTTCAAAGCATTACCCTCCAAAAACTTGATTACTTCCAAGTAGTGTATTTCGAGGTTGTGAAGTCTGACTGTTAAAGCCCGATTCCTTTATAAGTAATTGCCTTAGAAAAGCCAGATTACTTCCAAGTGGAAGCACTCCAAAAAATGGATTTAGTTGGCAAGTAAGTAGAAGTACTCTGGAAACCTGATTTGGTCAGTGAAGAGAAGATCAGGGTTTGCATGTTAGATTACTTCGGTCATACAGATAACAACCAGATAGAAGAAATCAATTTTTTTGAAAAATCCATTATCTTTCTCAAAAAAACTAAGAATAACCCATTTTAGATCTCAAAAAACCCACAAAATATGTGCAGATAGTTTTTCAACAAGGCCTTCTGACATGAGTTTTGATGCAATTTTCATAAAATACCTCCAAGGTCAAAAAATGGTTGTCATACAATATGAAAGAATAGTAAGGTGAATGCAAGAGGTTCATACCAAAGGAGACAAATGCATGAGGCTATCAGAAAATATTTGGTACCATGATAGATTTTGTCAAGATCTCTGAATAGCGACCATGCAATAAATGTCGAATCCCTGTAGAGGTAGAATGAGAGCTCCAAAAATAAGAAAATTTCACAAAGAAAATGTTTGCATTAGCCACTCTAGGAAAAAATAAAGTACATATAGGGTGAGATTAGGCCACCAAAAAGGTAAAACCCTAATTCATAATTAAAACCCACTTAGAGGTAAATGATCCCTAATGACTTAATTAACTAACCTAAGTAAGCTAAAAAGACGTGTAGGTAAAACCATAGGTGGAAAAATGCCTACATTGACACATGACTACACCATATGGTATTATAAAATCATCAAATGGGAGGTAACTAGTAAGGAGGCTGGTCGATCTCGAATAGAAGCTAACTAGTAAGGAGGCTAAGAAATTGCATGTAGAGAGTGCGAAAATAAGGATGTTGGTCAATCATTGAATGGGAGGTAACTAGTAAGGAGGTTGGTCGATCTCGAATGGGAGGTAACTAGTAGACAAAGTGTTGAGAGAGAGGGCTATAAAATCATTGATTATGAGGAACCTAGTGGATGATTATTGAGAGATAAGAGTTGGTTTATTATCGAATGGGAGGCAACTAGCATAAAAAAAATTGTGGAAGGAGGACTAATAGACTGTCGACTATAGATAATAACTTGAAACTAGAGAATGCGAAAGGAAGTTGGGCGATCTCAAATTGGAGCTAACTAATAGATAGTTTAGAGAGAGAGAGAGAGAGAGATAAAATAGGAGGCAACTAGCATACAAAGTTTTATGGAAGGGGGACTAGTAGATTACTGACTATGAGACAACTAGTGGAATGTTAAATAGAAGACTTGCAGATGTTGAATGTGAGGCAACTAGTGGAGGGAAGGTTAGTTGATCTCCAACCATAATGTAACTATTATGGAGTGTTTAAGGACAAACTCTCATAGATCACTAAAAGTGAGGCTACCAACAAGGAGCATATTAGTAAAAGAAGAACACTTGTTAGGGAAAAATTGCAAATAATCAGAGGAAGAAATTTATGATCATGGTTAAAGAGTCCAAGAGTGCCTATGTAAAGTTGCACCTATGAAGTGCAACAATGGGTGGCCTAAATATTGAGCACAAAAAAAACACCAATATGATGCAATGTGTGCATGAATGAAAATATAAGATCACCAACTGATTGTTGACCGTGAGGTTGTCAAGTGAAAGAAAAAAAGAGTGTAGAAATAAGCATCATATTAGAGGTAGTCAAGTGAAAAATAAATAAGCTGAGCACAAATAGAATCATTGATATGAGGAAGTCAATGAATAGAGGTGACTAGACAAGGAGAGCTAAGAGAATCATCACTTTGAGGTAGTTAAGGCATGAGAGCATCCTCCAATCAAAGTATTGAGTTTAAGGTGCCAAGGAAGTTCTCCTTCAAGCTTAAATGGGTAGACAATGAAGAGCTTGAGGAGTGATGAAACACTATAAAAAATAATAACATAGAGAAGAAGGTCTGATAGAACAAGAAATTTCACATAAGAGCATGGAGAGACCTAGAGGAGATAACCCTCAAATATTTAGATGCATATGAGAGATCATCCAAGAGATGATGTGTCAAGGTTATCTAGTGAAGAAGACCCAAAATAAAAGGTGACGTGGGTCATGGATGTCAAGCATAATTTCACATTGAAGAGTGTAGAGGACTCCACAGGAGTGAAGTGTGCATGGAGAAGGTTGTGGAGTAGCACAACTAGGAGCTGGAGATACTTTGAAGAGAAAAGGAGATGGAAAGGCAAATAGAGGGTGGGTAGATGGAAATATGTGGTTTTCATGCTACTATACCAAGTAGTGTATCCATAGAGCTACCTCAAATGGAAGGGAAGTCTCAAGATCAACTGCCCATAGGTAGAGGCCCAAGGAACCAACCTTGGGTAGATGTATAAGGGAAATAAGGAGGCTTATGTCTATGAAGGAAGGTGTTGGGTGAGAGCAACGTGAAGAGATCAAAATCAAGAGTTGAGAAGGAGACATGGTTTCTACATATCATAATGGGTGATGAAAAGGTGGATTTTATTCCACCAAGAGGGTAATAATATGAAAGAATGTGTTGAATGGAACAAAGCAACTTTCACATGAGACAGGGATGCAGGGAGGAAGAAAAAAGCACAAGTGTTTTTGTGTGTGATGTGGAAGATGTGCCAAAGAGAAGTTACTGAGAGTTCAACTAGTAGCTATAGAACACATAGGAGTTAGGGTGAAATGTATATACCCTATGAGGAGGAGATGGATCTCAGGAAAAAGTAGGTGAAAAGGTAAGCCTATGGTTAAACCTAAGTTGTCTAAGAAAAGCGTGAGAGAATAAGAAAAGCGTGGAGATGTGATATGAAGGAGAGCAATCAATAAGAAAATAGAGATGATTTTATAAAAGAGTTGGCTAGTATCCGGGCAACACTGAATTGGAGAGCATAGTTCATAGTGCACACAAGAGAGAAGAAAAGTTCATTGTTAATGAAAGGGCAGGACCAAAGGAAGAGAAAATTCGATGAGGAGAGATTGACCAAAATGGACAAGTGTCCAAGTGCAACAAACGAAGGGCACAACAACAGAAGGACAAAATAGATACCAGTGGGTCGTATATCAAAACCCCTAGCAAGAGAATGTTGAGGAACAACACACAAGCATGATTACTTTTTATGAAGGAATGACATAGATACACTTGGTATGAAAAGAAGCACATGACAAAATGAGCAGACATAGATGCTACAAGGAAATGTTTCCTTGGGTGCAACTAAATACTAGTAAAACATCAAAGTTACGGTAACTATCATAGTGGCACAACAATCAAAAGACATGCCAAATGAGGAAGAAGAAAAGTTGAGTTGAGTGTAGATGAAGGCTAGCAAAGCATTGAACTTGAGGAAAATAGAAAGACTAAGAATGTTATGGAGAAGGAAATAAGAAACTAAGAAGGAGATGATAATTTCTTTATGTGCAACTAAGGCTAGCAAAGCTCCAAACTTGATGAAATTAGCAAGGGGATCAAATGTCTAAGGACGCACCAAGGAAGATAGAGCATGGAAGAGAAGAGTTGCAAGGGAAGCAAAAATGTTAGCAGGGTGCTAAACGTGAGATAACTAGCAAAGATCTCCAAAATTGAATTAAGTAGATGTGCAAAACCAAAAAGAAAGAGTACAAGATGCTTGCAAGAATAATATAAATTGTATTCTCAAAGTTGTTAAATGATCATAAGCCCCCTGTAATAATTAATCAAACCATAATTAACATTCACCATGAAAGGAGGGTATTAATGTGGAACAAAATATATCACTAACAGTAAAGGGTATTTACTACAAATTATTTTAAATCATAGATTTTATGATTTCACATATTAGGAAGCTTTTGGATATATTTTGGACACTTGTGATCAATATTTCTTCCTGATAATAAATCAGGGATGTTTTTCCCCGACGTTCAAATTGGTGTGTTTATTAATGCACTAACCAACTCAAATCAACTTCATCCAATTTTTTACTGGTGCCAACAATATAGTTTTCACAATTACCATCCATTCTCAATTTATTGATATAAACAATGCCAATGCACACTGTAATCTCTCTCAGATTGCAATTGATATCATTTTAAATTATCAACAATAAACACCTAAACTATTTCATTTTCATATATTTATGCATAAGAAGTTAAAACATTAATTAAATATGCAACGCATTTCTTACCGGCTGTGAAGACCATCTCAGGTGATTTTTCTACCAAAAAACTCATAGCGATCCCCTCCATGCTGAAGTTGCAAACACACCCCAAAAATGCAAGATAAGATCCTATATGGATTACATACAGGTTTCAAATTAGCAGAGTTGTGGGGTAGGTATTGTAATGACTCTTGGTACAACCTTTCTTTACACTGCAACACGTGTCAGGGTAAACAATTCAATAGATATTGTATGAGTGGCATTTGAGCATTAACCTATTTCCGCGGGGCCATTATAATTCTCATTTAGTGGCCTCCCTTGCTTATCAAACTGTATTATTCCTCCTTTTCTAATTAAGTATTTTTGCCAATTGAATTTTTTTTTTACAATTTTGAATGTTTGAAAATTCAAAACTATAAGAGAATATATATTATATAATATAATAATATTTATATATTATATGATATATAATATTAATATATATTATTTGATTAATTTTTTATATACACAAATATTTTGATATTATAATATATAAGTTTTATATAATAATTATTGTAAAGTAAAAGTGTCTAAATTGACACTTAAATCTCACTCAAAACCCATGATTATTAGTTTGTCATTGTTTTTTACCATCATCGCCTAACACACCTTGAAATATTTTACTTTTTCCCTAATTCTAATTAGCAGAGTTGTAGGGTAGGTACCGTTGCAATTGATGTCAAGCTAAACAACTCAAAAGGTATTGTGTGGTTAGCTATATATATGTTAAAAGTGTGGCATTTAGACATTAACCTATTTCTACGAATCTATTATAATTCTCAATACAAAAATGTATGGTTTAGCTTCTTTTTTTATATAGTTTCACAACCTCCTAAACCCGACAAACTCTACAATTCCTCTTTTTCCTAATTAACTATCTTTGCCAATTAGATTTGTTTTCACAATTTCAATAATATTTATATATCATGTAATATATATATATATATATATATATATATATATATATATATATATATATATATATATATATATATATATATATATATATATATATAATATAACACCTTATATTATGTAATTAATTTTTAATATTACAAAAAATGACATGATTTATGAGATTTTTTATCCCTAGTCCTCTATTAATACAACCATTGTTATCTTCGCCAATTAGATTTGTTTTCACAATTTCAATAATATTTATATATCATGTAATATATATATATATATATATATATAACACCTTATATTATGTAATTAATTTTTAATATTACAAAAAATGACATGATTTATGAGAGTTTTTATCCCTAGTCCTCTATCAATATTCTTTAATTTATAATGTTTGATAGGAATTTTTTTAATTTTTTTCATTAATATTTAGTTTATAATATTTGATAAGTCATATAATGAGGGAAAATATCATATTCAAGAAAATTTGACTTTGAAACATAGACTTACATGTTTGAAATTACCAAAACATAAGATGATCCAGTGCATCTTGAAATATTTCACCACTTTCATGATTTGTAAGAATGTATTTAGATGTCAAAATAAGTTCATATAAAATAATTACGAGGGTAGAGCAATCGGGATCTGAATCTCCATGCAATGCTTTAGTCTACGATGGCTTGCATTCTTCGTGGAAAGAGATAGCCTCTTTTCCCAAACTCTATGTCAAAAATGCAACTCCCTTGGTTTTGATTGGGTGACATCTGTATTAGCTGGTTGAAGATCCCAACATGTTAAGGTTGAGCCAATTATTTTCGTTACAATGGCACTGGAAAATTAGAAGCAACCAAGAGTAATTTGGAATTTTGGGTTTGGGAATTGGATAAAAATTTGAAGTGGACATGGGTACATACAATCAATATCAATATTAAAGTTGTAAACACTTTGACCATTTATGATTATTTTTCTCGGCCATCCACTAGAATGATCAAATATGGTGTGACATTGTTGACAAAAAAATTAGTTCCATACTGTACTTGGGCATGATTTACACCAAAAATCATCAGCATTCCAATTCCAAACCTTCATGAAAAAAATTTATGTTGTAGGGGTTTTTCAATTCCATTGCCTTAAATGCACATTCTTCATGGAAAGAGATAGACTCTTTGCCCAATCATTATGTCAAAATTACAACTACCTTGGTTTCGATCAGGAGACATTTGCATTGGTTGGTTGAAGATACGAACATGTTTGGGCTAGACCAGTTGTGGGTGATTCAATTTTATCTTGGTGATTGCAATGGAGAAATTGTTTTCATTAAAACAACATTAGAAAAATTAGAAGCACCCAAGATCAATTTGGAATTTTGGATTTGGAATTTAGATAAAATTTTAAAGTGGACATGGGTACATACAATCAATATCAAGATTCAAGTTTTAAATGCTCCGACCACTTATGATTATTTTTCCTGACCATCTGCCAGGGTGATAAAAAATAGTGTGATGTGGTTGATGAAAGTTTATTTTTGTATTGTACTTAAGAATAATCTACACCACCAATCATCAACATTCTAATTCCAAACCTTCATGTAAAATGTGTCATCTAAATTTTGTGAAAGATTTACATGACTTGCATCCATCAAAAAAGGGGTACACAACCTACAAGGTGGTGGGTTATTTGATTAGATGTTTGCTATTGGGAAGGGTAAAAAAAACACAACATTTCTGACTTTCTTTTTATTTTTCTAGTAACTAGTAATTGATAATACCCCCCTCAAATTAGAATCAAAGATAAACAAATATGTAAGAAGTTTAAACATGTAACGTGTATAATCAATTTACAAACATGACTTTTGGTTATGTGTGAGAAATGACTTTACATGGGAATAAAGATATCTAGAAAACCAATAAAAGGTGGGAACATTTATATTTAATGTCATGGCAGGCTGGTCACTTTATGCGTTCACTAGGAGTATTGAATACCAAACATTTTTCAGACATAATACACAATATGTTGAAGGCGCTAAGTGTTGGAATAATGCATATTTAAGCTTACCTAGGGTTAATAGGGTAAGTTATTTATTACCGACGGTAAAATTTATTTACCTCGGTTAATTTATTTTATTGTTGATAATTTCTCAACAATATATTTGTTCGTAATATGAGAAAACAAATAGTTTGTTTTCTCTATTTTGTAATCATTACAAATAGTTTGTTAACATGAAACAAACTATTTGTATTATAAATACTTTGCATTATATGAGAAATTAACGAGAGATTAATGAGAATATACAGATAAATTTGTGGATTATCACCTATTTTTTAGGTGTGACAAATTTATTTATTCTCTGGAAATATTTGCAGGTTATTTGTTGTGGGTTCTTTCTCCTGGATTGATCCTGTGGATCCTGTGTATCTCCTGCTCATTCTTTCATGGTATTAGAGATTGGAGTTCCAGTTGAAGATCCTCTTCCCTGAAATTTTTTATCTTTTAACACATTCAAAAATATTATTTTATTGATGTGTTACAGATATTTTTAATTCTCTCAAATTCTGGTTCTTATTTACTAGTTTTTTTTGGAAAATTCTATACTTTATGCTCATTAAATGACCATACAGATTTCCAAAATCAGATTTTTTTTCATGGGGGCATAGGAAATCAAGTTAGGAATCTATTACAATTTGAATTTTTGCATTTAATGCTAGACATACAACTCTTTCCTTCCAAATTCTGCTGACTGGTCCCTGTTGGCAGACTGCAGTACCTGTTCATTTTTCTGATGTGGCAGATCGTACGGTTGACTTTTTTAAAATATGAGACCTGTTAATGAAATTTTACTCTTATATATTTCTATCCATATAATTTTTGATGAATTGGGATCAGGCCGTACAACGTTTTGGAAGCCAACAACAGGAAATTAAAAACTATTTTTTGGTCTGCTGCATAGCTGTACGGATTTCTTATTTTTGAACGCCTTATGCTGCATAAAATCCAAATATGAAAATTTCATGTGATATCAGACTTCCAAATATTTCATTTCATGCTGAGAAGGACGGATTTGGAGTAGGCTGTATAGTCTTTTTGGCAGATCCAGTGGAGCCATTCTGCATTGCTACACTGTGTTTACAATTTTTCTCAAATATTTCCCTGACCACCACGCCTTGCTAGAAAAAGAGTTTATTTTTGATAAAGCCAAAGATTATTCAGCTGATATCTCACATGTGTGAGTCATTTTTGGCCTTTTTTTTAATTAATTATTTTAATTTTTAGTGGTTTAAATGCAAGTCTCTAGCTTTGAAAGTTCAAATTTGACTTTGCTAAAACAGCTAGAGATATTTTGTTAAAAATTTGTAGGGAGGAGGTCTTGGGGTCAAATCCCCCTACATTTTTTTTGCATAAAATCCATTTTTTAATTTTGTATAAGCCAAGGCTAAAATTGTTTTTCATCGGGAGACGTTAAATTGTAATGGGAGGGGTGTTTTTTGAGGAAAAACAAATGTCTAGATTGTTCTTGTCAACTTCATCATCTTCCTCGAGAATGGAATCTCGATTGTTTAAACCTCTAAATTTTAAAAATTACCATGTTTGGAAGCCAAAAATGCAACAACTCCTTCAATCAAAGGGCTTATGGAGAATTTTTTCTGAAATGACACCTGCAGCATTCACCACTGAAAAAGACAAATATGCATATGGTTGTAAGCAGGATGAGGCTCTTGGATTGATTTGCCTCAACGTCTCAGATAATCTTCAATTTCGTATTGCAGATGATGCTACGCCAAAAGAGGTATGGGAAAAATTTAAAAACCTATTTGGCAAAGTTAATGAATTTAAAATTTTGTAATTAGATGCAGAATTGAGTACTCTCTCTCCATCAGATTTCCCTTCAATAGATGAATTCTTAGCAAAATTCAAATTTATAAGGTCACAATTGAAAGCTGGTGACAAGGATAAAAGTGATCAAGAGTTCATTTTCATGATTTTGTCAAAGTTGAAAGGACCATATAGTGTTTTGTCCTCTGCTTTTTATACTATGATGGATACATTAGGTGATGAATTCAAATGGCCTTCCTTTGAAGTTTTTTGTGAAAGATTCACTAGGGAGCAAACAAAATTAATGGCCTTAAATGATCTACCTGGTCCTAGTCATGCTCTAGTTGCTAATTCTTCTAAAGGAAAACCTTCACCTAAGTCTAACAAGCAAGCACCTTCAAATAACCCTCCAGAGTCCACCACCCAATCACCTCATCATTCTAAATCTACTAAGACCAAAAAGTCCTTTAAGCAAAAGAAGAAAACATTTGGTCCATGTAATTTTTGTGGTGGTCCTAATCATGATGAAAGTAGATGTTTTAAGAAGATGGAAGAATTAGAGGCAGCGGTCAGACAACACAAAATTTCCATTCCGTCTCCATCTCCTTCTACTTCTGCAGGAAAAGGGAAAGCACTTTCAGCCAGGGCTATATCTTCATGTCAGGATCAGTGGATTTTTGACTCAGGTGCTTCTCACCATCTCACACATTCTAAGGATCTATTGTCTTCCCTTACAGATTGTAGTACATCACATATTGTTATGGGTAACTCCTCACAGATTGAAGTCTTGGGATCAGGTACTGTTGATAAACAGGATGGATGTTTTAACAATGTATTGCTTGTACCTCAAATATCTTCTAATCTTCTCTCTGTATATCAAATATGTAATTTTGGTACTGGTAAAATTGTGGAGTTTACTTCACATAATGTTGTAATAAGAGAATGTAATGATCCTAGTGAGATAGTTGCTACAAGTACAGCAGACCATACTGCAAGACTCTATACTTTTGATAAGTTTGAGTCTTTTATGTCTTCTAGTTCTTCACTTATAGCACATGGTAATAATCTTATCAAATTGTGGCATGAGAGATTGGGACATTTGAGTTATGGATATATGCAATAAATGAGTACAAAACATCTTGTAAAAGGCCTTCCTAAGGTCTCATGTATTGATGGGGTATGTCTTGGTTGTCTAATTGGTAAACAGCAACAGGATCCATTTCCAATTGGTAAGGCCACACGTGAAAATGCACCCTTAGGGTTGGTTCATAGTGATTTGATGACTTTTCCAACTCATTCTTTTTTAGGGGCTAAATATGCACTCACATTCATTGATGATTTCACTCGTAAAACTTGGGTATATTTTCTCAAGTTGAAAAGTGAAGTTTTTGAAACTTTTAAGGCTTTCAAAGCCTTTGTTGAAAAACAATCATCTCTTCCTCTTAAGAAGATACGCACTGAAAATGGGGGGGGAATATAATAGTAATGCTTTCTATGATTTTTGTATTGAGAATGGGATACAACATCAGTTCACTGTACCACACACTCCTCAACAAAATGGTGTAGCAGAGAGGAAGAATCGAACATTGAAAGAGATGGCTAATTGTATGATTCACTCTAAAAATTTGGGTCCACAATATTGGGTTGAAGCTGTAAATTGTGCAAACTACATTCAAAATCATATGCCTCACAAAGCTATGCAAAATATGACACCAGAAGAAGCTTGGTCTGGGTTCAAGCCTGATATTTCAGATTTTCGCATCTTTGGGAGTCAAGCATGGGCATTCATTCCTGATGACAAACGTAAAGCATTAGAGAAGAAAAACCAACCACTCATTTTTGTTGGTTATTGTGAAGATGTAAAAGCCTACCATCTTTTTGATCCTGTCATAAATGATGTGTTGTTTCGACGGGATGTTCAAGTTGATGAGCTACCCACTCCACAAGAGTGTAAATCTAGTTCTTCTTCTCCCCCTCCTTCTTCTACTGAGGATAGTGAGGATTTGATTTCTATTGTTGATGATGATGATGTTGCACTTATTCAGCCACCACAGCCATCTTCTTCACCACCTTTTCCTAAGTGGGCAAAGAGCACTCTACAGGCAGCTGGTTCTTTTGTTGGTGATCCCTCTGATTCTCGTCGCATTCACTCATAGACATCTAGTGTTGCTCTTTTGGGACAAGCTTGCACAGATGATCCAGTGTTATTTTTTGAGGCTATTGGTATACCCGAGTGGGATGTTGCTATGTATGATGAGTATTCTTCATTGATGAAGAATGATACTTGGGATCTTGTCCCTCTTCCTAAGGGAAGAAAACTTGTAAAATGTAAATGGGTCTATAGGACCAAATATGCTACAGATGGATCAGTAGATAATTACAAAGCTAGATTAGTAGCTAAGGGTTTTTCACAGGTTAAAGGGGTTGATTACTCTGAGACCTTTGCCCCTGTAGCTAAGATGGATTCTATTCGGCTTGTACTCTCTCTTGCTGCTTCACATTCTTGGTATGTTTTTCAGATGGATGTGAAGAGTGCTTTCTTACATGGTGATCTCCATGAGATCTATATGGAGAAGCCTCCAGGATTTGTGCAGGACTCATCCTTGGTTTGTAGACTCCGTCGTTCTCTTTATGGCCTCAAACAAGCTCCTAGAGCTTGGTATGAGAAGATGGATAGATTTCTTTTGAGTTATGGTTTTATTCGTTGTGAGTCAGATCACATGTATACATCCTGAAGCAAAGTGAGGAGCTTGTCATTTTGGTTTTGTATGTTGATGATCTCATCCTCACTGGCAGTTCAGATTCCTTGATACATGACATCAAGGACAAGTTGGCAAATAGGTTTGATATGACAGACCTGAGACTTCTACATTATTTTCTTGGTCTTCAAGTTTTTCAGTCTTCTGAGGGCATTTCTATTGGACAGTAGAAGTATGCGACAGATCTTCTTCATCAATTTGGCATGGTTGATTGTAAGCCTGCACCCACTCCATATCAATTAGGTATTGTGTTGTCTGCCACTTGTATGACTCCTCTTGTTGATTCCACTTTGTATCGGCAACTTGTAGGTAGTCTTTTATACCTGACTCATACCCATCCCGACATCACATTTACTGTGAACCTTGTCTCTCAGTTCTCACATGAGCCTCATGAGAGTCATTGGCAAGCAGTCAAGCGTATTTTGTGCTACATTCGGGGCACCACTCACTTTGGTATACATTACACACCACAGAGTTCTACACAGCTTGTTGGATACATTGACTCTGATTGGGCTGGTGATGTTGACACTCACAAGTCCACTTGTGGATTTGCTTTCACACTTGGTTCAGGTCCAGTTGCTTGGGCATGCAAAAAGTAGACTGCTATTGCATTGTCCTCTACTGAGGCTGAGTATCGAGGTGCTGTCAAAGCTAGTCAAGAGATACTTTGGCTTCGATAGTTGGTTGGAGAGTTTGGCTTCACACAGCAAGGTCCTACTACTCTTTGGTGTGATAACCAAAGTGCAATTGCTATTTCATGCAATCCTATTGAGCATCAGTGGACAAAACACATTGAGATTCACATGCACTTCATTCGACATCTTATTCAAGATGGAGTTCTTTCTTTGGAGTTTGTGCCTACAGCTGAGTAGATTGCAGACATCTTCACTAAACCTTTGGATTCTCCTCGTTATCTTCAGTTGCGAGCGATGCTTGGGGTGAAGGAAGTTGTCCTTGGGGGGGATTTACCATGAAGTCCTTCCTTCCTTTATTTTTCATATATTTTGATTGGTTTGTACATGGGTACCTTATCAGGCCTAGTAGCCGGGACCCATCCTTGTTTGTCATTCTCCCTATGTTTCGCTTAAGGGAGGGTGTTGGAATAATGCATATTTAAGCTTACCTAGGGTTAATAGGGTAAGTTATTTATTACCGAGGGTAAAATTTATTTACCTCAGTTAATTTATTTTATTGTTGAGAATTTCTTAACAATATATTTGTTCGTAGTATGAGAAAACAATAGTTTGTTTTCTCTATTTTGTAATCATTACAAATAGTTTGTTAACATGAAACAAACTATTTGTATTATAAATACTTTGCATTATATGAGAAATTAACGAGAGATTAATGAGAATATACAGAGAAATTTGTGGATTATCACATATTTTTTAGGTGTGACAAATTTATTTATTCTCTATAAATATTTATAGGTTATTTGTTGTGGGTTCTTTCTCCTGGATTGATCCTGTGGATCCTGTGTATCTCCTACTCATTCTTTCACTGAGATGGTCACATGGTTTGCCTTTTTCATCCATAGGCAGACAAAGAATTCATCATTATAGATGGCAGACACCAATGCATTTGAGAAGAGCTTTAAAAGGAGAAGAAAACAACTTGGAAACAAGGGTTTAGTCATTAGATCTGAGGAAGAGGCTAGTGGAGAATCCATAGAAGATAAGAAGGTTGTGGACAATGATGTGTTAAGCATTGTGTTGCCACCCAAAGAGAGTGGAAAGGGTTTGAGCAATGTCCATGAGGATCACATGACGACTAAGTCTTCATGGGACCATCATATGGATGGAGATGAGGAAGGGGTAGATGAGTGTTAGGTTGTTTCACCATATTGTATCCTAATAAACAATCCCTTCTAGCATTACTTGGACCTTTGGACCAACTTCTAGTTGGTAGGCTTGCTTCTGATTAACAATATATCATATATTATATAAAACCTAATTTATTTGTGATAAATATGGCTATAAAAATTGAGTGTAAAACAAAGTATTATCCTTCCCCAAAAAATATCATAATTAATATGTATATTTTTTGGCATCTTAGACTTTAATTAATTTCATAATCCTAAGCAATAGATATTTAAATGCATCTTCAAATGGTCATTTTAACATAATTTTTTTTTTCTAGCTTGATCACGATTAATGAAATAAACATGTACTTCACATAAACACAATTCAAAACATTGTATGCTTACTTAAAATAATAATTATATATTAAAATGGGAAGAGGTATATATTTAAAATTGTGATATTGTTTTACAATCTATAAGTTAAAAAAACCCTAAAATGGTATTATAAATATTTTTCTTTGAATTGAAAAAATTTGGGATTTGGGAGAGAAGTAAAATGGGGAGAGGATTGAGGGAATGTTTTAATGTTTCCTACCTTTGTGACACCGGTGTCATACTTCTAATATTTAACAGATATACACAAGAAATTTATGATTTTTTTCACAATTATTGCACTAATTCGGGTTGTTACTCCACCCCTTAGTTGTTGTTTGTAACAACTCTCTATATTAATGGTTAGATCCTTCGCACATGCATTGTTTGATGTAGGCTTCGATATCATAGCTCTAAATAATCATGGCACCAAATATGGAAAGGAAGTTTTTACTATGGGTCTTACACGAGATACTGGTTCAAACCTTTAAACCCTTTCCCTAATGTTGTGCTTGATTTTGTTAAATTTGACAAAGCTTGTAACTGGTTTGAATATTTTAATCTTGTTGATTATTTTGTTGGTCAAATCCCCCTAAGTGTTTTCTCAAGTAGTGGGTTCAAAACCATTGGAAACCCCATGGCGTTAAGTTTGAGAAGGTTCAAAACATGACCAAAGGTTTTTTCTTATTTAGATTTGCTAACATTGATCATTGTAAGGCTATTTAAAACATGGTCCCTAGTTTCTTCATAATATTGTTGTGGTATTTTCTCATTGGACCATGGATTTTTAAGTCTTCAAGTAAGTTAAGGTCAAAATCCCATCCTAGATTAAGTTTTTAGGTCTCCATATCCCCCTTAGGGGATTTGTTGAATACCTCATCAAACCCTTGAGGTGATTCATTTTCCATAAGAAACCAAAATTCTACGTGTATCACCTACAAAAAGTTAATATGTGTTGAAATTGACCTATCCAAGAACTTGAATGAAACCATTGACATACATAGTGATGAAACTCAATTTTCATAGTGTGTGCTTTACATTAATCATTCAAATACTTGTTTCCACTACCAATCCTTAGACCATATGATTCAAGAATTCCCTTTAATGTCTACTTATTGACATGATTCACATGAAAAAGGTGTGCCACAAAACAAGTTGACCAACTCTGCTGGTGATAGATGGACCATCGTGAGTAATAAAAAGAATGCTTTGGCTTCTTGCAGTGATTCTAAGCCATAAATTGATTTTTATCAACCCATAGGTGGTCCCAAATATAGATTTTATGATCATAATGATAAAAAAATTATGCTCTCCACTATTCTCTCACATGACGTAGATAGCAACCACCATTATGCCCTCATAGCCTACAACTATAACCACCCAATAATCACAACCCCATTCTGGGATGATATTCACACACACATGGAAATGTGGTGTCATTTGATCACAAAATTATTCTTAATTGGTCCCACAGTCCCTCTCTTTGGAAGATGGAGAATATGCTCAAGGAAAATGGCATCCCTTTCAAATGATTGAATTTTTGTGCACAAACTAGACAAATATTACATTTGCTAACAAGTTTGTATCAAGACTATGATTTTTTTTTTCAATTATGTGGAGCATCATACCATGGGTAAAGATAGGACTTGTATGGAAAAAAAAGAGAAAGGAAGGTTTTTATGTAAGGATCCATGTTATAATAAAAGGTAGTAAATATTTATGTACATACAATTTTAGTAACATAAAATTATATTTGATGCAATTATAATTCCCTTTGGCCTCAAAATTTCAAGGGATTAAAACTATACACATACATTGAGACATAGAGTTATCAATATGAGCCAACAATAAATGATAATTGTGTCAACACTCATAATCATTATGTGTTCAATCATAATGTATGTCAGTATAGATTGGCAACTAGTTATTTCAAAACATGTCATTTTCAAGTAGATTGTAAAGTATGTTTCAAAAGCACATAAATGCATAGAAACATATCAACCAATGTTGAGTGAAACCTGTAAATGTTTAAAACCCTAAATAACCTACTACACAAGTGAATAAACACATGATGAGTAAAATAATTATCAAAAGAGATATGTGGGAGATGGAGACATGTCACATGTTGCAAAAAAATTCCTTTGGTTGATCACAATAGAATATCAATATCATTGAATGTTGGGTGTAAATTTATTAAACCAATGTTAAAAGAGGATAATGAAATTGAGAGACAGAAAATAAATAATCTATGGATACATTGATATATCTCACATAGTGGAAAATGTACCACTCATTGATGTCGCTATAAATTAGTTATAAAATCTGAAGAGGAGAAACATGAAAACTAAGAAAAATAAGGGATATTGTGAAGATATGGCTAAGGTTTTTAAGCATCCCTACTTGAGGTAGTCAATAATTTGTGGAATTTTATTGCTAATAGCTATTACTGTAAAATCCATTTCGTGATATAAAGAAACATTGGCCTTGAGGATGATATGATAAAAACCAATTGGAGTCAATTTTAATATAATATTTGACATGTAAAGAGGATTATTGAAAATAATAATGAGATTCAACAAGAATTAGAGGATGAAAATGAGGATACTATCCAACAAAACACCATTCAACATGAGTGATAGATTATATTAGGCCTACACCAATAGAAAATTTATGTAAGTTTTTGAGATTAACATGTTGGGTGAGATATTGTTAGACAATCAAATTTTAAATTAAATTATTTGATGAATAATAAACAAATAAAGCTCTCAAATTCATAACCATCAAAAAATATAGTGTCTTACTTAGATAGGAAGAAATGAATTCTAATTTTTGTTACAAAAGCCTCAACAAGAAACAAAAATAACATTTGATATTATTACTAGACATTATGAGAAAGGGAAACTGGCATCTCCATTGCATATGATAATCTAAGGAAAGACATGACTAGGAAAATCTTATCTATTGGAGGGATTAAGAAAGCATTTCAAGAGATAACACAACTACAATGTAACCTTCCCCTCCTACTTTCTTCAACTAGAATTGTGACGTCAAACAAAGCTATCTAGCTTGAATTAAATCTTTGAGAGTGGACGTTGGATGTTGGATTCCTCTTGTCTCAACACTCTCATCCTACATCTATCTTTTTTAGTAATTTATGAAAAAAACTCAAGAAACATCACTTTTAAAGACTATCTTAATTTTTAAAACATAATACAAAATCTGACTTTTTATCGTTAAATTCCCATAACTATACTTTATAGTTTGATTTTCATTTTCCTTATCTTTGTTGATCATTTATATGTAATAAAACATGGAAATAATTGGGGGAAAAAAAATGAAATCAAAAATGTAGTGATGAAGCATATTAAAAAGAAATAGAATTAGTACCATGAAGTGAAATCAATCCAATTTATAGAACAAAACAAAGAAGTAAAATTAGTCCATCTGTGAACCAATTCATAATAATCATTATTTTAGAATATTTAGTCTTCAAATACTACATCATCGGTCTTTCAATAAAACCTCGTTATCTTCCATATCAGAAGCTTTAAAAAGATAGCATAATTTTACAATATATTATAGATGTACTTTTGATATGCACATAATTTTTAAGGGGTGTCCAACATTAGAGGAGTGACATTCCACTCTTGTAGTTGCAGAGGAGTAACATGTCACTCTTCGAGTCTTAGAGGAGTAACATGTCACTCTTGTAGTCTTAGAGGAGTAACATTCCACTCTACTTTCACTTAAGTATCAATATTCCTAGTTCTTCTTCCCAAGAAGGGGTAAAAATTTAGGTAAATTTCATAAGACTAGTTTCAAACTAATCCAATGTGTTTTAAATGTTGGGCATAGAATTAGGAGATTAAACTTTCCAAAATTTCTACCAAGCTTGAGACCTTAAATTTCTTTAAAAAATGAGATTGTAACTATGTGGAGAGATGAAGAATGCATAAGCTTTATCCTCTGTCAAATGATAGAATGAGATGCTTGGTAAGTTGGGTTTGTATGCAAACTCACTTTACTATGTTAGCAAATTCATTTTCTCTTGAATTCAAACAAAAATACATTATAAGACTACATTTTTCTCACGTAGGTTTTATATATTTTTTCTTGCAAGCTTTCATATCATAATTAAGAACCTGTATTTTATTGCTACTAGTATTTTCTAATATGTGGATTCAAAATTCATAAGAATTATGAGGTTTTCAAGCTTCATAGCTTATCTGGGTGGGGTTCTATATATGGATTTCTCAAAATAAGATAAATTCAAACTTTGATAACTTGTGGTCAACCTTAGTGTTGACGCTGGAGATTGCACCCGGTGGCAGGAAAACGGATTCCTACCTTCTCCCCGCAACATGGAAACTCCTCTCTTGCCTGTGGGACGGCGAAGTAGGAGAGGAGAGTCTCTATGTATGGGCTAGTTCCCTCTGATGTATCTTGTTTGTTTCAAGCAGCAAAAATATAGATATATAGATATACTGGGGGGATGAAAAAGGGAAGAAAGTGCAAGAAAGCAAACAGCCTACTCTAAAAGAGGTGATACACCAAAATAAAGGGTTGACCTTCCAGATCCACTCTCAAAATCAAGAGAAATGCAAATATACTCTACACATCTGGCAGAAAAAATAGGCTGTTAAGACTAACAGGGAGGCTATAATAAAAAATACATAACAGAGGTTTACCAAGGTGCTATGGAATGCACACTTATAAGCAACTTACTCTACTATGCCCTTCTCAAATATTGCTCTTCTCCTTTCAGCTGCAGAACCGGTGCCTTGTAGATAGCTGGTCTGTTGGCATTACCTGTGAAAGCATGGAAGATAATGACTAAACACAAACAATACTCATGGCATACACAGCAAATCAATCCAAGATGGAGACAAAAATTGTATTTTATTGATTCAGGTGGAGAATTTGCAGAGCTGTGCTCTTTACAAAATTGGAAAAAGATCCTGATAAATGACCAAGTCTGCGTATTTATATGACAAGAGCCAAGAGAAATCTTATTGGCCTTTTTGCTTGCAAGTGGCAGCTTTAGTCTTCATTGGGAAGAGGGAAAGTATTGTTGATGATGTCATAAGTCTGCCAAGACCATGCTTGATGCCTCATTTTGCGTGCAGTTGCTCTCCTCATTTTGCATGCCGGTCTACTCCTTTGGCAGCTGGGCAGGCCTTTTTCTATGTTTTGCAGGTCTTTTTTGCCGCCTACTGTGATGGGCGGCCATTTTGCTGCCCACTGCGTGGGCGGCCATTGTTTGTTTCCCGCCATGGGCGATCGCTACTTGTTTCCCACTGTGGGCGGCGCTTTCTTATTCTCTGCTGTGGGTGGCCGTCAGCTTATTTCCCACCATGGGTGGCAGTTTCCTATTTCCCACCGTGGGCGGGGGTTTTGTCTTCCCCACCGTGGGTGGGGGGTTTTGTTTCACTGCCTGTGGCGGGCGCTAGGCATTCGCCGCATGTGGGTGGCCATTTGGCGTTCACCGCCTGTGGGTGGCCGTTTGGCATTCGCCACCTGTGGGTGGCCCTTTTGCCATCTACCACCGGGGGTGGTTGTTTCTATTTCCCTACCCATGGGCGGCCTTCCGCAGTCCGCTGATTAATCCACAGACTTGTGCGGGCTTGCAAAATTTTGGTCAACAAATTGGCGACTCACAGGATAAGCGTGCCTGCTATGCTTAGGACCCAGTTGCCTTTGAATATCCATTGGGTGTGGAGTCAAATGGTGACTTTGAAGAGAGTTCATAATAGCTTTGATAATCCCATAATCAAATACACAGAATTTACCCCCCTCATGAAGGGAAACACACAAAGCTAAAAATGACTACCTGTGCAACTACACTTAGGAAAAGCAAGGGAAAAACAACTGAAAACAAACTATTATGTACAACTAACCAGGTATTTGATTCCCTCCTAGATCAAATGGAGAATTTCTTAGGTCCCCTTCCTGGCGAGAAGACTTATGGTGACAAGCAAGTAGCTGAAAGAAAAAGAGATTTGGTGACTTGCTCTTCCTGCCTGTCACCTGAGTTGGCTGGAAACTGAGGGGATCAAAATTGAACATGCCTCCAATATATACGTATTCTGATTGTCCCTGGAGGCCTATTAAATGCTGGTCCCTGATATTGGTGCTCCTCACCAAGAAATCAAATGTTGTCGGCTCATCACCGTAAGCCTCATGTTCTGCACAATTCTTCTGCAATGTATCATGCTCTGACTTGTTTCTTTTTGCCTCTTTGAGAACTCTGTCAAACTCATCCTCCACTTCCTCTTGGCCTTCTTGAAGAAGGGCGAATGTGGCAATGTTTAAAAGGGGCTCACAAAATGATTGCTCGTCCCACAAGACTTCACTTTCCTGTTTAAAGCTTAGTTCTTCAAGGCATTCCTCCAAGAAGATAGAACTCTCCTTTTCCTCTTTACTGATCAGGATTTCTAGAATTTCAAAAATATTCACCTGATCCTGTAACTCAGGCTCTTCAATGTAGTCATCCTCATCAATACAACAAGGAAGTTCATCAAACAGAGGATAAGAGAGCTTACCATGCCTTTGTTCCTCTTCGAATTGCTGGAACATCTGCATATACGTAAGGCCTGCATCTTCTCCACTACTGATAAGGTCTTCACAAGGAGCATCAATGATGATTCTTCTTCGTTATCGCTCATAACAGCCTCTTGAAGACTTGCAGATTGGATCTTTTGACCCTCACCTGCCTCTTGCAAAATAGGTTCTTCTTTGAGAAGGGATGAAGTGGAGAAAACATGTGGGAGAGGGGGCAGCGCTTGAGCTAGAATCGAATGATTCTCCTCCTTCCACTTGGTCAACACTTCATCAATATCAGGCACAGCCTGATAACTCTCTTGGAAATGTGTAAGTGGGGTGTGTTCAGACATAGAATGTGCTATTTGGTCTGAACCGTCCACCACACATTGGCTGAGGAACTTCTCTCTAGACTCCAACTCTGCAATTCTCCTACTCAGATCTTCTTGGAAAAGCCTTTCCTGGAGGCTGCCAGTATCATCATAGGCAGGCACAGCTTCAGCTTCTTCAAGGTTTTGAGAAAAACCTTGCTTTTCTTCTTCCTCTTTGCTGCCCCATGATTCCACTGTCTTCCCCCAATTTAGGATCTCTAAATTTGAATTATGCTCCTGTGAACAGGCAACAACTTCATTTTTCACAAAGTCTAAAAAAATTAACTCCCTTTCAAGGAACAGCTTCATCCTAGCCTCTAAGTCTTTAATTTGTCTGGCTAGGTTTTTCTAAAAGAGTATTTCCTGGAGGTGGCTAGCATGATCCTCTTCAAAGCTCTGAGCTGGTCCTTGGCATTCCTTCCTCCAACTCAAAATTTGCACATCATGCTGGAAAACTTGGGGAGGCTGAGGAATGCAAGGAAAACACTGTTGGTGCATTGGAGGAGCCTCTAGAAGAGGGACGTGCTGGCTGATAGTATTATTCTCAGTGGAAGATTCCTGATCTAAGGAGTTGAAAAGATTGATCTCCCTGGGAGGTTGCTCTAATGCCATTTGGTGTTGGAAAGCTAGGTGCACGGGATTGGGAGTAGCTGTATTTGATGAGTTGGAGTGAGCAAGTGCAATTTGATAAAATATATTTGGTGCAAAAGAGGGGGTTTTCTTCAGGGTAGGAGGGGGCACGCAAGGCTGACTGCCTTGGATAGATGGATTTCTCCATTTTGTTACCTCCTCCTTCATGGACTGCAAAGCATGTGCTTGCCTAAACAAGCACTCCTCTTTATACATCAGCCCCTGCTGATATTTGTACTACTCTTCCAACTTGTCGATTTTCATTGTCTGCCTCTCAAATTCCAACGCCACCTCCCTTATAGTCGTAGGGCAACTAAGAGAGCCACTTGAGGGGATTCTCTAAATATTTTGAGTCTGATCCAAATTATATGAAGGAAAACAAAACCCATGATTTTGTGCAAAAGGAGTATACATACAAGAAGTGATTTTCTGAAGGCACCAGGCTGCTTAACCAGTGGATTTAACTCAGAGTCGCCACATGCTGAAGAAACTTGATTTGTTGTAACAGGACCAGCATCAATCCTGAAACTTTACTGCGTTATCAAACTTGAGGTCCCACCAGGTGTGCCAAAACTGTTGACGCTGGAGATTGCACCAAGTGGCAGGAAAATGGATTCCTGCCTTCTCCCCACAACATGGAAACTCCTCTCTCGCCTGTGGGATGGCGAAGCAGGAGAGGAGAGTCTCTAGGTATGGGCTAGTTCCCTCTGATGTATCTTGTTTGTTTCAAGCAGCAAAAATATAGATATATAGATATACTGGGGGGATGAAAAAGGGAAGAAAGTGCAAGAAAGCAAACAACCTACTCTAAAAGAGGTGATACACCAAAATAAAGGGCTGACCTTCCAGATCCACTCTCAGAATCAAGAGAAATGCAAATATACTCTACACATCTGGTAGAAGAAACAGGATGCTAAGACTAACATGGAGGCTATAATGGAAAATAAATAACAGAGGTTTACCAAGGTGTTATGGAATGCACACTTATAAGCAACTTACTCTGCTCTACCCTTCTCAAATATTTCTCTTCTCCTTTCAGCTGCAGAACCGGTGCCTTGTAGATAGCTGGTCTGTTGGCATTACTTGTGAAAGCATGGAAGATAATGACTAAACACAAATAATACTCATGGCATACATAGCAAATCAATCCAAGATGGAGGCAAAAACTGTATTTTATTGATTCAAGTGGAGAATTTGTAGAGCTGTGCTCTTTACAAAATTGGGAAAAGATCCTGATAAATGACCAAGTCTGCGTATTTATATGAGAAGAGCCAAGAGAAATCTTATTGGCCTTGTTGCTTGCAAGTGGAAGCTTTAGTCTTCATTGGGAAGAGGGAAAGTATTATTGATGATGTCATAAGTCTACCAAGACCATGCTTGATGCCTCATTTTGCGTGCAGTCACTCTCTTCATTTTACGTGCCAGTCTACTCCTCTGGCAGCTAGGCAGGCCTTTTTCTGTGTTCTACGGGTCTTTTTTGCCACCTGCTGTGATGGGCAGCCATTTTGCTGCCCGCTGCGTGGGCAGCCATTTTTTGTTTCCCGCCATGGGCAGTCACTACTTGTTTCCCGCTGTGGGCGGTGCTTTCTTATTCTCTGTTGTGGGCGGCTATCGGCTTATTTCCCGCCGTGGGTGGTAGTTTCCTATTTCCCGTCGTGGGCAGGGGTTTTGTCTTCCCCACCATGGGTGGTCACTGCTTGTTTCCCACTGTGGGCGGTACTTTCTTATTCTCCACCATGGGTGGCCGTCGACTTATTTCCCGCCGTGGGCGGTAGTTTCCTATTTCCCGCCGTGGGTGGGGGTTTTATCTTCCCCGCTGTGGGCGGGGGTTTTGTTTCACCGCCTGTGACGGGTGTTGGGCATTAGCCACCTGTGGGCGGCCATTTGGAATTCGCCACCTGTGGGCGGCCCTTCTACCATCCGCCGCTGGGGGCGGCTGTTTCTATTTCCCCACCCGTGGGCGGCCTTCCGCAGTCCACCGGTTAATCTGTGGACTTGTGCGGGCTTGCAAAAGTTTGGTCAACACTTAGTAAAATTAACATCATGATTTTCAATATCTCCAAATGCTCTCTCTCCAGATTTCAAATTTTGTGCTAAGGGGAACTTTTGGAGATCACAGTGGCCTACACACATATTTGGGAGCCCAATTTTCTAGTAAATCCTGTAGTATGAAGTTTGCATCTCACTCATACCTTTATAAAGAATATACCTCTCTTTCTATCTTGGAACATCAGTGTCTCTAGATACACTTCTAAGACATCACGTCCAGGTTACACCTTTTTTATACAATCATCAAACCTATAGTTTTATATGGTTGAGGTTTAGTGACCTAGGTTTGGGGCCATAAACCCCTTGTCAAGAGGGTCCAGATTCTCATGCTAAAATGCATGATCGATTGCAAGTGGACGATTCCTTAATGCATCATCCAAGTTAAATTTTTCACCCAATTACTACACCTTGAGACTATCTTCAAGATTACTTTCTACATCCACAAACTTTGATCCAAGGTGGCTCAAATTTAGGTCATGAGATATATTCATACTTATCAATTTTCTCTTTAGATAAGATTGCTTCATTGGACCCCACAAGAGGCCAGAAGTGTTGGTACTTTGAGACTAGATTTCTCCTTTCTATTGAAATCTCTATTGATAGGCTTCCCCCTTTCATGTACTCCTTGAAAGCCCCCTCAGCATCTTCCACAAAGGACATCATCATTACAATTTGCTATGTACCTAGGGATATGATATATTGATGTATATGGGTTGATGGAGATGCCGACATGTGGCACATATCCCCTTATTTAGTTATATGGGTACAATATATTAGGATAATAGAGTAACTTGTGGAAGTAGTACATTGGGTAATGGTCGGCCTACATTGGGATTAGGAGGTTATCCATCCATGGGTTAGATAGATGTATATATATAGGAGAGATGATTATCATGGTAAAGATATGAAGTAAGCATTGAGTCTTCTATTATAAGAAGATATTGGAGGTTGTCCCCTTGAAGAGACATTGTGGAGTTATTCCTTCCTAAAGGAGTATTATATGGTGTTTCCATACCTTAAGGGTATTTCTTCATATATTGAATATCAAGATCATTACAAGTGGTATCAGAGCTTCGATTTGGGCAATTTGTGGAGCGAAACCCTAGTTTTTTTGAATCATCAATAACTTTTGATTGGTTTCAAATTTTTCCACAAATGTTTTACTAGATGTGGATAATATTTAAAATAAGTCACAGTAGAAAAATAGAGATTTTTTGATTCGTTTTGAGGGAGTTATTTCTATTTTAGGGTTTATAATAATTTTGCTATATTTTATGAAATATAAGGAATTTTTATTCAAATTTTTTACTGGAGATGTAAACAGATATAAGAGAAGTACATTCAAAAATTTAGAATTTTTTGAGTTGTTTGGAGTGATTTGTTGTGATTTTATGGATCAGTTTTGACATTTTAGGGTTTCATGAACCTTTTTTTTTTTGTGGATCATGGAGTTGCAAACATTTTTAGGGGAAGATGATATTGATGCTAGATAATGGTGGATCCTTTTGGAGAATCATTTTAGAAAAACTTTTTGGCAAAGATGATTACTTCCTTTTATGTCTAGGTCTGCACTACATTGGTTTGATCAATTGAGCTGTACAGAAAGGTTTTCTTCATGGACAAAAATGGAACAGATCTTTTTAGATCGTTAGGCTATAAACAAGAAGTAGAAAAAAAAGAAGCAGTAGAAGAATAAGAAGTAGAAAAAGAAGAAGAAGAAATAGAAGAATCAGCAGAAGAACAAGAAGAAGAAGAAGTAGAAGAAGTAATAGAAGAAGAAGAAGCAGAAGAAGAAGAAGAAGAAGAAGAAGAAGAAGAAGAATTGGATGATAAAGGTTCAAATTATTTGGCTCCAAAGAAATCTGAGTCAATTTTTCAATTTCATAGATGCATTCAAAAGAAAAGGGTTATTGTGTCCATAAACCATACCAGTAAGTATAACTTCATCAACATGAATGTGTCCAAGCATCTACATGTTCAAGAAAAGAATATCAAGAGGTTCAAGTAGATGGTAAGAATATTTCAATGTTTGAAGATCTGAAGCTCGTTATGGAAAAATATGTTTTGCATTCAGATTTGTATGCTTTAGATATGGATGATGTGGATATAGTTCTTGGATATCCATGGTTAGAGACTTTGGGAACAATGAATATTAATATTCAGAAAAAGTTCATGAAGTTTTGGTATAGGAAAAAGAAGATTACTTTAAAAGACATCATAGTGAAAAAGGCACCAATAACAATCCAAGTAGATCATGAGGATAAGATGGAAACAGGTGATGAAGATTTAGATGATATAGATAAAGACACACTACAAATGAGCACTTCATCTACTCAAGAGACAAAGAAGGAAAAGGTGGAAGAGGTAGAAGCAAAGGTGGATAAGGTTAAGGTATTGGAAAAGGTTGAGGTATATAGACACCCACATCATCATGAGAGGAAACAATCATGGAACCAGGTGAAGAAGTGTCATAATAACAATCATTTTTTCTATACAAGAAATAAAATTTCCAATCATTATGGATATGCATGGAATCCAAAGAAAAATACTATGGCACATGGAATGAATGGGGGAATCACTATGACTATACATGGAAGAATACCTACTATGGTCATGGTTGGAATCAGAGTAGCACAATGGAATATGGTACATGGAATAAAAAGAGGAATAATTATGCTTGGACACCAAAGCAGTATAATTATGATCATAAATGCAAACAAAGGAACACAATGGATTTTAGACACAAGCTTAGAGAGATATCACCTGCCAAGATCACATATGGATGGTTAGATGATCGATATTGGAGACAAGTGTACAATGATTTGAAGCACACTCATCATTTGGTTTCTTCCTATGTTTCGAGGACAAAACATGTCAAAGAGGGAAGTAATGTTATGTACCTAGGGATATGATATATTGATGTATATGGGTTGATGGAGATGCTGACATGTGGCACACATCCCCTTAGTTAATTATATGGGTACAATATATTAGGAAAATAGAGTAACTTGTGGAAGTAGTACATTGGGTAATGGTCAGCCTACATTGGGATTAGGAGGTTATCCATCCATGGGTTAGATAGATGTATATATATAAGAGATGATTATCATGGCAAAGATATGAAGTAAGCATTGAGTCTTCTATTGTAAGAGGATATTGGAGGTTGTACCCTCGAAGAGACATTGTGGAGTTATTCCTTCCTAAAGGAGTATTATATGGTGTTTCCCTACCTTAAGGGCATTTCTTCATATATTGAATATCAAGATCATTACACAATTTAGAGAGAGGACATCTATGGATAGTATATTTGGGCCACCTGGATCCCCCCTTGAGCCTCTCAACCCCAAGCTTGATTTTTATGCTGGGCATATTATACAAGTAGCATAGATGATATTATTTATTGTCCTCACTATCTCCAGTGCCACTGTCCCATAGATTGAGGTTTAACCTTATATATATGAGCATGTGGTATCACTAGTTATAGGTTGAAATCGATCACCACATTCTCCACTAAGACCAGATCTATTGTCTTTGCTCTCTCCAGGAGGTAGAGACCAAGAAAAACTTCATTTTTAGATGCCCCATTTACTATGAGATCTAGGGAAGATATCATTGCCTCTATAGGTAGTCAGGCAACACTTTATCTACTTTATTTAGATATCTAGACCAACAATTCCTGGCCCTTTATCTTTTCAAGGCCATCACCCTCTGGTACAAAGCTCTACAAGGGAATCCTAGAGGCTCTAGAGCCCCCATGTTGATCACCTCTTTCTTCTATCCCATCTAGGTGGTTGGGAGTACTAAGTGCCCTTTAGACAATAATAATTCACATATCAGTGTTGATAGTTTAGTTAGGTGGTACTTCTCTAAGCACATCATTACTACTTAAATCTCACAACATGTTCTCCCTCGACATTGTGGCTTTGTTCCTTCCCATTGGCATGGTGTTGCCTCTTTCTAGTGACATGGATCTATTACCTACTCACTGTCCCCTAAACCACAAGGGCATACTCATATTATGATTTTATTTTCTATTATGGGAGTTACACTAGCCTTCGATGTTGGGGGATTCTAGAGGAAGTGATTTGCTTCCTTCCAGGATCTCCCAACCTAGCCCCTCTAACATTGGGTACTCTCCAATGAGCACTATCATATCTTTTCATAGTGATCGATGATGGTTTTGATGACTCCTCCACTTCAAGGACAAACAAAGATATTTGATGAAGTTTCCTTTTAGTCTTTATTGGCACATGATTTTGGGGGTTCTTGTTTGCCCTTCTTTACTATTTGTATTTTTTTCTTTACCATCTATGTTAGTGGAACAATTGCCTTTTTTATCTTATGTACTTTTATTTATTTATTTGGCTTCTAGGTTTCTTTCTTCCTTGAACTTTATATTGTTAACTACTACATCCTTGAGTCTCATTGACCTAATTTTGGTCATTTGTGGACATTAATATAATTTCATTATTTCAGAGTTGATCCGATCCCAAGTGTTTCCTATGATGATTGTTGGTTGGTGTTGGACTATTTGTTGGTGCTGGCATGGATATTTTAAATCAAACTTTCATTAGAGGAAGCATCAATTTGGTCCCATTTCCATTAAAATCCTCCAAATCAAGTAAACATGCATCAATATCCTCCATATTAATGGCATTAAAAGAAGCATTAACACATTGATCTAATTGATGAAGGACTTGACATCTAGTTTTTAATTCTAACCCAAAAATATACTTGCATGTAGATTTCATTCTCCTTGCCTTAAATTTGGTGTTGTTAGTAGATTGATGTTGCAAGAAATTGTTTTCATAAAAATCTACAGAGAGGTGAGTGAGAAGCAAGAGAGGATATATGGGCAAGTGGTCAATGGTAGACAAGTGTGTAGATGTGAAATATTGGAATTTAGTTGAGATGAAATTCATAATAGTGTGAGGCCATCGAAATGGTTATAGTCCAATTGGTGCAGATGATGTTAAATTACATTATCACATCATCTATGGAGGTACAAATCCCATGAGATATTAAAAAAGGAGAGGTTGGGTTCAAGTTATAGGCTGATTTGGTGTAATATATACCCCTTGGCACTATGCTAAAGAAGGTCAATCATTAGTGCAATTGATACTAATGGATGTTAAAAAAATACGAAGGATCAAGATGTTTATTCCTAAATCAAAATATAATAACATGAGGCCTTTGGTGAGATGTAGAAATGTGTTTAGTGCTAGTATTATCAAAACTATATAAAGGGCCACTATTATATAGTAGAAATTGTAGTCAAAATTTTTGATGTATTTGATTAAACTACATAAATTATGTAATTCAAGCCCAAAACATCAGACTACCTATTAAGATCTAGATCCATTAAAATTAAATGCAATATATGAATTCATAATTCAAATAATTATTATAATCCTAAAGTTAAATGCTTGGAGCCATGATTAAAGACATACAAAAACAAGAGGATTGGATTGATTACCTTAGACTCAGAATTTGGACATTATGTTGACATGATCATGGATTGTTGATGATTCAAGGATTAGATTGACATGGAGATTCTTGATTTGCTTCAATGGTTGGACATGGACTTACTAGATATCTTGTAATTATCTCCAATGGAGGAATGGAGATGTTTAAATAAAAAAAGGAGGAAAGGATCAATGATTGAAATTCAAAGTTAGTTTGGGGAGATCAAGGGTTAAGGATTATCCAAGGAATTTAAAATTCCTTGGAAGCCTCTAGATTTGGAGGCTTCTAGAGAGGAGGGATGAGAATAGGGAGGATTATATAATTCAAAAATTCTACAATCTTCTTAGGGATTAATTAAGTTTAGAAGGGGATTAGGTAGGGATTAGGTGGGTGATTAGGAACTAGGGGTGAAGGAGAGCCTACATATAGGCTTAATAGGTGGGTAGGTGGGCCATAGGAATTTAAAATTCCCAATTAATAAATAAGTGGGGATTAGGATAGGATAATGAGGATTAAGGATAATTAATTTATTGGTGGGGATGGATAAGGTTAGTAGATGAAGAATAACAAAAGGGAATATTAGATAAATGACTAGGAAAGGGGATATTAGGATGGGATTAATTAGAATAAATGAGATAAGTGGAATTATCATCGACTAATAGTAATATTAGTGGCATTAATGTAGGTGAGATAATTTAGATGCATACAAAAATAACACCTGAAGGTGCAAGGATACATCAAATTCAAAGAGTTTGAAATCCTAAACTTTAAAACTTGGAAACCTAAAATCTGAACTCAAAAATTCTATAACATAAAACCCAAAAAAAATTAAAAGTAGACTGATAAAAATGTCCTAGAAACCTAAAAAAATAAATTTTGAAACTCTGAAACTTGAAATCCCAAAAAACATGAAAAACTTTGAGGCCTAGAACCTAAAAGATTAGAATTTTGAGTAGTATACGCAAGGGCTATTTACCTATGCTTGTATTTGTCTAGAATTCAATCTTATAAAATGTCTTCTAGATTGAATCTATCTAAAACATGATAATTCCCATTGGTTCTAGATCTTGGATTCTAAAAACACTATGTTTAGATGTCGTCTTTGCCACCAAACTAGGCATCTCCAGGGCATTTGTTTTCATGTACATAAGCCAAAAAAGAAAAATGTTCAGTCTTCTCATCCTAAAGGCTAAAAATAATATGAGAACACCTTTCCAACCAAGGCCATGAAATAATCTAAAGTTGGTATAGAGCAAAAAGAAAGTTTAGATTTTTATTGTCCAATGACATGTGCAGATAATGCTAAAAAGGTGGTGATATCAAGGGATCACATGAATCTAAAACTTTTGAATCTAATCAGGATAAATGTCAAAAGCAAGCCAAGGAAACTTGTCCTTAGGAGGAGGACCCCAACCCCTGTTATCATCTCCATGATTCAGAGGGGGAGGGCCCCATTCCTTGTCATCACCTCTATTTATAGAAGAACCACTTGGTTAGCCATGTCGTAGGGAAGACCAACATGGTGGTTATCTATGAGGGGTAAAAATCTTATGTTAATTTTGGGAATAGTATCAGCTTAAACCACGTCTTTACCCATAAAGAGGCGAAGGCAATCATGGCAATTTAGAAAGTTCTTGACTAACAACACATGAGACATTTCCCCATTGGTCAAGCAGACATTGAAGATAGTTAAGTTTTAGGAAAAATTTATCAGTTTGACTTTGAATTTGGAGATTAACATTAGATAAAACAATAGTTTTGTTAGTAACAAAAAACTATGTTCCATTTAGTCATGATTAAAGAAAGCATAGTTCCTAGCTTTCCAGATTTGAAAAAAAAATGTCAACATAAAAAACCTGCTAAAATTTGTTGTATTCTATAGGGATCATATTAGAGTCCCCTAGAAAGCCATCTTCCATGTAAAAATTCATGTCTAAATAAATAAAAAAGTGAATGAATCTAGTGCCACACAGACTAAGCATGGGTGCAAAACCAAAAAATGTGTTTGTTGATGGCAAGCTAGGCAAATGGGATTTGAAACCCCCATATGCTTAAGTTGATCACCCACAAGGAAACCCTAAAACCTTAGAACTTGAAAGTCTTGAATTAAAAAACCCCAAAAACCTCAAAACCCAAAACATGAAACCTAGAAATCCCAAATCCTAAATCCCAAAACCCTAAACCCAAAAGACTAAGCCCAAACCCTTTGAAAACAAAAAAACTATATTGATATAAAGTGCCTCCAAAACTTGAAACCATGAAACCCCAAACCCAAAAAACCTAGAATCTCAAACCTTGAAAACCCCAAACCTGAAAACCTTGAAAACATGAAAATCACAAAACCTAGAAATCAAAAACTATAAAACTTAAAACTTATAAATCTTGAAAACCCATAACTTGAAACTTGAAAACCTGAAAAACCTGAAACCTAAAAACTTAAAAATCTTGAAATCTAGAAATAAAACTTGAAATTGATACCAAAAACAAGAAACACAAATATGATTCCTATAAAGCCAAAATCCAAACCCCATAACATATATGGTAAATTGATATAAATTTCCTCTGAAACATGAAAATATTGAAAGAAAGATAAAAAACTTGAAATTGATACCAAAAAATATAAACAAGAAATTTGATTCCTAAAAAAGCCAAAATCTGAAACCCATAACACAATTAGTAGATTGATATAACCCTAAAACTTGAAATTTAAAACCTAAAACTTGAAATCTAAAAGCCTTAAAATCTAAATGTTGTGAACCTCAAAACCTTGAAAAAATGAAAAACCCAAAAACCCCAAAACCCAAAAGTAGATATCTTTGAACTTGAATATACCAAAAATCCCCAAAATCGAAACCTAAAATGTGGAAACCTAAAAAATCAAAAATCAAAAATGTTGAACCTTTAAACCTTTAAAACATGAAAAAGTAGATTGATATAAAATGCCCATAAAACCAAAAACTTGAAACACAAAAACCAAAAATGAAAAATGTTAAAACCCGAAACCTGAAAGCTCTAAACCTAAAAAACCCTCAACATAAGAAAAACCCAAAAAGTATGAAATCTGAAACCAAAAAACCTTGAAACTTGAAACTCGAAAAAAATGACACCCGATACCCCAAAACCCCAAGTTCAATAATCTTCGAAACATGAAAATTAGATTGATATAAAACACGACTATCCTATTTAAAACCTGAAACCCAAAAATACTTCTATAGTTATATGATATCAATAGAAAAAATTAATATTTATTATTTAAAGATCTACTTAATAATAATAAATTTTTTGGTCATATTATATAGATAAAAAATAATGTCGATCATTGAAAAAACCTTAATAATAATTAATATTTTTACTATGTGTGTTATCTATGATATATGTGCTTGTTTTTTTTTTTAATAAGTATGTTGCATGTGACAAATGCATGTTATTTTTTTATAAGAATTTGACATATGTAACATTTTTATTGGATCCATATACTAAAGTGAAATGAACATTGTTGGTTCAATCATTCCTATCAGACATAAATTCCAATTGGAGAAACACCTTTAGTCTCAAAAGAGGGACATTGTTTATACATAAAAAGTGGGATGTGAGAAGTCCTTACGTGTTATATAACCCAAGAGGCACATAAAGTAAAAGAATGAATTTGTGGGCATAAGTTGACAAAAAGATATGAGAAGTCCTTAGATGGTGATTAATTCAAGAGACATGCAAAGTAAAATAATGATGAGAAGTCATAATGCCTTGTATAAATCAAGAGGCACATAAATTAAAACAATGGTGTTATGGGCATAAGTATATAAAATGACATGTGAAGTCCTTAGATGGTGATTTATTCAAGGGACGTGCAAAGTAAAATAATGATGTTGTGGGCATAAGGGAAAAAAGAATGCATGAGATGCCTCCAATAGTGAAGATTATAAAAATAATTAACTATCAATTTCACCCAAAGTTTCTATGGACATGGTGATACAGATGGGAAGATAATGGGTAAACATTGGTGCATGGGGAACAAAGTGGAGTAAATGAAAGAAAATTATGTTAAATGGCTTATAATGCAATACCAAGTATAAGAGAAAATATTGATATGGAACATAGTTGTTGGGCCTAGTTCATTTATACAGTCTTTATTATGTGTCTAATGTAAGTTTGCTTGATCTCTATTTTGAGGAGCTAACATGTGAAGTTGTGTGGTCGAATATGAATATAACCCCAGAGTTAACAAACATGAGTTGAATGATGTCAATGAATAAATTAAAACCTAAAATGCAATTTTTTTTATATGGAACTATATAAGCCTAAAAACAATCAACTAAAATACCATGCAATTCTTGACATAAAAGTGTATGTACTGAAGTTCACATTTTTTAAGAAAATTACACTTCACTTAAATACCAACCAACACTGTGTACTTGAAAAAATGCAAGAAAATATGGTACAAGATGTATTATGTCTATTTATTTGCATAACATCCATTGAAGTTTTAAATATTAACACAATGGCCTCCTTAAAATTCCTCATTATGGAAGAGAGGGTTATGCTTAGGTGGATTTTATTCTCTACCTCTTCCATTCAAAGTGATTTACTGATCCATTTCTTCATTCAAAATTGGAGTTTATGTTTTAAATACATGTAGCATTTATTAAAAACATAAGTGTATCACCCAATGAAATAGTAACCATGTGATGAAAAAATATCAATAGGGAAGCCAATAGTCATTTATCTAAAAATAAACTTTATTTATATATGTTCATGGATCTCATTAGATAATCCAAACTACCACTTTCTGCTCTGTAAACTATGTGATATTCCACTCTAAGTTTCACCAACACGGACCCTTTCAATTCAAGGTATTTCTCTCAAGTTATATGCCATTGAAAAACACTCAAAATAATGTTTGAAGATGTATTCCATATCTTATGACTAGCATCTACAACATACAAAGAATTATGCAACCCTTCACATGTAATCTCCACATGCTACATATATTGCATATATTCCTCCACACTTTAAACATTTTATATATTACTCCATATATGATTGTAATTGAAATGTTTGCATAGAAGTGCAATACCAAATGTGAAGTTATCTAACCTTTAGGGATGAGTCTTGATCTCTCTTAAATGTTTGTGTATTATCCTAGTTGCAAGGAATGTAAACATGCAAGTAAATGAAACAAACACATCAACCACAAAGAGAGATAACACATGACATACCCTAGAGAAACTTAATGTGAAGAAATCCAGCAAGAGTGAAGCCATACATCCTCATCTCTACTATGTTCTATAGTTTACAAGATTACTCATCCTCAGGGTCCTTTCTGATTAATTATTGGATAGTACCTTGTTAATGTTCCAATGTTCCAATTTGACCAACTCTTAGACAATACCTTATTCATGTTCCAATTTGACCAACTCTTGGACAATACCTTGTTTAGGTTCCAATTTGATCAACTCTCCAATTTGAAGGCTTTTTGTCCCACAATTTTAGAAACTCAAGTGGTAAGGAAAATCTTTACCCCACTTCTTCTTTGAATGCCATTTGGATTTTCTTTCTCTCCCTTTATTGACACTCTTTACTTAATTTTTAATAACATTTTTATTTCACTCCTCTTGGCCAATAGGAGAAAGGATCTACAATTGAAGGCACAAAAGACCTTTGTTCCACATGGAAGGCTTAAATAAACATCTATTTTCAAATAAAAATGAGGCATGTCCAATTAAAAATTTTCTCTTAAGCTTCATAGTATTACCTTTGGATTTTTTTCTTTGCTCAAGTACAACCATACCTTGTTGTCACAAAGAAACTATGCTCAATCTATTTTGAACATGTCTTGCTCTACACTTTTCTACAACTCTTTTAACCTTTTTTTAATTTTAGAAGAGTATTTTTTATAAGATGAGTGCTCAACCTTTTTCATTTCCCTTGGATTGTTGGTCCATCAATGCCTTTTGGTAAATACCATCACCTCACATAATCCCACAATGTCTTACGTCAACAAAAATGGTAGTGGAATTTAAACACGCATTGCTGCCAATGAATTAAGACAATCTCTCCACTAACACTTGCTATTTGGGTAATGGAAAACATCTGCATAATGGTCACAACACAACAACTACCACAATAAATGAAAACAAACCTAACATAATTAAGGAAATTTGTTCATAAACCTTATATGGAAAAAATGATAGCCTACTCTCATACCAATATGATATGTAAACTAGGTTGATATTCCAATCTAAGTTTTACAACCATCGACCCTTTCAAGTTAATGTATTTCTCTCTAGTTCTATACCATAAAAAACACCCAAAATGTTGTTTTAAGATGTATTCCAGCTCTTATAACTGACATATAAAAATACAAAATAATATTCAAACCTTCACATGTGATCTCCATACGCTACATCCATTGCATATATTTCTCCACATTATAAACATGTTACTACTTCATACATGATTGTAATTACAATGTTTGCATAGAAGTGCAATACCAAATTTGAAGTTCTTTAACCTTTATGGATGAGACTTGAGCTCTCTTAAATGGTTGTGTATTATCCTAGTTGTGAGGAATGTAAACATGCAAGTAAAGGAAACAAACACATCAACCACAAAGAGAGATAACACAAGACATATCCTAGATAAACTCAATATGAGAAAACTCCAACAAGAGTGAAGCCATGTTTCCTCATCTCCACTATGTTCTACAGTTTATAAGATTTTGCCTTCCTAGGCTTACAAGGAAAACAAAATCATGGATCCCATAATCGTAATGATCTCTACAATATGAAGTGGAAGACTTGCCTTTAAAGCAAGGAAAAATTATTGAACTCAGCTATGTAGTCTTCAACTATTGAAATCAACTATCTCAGTTGTGTAGACCTCCTTATTGGATGGATATCTTTGCATATATCTCTAATATCTCCTCTGATTTCTCTTATGAGTATATCTTCCTTGTCAATCCCTACATTTATCCTTTCCCATCCTTAGAAATTGCCAAGAAACTCAACTGACCCACCAAAATGAAGTGGAAATTTAAAAAACCATCTAATACACATGGCTCCAAAGATGAACAACCAAGATCCAAGATGAAAAATTGAGCTCTAGAGGTTGACAGTATCAGATCTAAAGGTTTTTAGTAAGGTGCCAAAGTATGACTTGCAAGAAAATATGCCAACTTCTAAAGGCCATAAATTTTTCATACAAACTCAAAATGGCATGCCTTTTTTTAAGTTTTTTTATTTTTTGAGAGGAACTCAAATATGCAATAAAAATTTACTTTTGATGTCAAACATATTCTATTTGAGTCTGTACAACAAAAACTAAAAAATTTTAGGTCTTGACATATTGCATATCACTCATATTTGATAATTGATTGTCTTACTGACTGAATTGGATAATAAACATGATCAAATTTTTGTTCACTTTCATGCACATGCATCAAGCATTCTTAGTCTCTACTTTGGGTTTTGTTTGAGGGAACTTTTTGGCTCTAATTCCCCAGACTCTTGCACTGTGCATTCACCACTTCTTCAATGAAAGTCTTGGGCATACAATAGGCAAATACATGATGATAGATGAAATTCCTTTACATCTTGAACAAATGATTTATGCTTGTATCTATGTTATGATGGATGTTAACAAACCCCTACATAGTAAAATTACTTTGGATATAGGAGAAGGGCAGTGGGAACAAGTGGTTGACTATGAGAATTATTTAGATGTGGGATCTGCCATGAGTATGGACATCTGGTGAAGGATTATCTTTTGAAAGTTCCTACCTAAAAAATATACTAGAAAACTAAATAAGAATTCATAACTCTGAAGACAAAAAACTATGAAGAAAGCTACTCCCTCAAATTCCATTGGAAACAATTAAAATCAATTTGCTAGTTTTCAAATGGAGAATGAGGAAAGATGTTGATATTGAAGATATGATGGATTCATAAATTCTTGAAACTCAATGCATGAGCTTGTTCCTCATGATGATAGATGTCCTAAGTGCCAATCAACTATCTCTAATTGTTGTTACCAATTAGTTGGATAATTCTCATAAAATGATGAAAATCTATAAAAGGAAAACCAAATTTCAAGAGCAATTTGACCCCAACAATACATAAGAATCTCATCATGAAGGGGATGCAAGAGAGTTGATGATTTTTCCTAATATTTCTAAATTATAGAATGTAAATTTGGTTATGGTAGTTAGGAAAAAAAATGTGAATGGATACAAATGTTAGATTAGGAAGGAAATATAATCAGGTAAATTTGCAAAAGGAAGGTCAAAGGTTAAGTTCTACAGGAAAAGAAAGATATTTATCCCATATGTTTATTCAGTCATCCCAATGAAGATTATAACTTGGAATATCTGATGTTGAAAGGTATCCCTTATAAGATTAATGAACTTAGATGAATTGTTGTAGTGGAAAGTATTAATTTCTTATAGTAGTGTCCATTACTCTTACTAACTCACCTTACTAGTTCAGTTATTTAAGATAACTAGGCACAAGGATTTTAGTAGTAGGTTAGGTGAAACATTTAGCACATCTTTTCACCAACATCCAATTTACTCAAGGCACAAACCTTGAGTACTCACCTAAAGTGCAGTGATGAAAGGATTGGGGCTTACATTAGGCTAGTTAAAACATGGCACAACTTTGGTTTGGTCAATGGGGCATGTCATGGGGATTCATCAGCTTAAGATTGTTTCAATGATTATGTTAACATTCAATTAATGATTTTAGAGTTTAATTTTTGGTCATAGTGGTGCACATCTAGTCTGACAGTTGATCTAGGCACTAACTAGGTCAAGATGTCCAGGTGACATTCTCATCTTTTCTTGAGCTACTTGGCTCCTTTATTTTGATAGGGTCAGGTTCACTTGGAACTTACCACAAGCTAGGTCATTCCTAACTATGGATTACCATGCATCATGATGGTTAACTAGAATTGGCTCCATAGATCCTCACATGACTTATCTAATTACCACTTATACTAGCAGAGAACATATATATCAAAACCATATTCAATTTTTAAAGATTATACCAGATGGGGTATTCAACACATATTTCCTACAAGTGATTGGTTTCATTTGTATTTCAAAATGATACTTACAAGATCAATTTGGGCCTCATCTTGGCATGATACCTTCATGTCCAACAGCTCACAAATGAGCGCAGACTAATCAAGGCTAGGTCTACCAGTAATAAACATAAGCTATCCTAGTTTGTATTATAATTACATATGTGTCAGTCTTCATTATGTAACCTCTTTATCATCATCATTGTTTTTTCTCCCCCATTTTACTCTTGGAGGTCACCTTTTTAAATAGGTGTTGGCCACCCCTCTGGCTGACTAGGTAGGCGTGTGCTGATGGATGGTTAGGTGGTGGAATTTTGCCTATTTATTTCGCCATTCATACCTTCATGTTCCTCGAGCCTTGAGCCACCATATGTAGGACTAGGTAGGTAAGGCTCGAGGCCTACGATGCTCTTTAATCATTAGCTCCATGACTTTTCCACCATGTTCATACTTAAGATTCATCCATCCAAAATTTGGGTGAGAAGTAACTGCTTGGCCAACTGGGGCAAGTATTTTCAAGATGCCTCCAGCTAGCATAACAAAGATAAAACTTGAGTAATTATTACATAAGATTTCTTCACACCTAGTTTTGTCATGTTGGCATGAGAACACTACTTAGAAAAAAGGGTGCCAACATTTACCCCATATAAAATTCTAGTCTACCCTAGACTAGTTGATTAGCCTTTTAGGCATGCAAAACTTAGGTGCATATTTTTCTAGTCCTACTTAGAATGTCTCAAAGCAGACTATATTATTCAGTTCCTTAATGACACTATCTACCAAGGTGGATGCTACCTTAAGAGTGAGCACATATGTGCCTTCCAGTTCCCTTTTGTGGGCCTTGAGCCTTTCTTTGGTGCTTTTTACTACACCTTCCAAAATTTCACCTTGCCCACTTGAACTTGTATAGAAGACACGAAATACCACCTCCAATTCTTGCTCCTATGTCTTCAACTAAGAGATCAAGTTGTTCACTTTCATCATAATTTTTGGGCACTTACTTCTGCTGACCATAATGGCTTGCTAGACTAAGGCCTCTTTTTCATCCTTTATTTTATTCAGGCATGAGAAAATGACTTCAGACTGATTGATGAATTTGCAAAATATTGCATATGCCTCTTTTATTCTTGCCTTTAGCTGGCCAAAGAGATATTCAATCCTTTTGAGTTTCCCATTCAACTCTGTTCTAAGGTGATCACAAGGGTCTTCTGATTCTTCTTATGTCGACTTCTTCCTTGGGATCATTTATTCAACCAAGGTGAAGACCTGGTCTACTTCATTCATTCCTTTAGAGCTTATGTTGTTTAAGAGGTAAGGTTCTACCTCTTTGATGTGTTAGGAAAGTTTTTGGATCTTGGACTTAGTCTCCTAGAGTTCTTTTTCTACATCCTTTACTATTTTCTTCTAGTTTTAGGCTTGAACATCAATGATGATGTTCTTACACACCACAAAATATGCCATTTTTATTAGGGTATTAACGAAGTGCACGAGGTTTATATATTTGGGATTGAGGATTTTGTAGGAGTACCCTCTCTCTGGCTTCAGGGGATCTCCAATTACTTTTGTCAAAAATTCAAACTTAGGTTCATCCATGAAGCAATCGAGCACCCAAGATACCTAGTGGTATGTCACTCTAGTTGCAGCCTTCTGAGGCATGCATTCTTGTAGATAGTAGTCATCCTACTTAAATCCCTCTTGTGCTCACCCCTATTCTCAAGTGTATTAATTTCTTCTTTCACCACTTCTTCTTCCTAGCTATAGTTTGAGCTCGATTCTTCTTCATCTCCAGTTTCTTCTTCCTCTTCCTCTTCACCATCTCCTTCTCCTTCCTCTTCCCTTCTTTCTTCCTCTCTTCCTTTTTCTTTTACTTTTTCTCCCTATTCACCATTTCCCTTTTCTTCTCCTTTTTATATTTGTTATTGTTCAGGGTCAGTATTGCCTTCTATGTTCCTAGGCACCTTTGTAGGAAATAGGCATGCCTACTATGTGGCTTCTTCAGCTATTGTAGTGGAGGTGCTAGGCACCTCTTCTATTTTTTTCTTTCTATGTTCCTTATTAATGAAAAATTTATCCTTCTCAACATTCCTTTGTGTGGTGTACTTTTATTCACTGGCTCTGATCTTAGTGGCCTCAATTTTGTCAATGTCAGCCTAGGACATACCACTCTCTCTTATCCTTCTATACTTCTGATCTAATTTTAGTGCTTCCTCAATTTATTGTTGATTTAGGACCATGGCCTCCCATTTTCACCTTAGCTCTTCATTTATTAGTGCATTAGATGGGGTAGTTTTAACCCCTTTTTATTCACGATTGCTTTCCTTTACCTTCGTCAAGTGCTCCACTCCTTTCATCACCTCAGCATCCATCATCTTGATCACCTCCTTGGCCACCCATACCCTAGCCATCTCCTCATTCTATTACTTCAACCCCTACACATGTGCCTTCTGAAGTTCTACCTAGCCAAGGTTCTTTAGCTTGTGATTCTTCTTCTCTGGCTCAGGTTGAGGGCATAGAGAGGGGGTCCATTCCTCAAGAGATTCCTCCTTTGCAATATATGTGCATGTCCCCATTTCTCCTTTAATTGAATCCTCTAGCTCTTCTTCAGATGTAACTATTGTAGGCACAGAAGAGGAGGGTGTTTCCCTTTTTGCCTTGGTCTTCTTGCCCCTTTTTAGTGGCTCTGAGGTAGACCTTCTCCTTCTGAGGTGATCTTCCTTTACGGGTGTATCTGAATTTCCTCCAAGGTTTCCCCCTTTTTTTTCTTAGGGGGTTCTTCACTTGTGTTAGGCATTGGGGTCCCATTTTCTCCTATTTAAATTGGAGGGTTAGTGCTAATTTATACATTGGATGCTTGAGCCACCTTCTTCCTTAGCTTCATCTCATAGTAGAGCCTATGGATGTAGCTAGTTATTGATATTGTGAGGATGGAAGTGATGTCGGGGCTATCCAATTCATCCTCCTCATCTTTAGTGGCTTTCATATTGGTGTGAACAAACTGGCACCTGAGTCTGCACCTCTCCATGTCCAATTCTCCAACTAGGATTTCTATCTACTATGCATTGGGGATCCATTATAGCACCCTGCTAAAGTTTTTTGTTGAGAAGGAGTAAGGTAGTTTTAGCCACTCAGACCTTGTGCCATCCTTTAGTGTTAGGCACACTACATAGTAGTAGTTCATCACATCAAAAGTCACCATTCTTAAAAAACTATTCGATAACCCTTGAGGAATGCACCATTTGAGCCCAAAGGCTTCTATGTATCAAGTGTAGCACTTCGTCACCCACACTTTATACTTTACATTGATAGAGGTAGGGTAGGTGAATTTTCATTATTTGTGCACCAAGGATCCATGATGCTCTAAAAAAAATCATAAGTTACCCTCCACATATAGAATGCTTATCTCCTCCATGATGGTGAGGATGAGGATGGATCCCCACCTGAAAGTTCCCTTAGATGTGTGGCATTTAGTGGCATTTTTCAGAAATTCATCTACTATGAATTTGTCTATATTAAACTAGACCCCTTATGTTATATGGTATGCAACACATAAGTAGGTATTAGACACATCGGTCCACCACCCTCCCAGACATAACTTAGTGTTAACTAGGCATGATGCCACTCTCATCCCAGGTTTACTGCAATCTTTGATGGGGAAGGCCAAACCCCCTTTATATTAGTTCAACAACTATGTGATGCACTCCACTTCTTTATCATTCATTAGTGGATGAATGTCCCTCCTAGTATCTAGGAGCCCAACTATCCTCCTGATGAGTTGTGCCAATATTTTCATACACCTGCCTACAAAGTAAATTTGGTCCTCATGGATGCATGAAAGGAGAAACTATATGAGTTCTTATAGCTTCCTAAATTAGGGTAACTCATAGAGCTGAGTTACACCCAAAGATGTTAGATTATCTCTGATCAAGACATCAAACAATGCATCCCCCTATGGTGTCTTTCACCCAGTATCTACCAGCCAATCCTGTGCCAAATATTGAAGATGGCTAGAAGTGTGGTGGTTGTACTCATTGATATGGAAATTGTGTGCAAAGGATAAAATATTTTCTCCTACCAATACCTTAGGGGGAAACTACATGTATTGATAAGACATTTTAGTGAGCACCTATGGGTCGATCATGGTGATGCTTACCCCTTTGATGATCTATGCCATGGTCTTTATGGCCTTTGTCTCCTTGAATCGGACCCACATGCATTATGTATGTTCTTTCGTAGAGCTCCCATTCTTTCACTTCCTCACCATTCTGAAGTAGCTAGATTTAAAGCTTGGGAGATGAGGTCTTTTGAACCCCCCAATGGTGACCTTTAGGTAGTTCATTCAGGACTATATTTCTGACTGTTACCTTCTTTTGTGGATTTAATTTCCCTCACTTGTTCTTGTGGATGCACTTCCTTCTCACTGTACCTTAGTTTATGCCCAATTTTCCATGTTGTGTCTTTTTCAGCAACCTAGTTTTTCTCTTCGACTCTCTTTAAGTTCGTATAATCTCCAATTTTACAATAGAGTGTAATCTATCCCATTTACATGACCATGAATTTATACCCTCTTGGTTGACCTACTACCTTTATTATAGGTGTTTATGATAAGAGTTGTACATCTTTCAGAGGAAATGAAACAAATCTTCAAAATCCTCCAAGATCCTTCATCATCCCTACATTTAATGCATGGTGTGATATTGCCACCACCTCATTTATTATTTTTAATGGTATTTTTAGCGATGTAACTAGTGGTTAAAATCAGTCATTTCCTACCAACTCATGGGTGGATGCCAATTGTCTTAAACAACTTCCTTTTGTGCTCGTCACATGGTACAATCTTCACCTTTCTTGAGGTAACCTAGGCGCATCACCTCATATGCACACAATTTAGCCTCCTAGGTCCCACATTATTTTCTAGATACACTTTTTTTTAAATCATGACTTTCTCTCCTTAGTTGAATTTATATGCATCATCTTGCCTTGGCTCATCCTACCCCATATAAATTCCTTGCATTGGCCCTCTGACACTTGGTATCTTTTCACCATCTTACTACACGCCTCTTGCATGGATGTTTATTTTTTTGAGTACTTGATTTATAGACTTCACACACCCACAACATAGGTGTCTAGCCTCATGCACTTGTTGGTGAAAGTGCTTGACTCACCTGATTGGATTTATGCATGGAGTGGTAGAACCTAGGTATGTCTACGGCCATCTCGCACCACCTATTTCCAATCTATAAAAGAACTAAAACTTAGATTACTTATGGGCTTGGCTTGAATCAAGATTATATATGGTCAATACGCTCAATCTAACTTGTGACCAATAAGTCAGTATTCTTGTGGCACAGACACCACTTTATTGCTTATATGTCTTTAAGCAATTACCATTGAAATGTCTAGGAAGCATTTCGCTAGTGAGCATGTGCAATTTGCACACACTAGTATCCAATATGTGATGGATGATGTAGGGACACATCCACCTTATCTATAGTTTTCCTAGGTCCTTAAGATACGTTGATTCATAGAGTAATACTAATACCCCTTTAGTTAATTCTTTGTGCCTGATGTGTTTATCATACCAACTCTTCTGGCATGTTTTTTTTATTTTCTAACTCTACATTCTTTGAGCATGCTTCTCATCTAAATGCTCCAAGTCTTCTAGTATTGCTTGTAGTGATTTTTAGTCATCCAAGTGACCAATACATATAATACACAGTGATGGGATGATAAATTTTATCAACAGTATGACTTATATGCTAAACACTAGTTGAAATGGTGTTGCCTTGGTTAGATGCTTATAGGTTGTGTGATAAGCCCATAGTGCCATGGAAACACAGTCATCCCAATCCTTGCACCTAATATTACATATCTAAGTGAGGCATATCCCCAAGATTTTATTAAAGGCTTCAGCTGTGCCATTGGCTTCCAGGTGATAGGGTGTTGTTTTGTGGTGCACCACCATGTACTCGATTAAGAGAATTTGTATTATTTCATTGATGAAATGGGTACCCCTATCACTTGTTAGAATTAATGAGCACCCATACCTAATTATGAAATTTTTCCTTTTGAATCACGTAGCTATTGCAGCTATGCAGTCTTTGGTTGGCATAGCCTCAACCCACCTGGTGAAATAGTCAGTGGCTGCTAGAATATACCATGAACCCATGCACTGAGCTGTAAGACTGATGGGCCCAAAAAATTCAATGACCCATTTTTAAAAAGGCATTTGGGAAAGGATAGGGATGAGAGGCATCTCATCTCAAGCATTAGGTTTTCCTATGCACTGGCATATATCACATGCCTTTGCGCATTCTTTGGAATCTTGAAATAGGCTTGGCCACCACAAGCCTGAATGTAAGATCTTCTACACCATTCTATCACCAGCGTAATGGCCTCCTATAATTCCCTCATGTGCCTCTTGAAAGATGGAGTCCCTTTCATGATCAAGAACACATCAATGGAGGAATTCATCCTAACTCATCCTGTATAGTTCCCCCTCAATGAGTTGGAATGGGGCAGTGTGAATAGAAAGTTATTTTCTCTCTTTCTCAGATATGGTCTAGGGTGCTAGTTCAGAATTTAAGAAGGAAATGATCTATGTTAGGTCCTCAAGCATGTGTTAGACTCTATATAGCTATGCATATGGCATATCATTTTTAATTGGTGCTACTGCATCACCAGATTTGATGTGAAATAAAAGGTTAGGCCCTACATTCTAATTTTAGGGCTTAATGACAATAGAAAACTAGAATTCCTAGAAAAGAACTATCCATCTACATATGCACCCATGTAGTATTGGCTTATTGATGAGGTATTTGAGAACTGCATGATCATTGAATAAAATGAATGGAGTATTTAGTAGGTATTGTCTAAACTTTTGTAGTGCATATACCATGGTGAGTGCCTCTCGCTCAGTTTTTTTGTAGTTTCACTCTAATTGGGTTAACTTTCTACTAGCGAAGGAAATTAAATGGTCCATCTTTCCTTCACTTGGTTGTGCTAGAATGGTGCCAATGGCAGAGTTGGAAGCATTGAAATAGATGTGAAATGGGGTCATCTAATCTAGAAATTGTAATATTGGCACACTGGCTAATATCAACTTTAGGGTTTTAAATCCCTCTTCTTGAACCTGGCCCTAATAAAACAGGCCCTCCTTATGTAAGAGTTCCTCCAGAGGTGATGTAATCCTTGCATAAATCCTAATGATTTTCCTATAGTAGCTACAATATCCTAGGAAAACTTGAACATCCTTTTGTGTTGAAGGGGTCTAGAGCTAAATAATAATGGTAATCTTTGTCGAGTCTACTTGTAGACCATCCTTGCAAACAATGTGCCTGAGCAATGTTCTAAAAGGAGTTACAAAGATGCACTTCTTTAAGTTTAATGAAATTTGTAGTTGCCTACATCTTTCAAACATGAGGTGCAAGTTATCATAGTAGTCCTTGATGAGCCCATACATGGTCCAATCATCAAGGTATACTTGGAGAAACTGATGAATAAAGTCTTTGAATGTCATAATGACTACCCTGAAGAAGATAGTTGGCACATTCTTGAGCCCAAAAGACATTACATTATATGCAAAACAACCCCATTTGGTTGTGAAGGTTGTCTTTGGCTTATCTTCATCCTCTATTTACACTTGATGGTATCTCAAGAATCCATCAGTGAACACACAACTCGAGACACCATTGAGGACCTCATCTGTAAATGGCATTGGAAAGGGGTCAGTAACATAGGTAGTGTTTAAGAGTCTATAATTGATGCATATTCTAATATGCCCATCCTTCCTTATGCTAATGACCATAGGACTTACCCATTTTAACTCCTACACCGGATATATGATCCCTACGGATATCATCCCATCAATCTCTATTTTTACCTTAGCACAGAGATTGGGGTTCATGCAGTATGGGCATTTTTTAATGAGTCTCACAACATCCATAAGGTTGATGTTCATCTTACCTAGGGAAGGGTGGGTGCCTTTTATGTCCTGATAGTTTTGGGGGAATAAATCCTAAAATTCCATTAAGAGCTTGACAATTCATGTCATCTCTTCTTCGAACCAATATGTGCCTATGGTGGAGATCTTAGGTTCACCCTGCGTGTTGATGTCTACTTTCATGGTTTGAAATGGCACATGATATGGCTCATTTTATGCCTGATGGTAGTCTTCCACCTACCTTGTCCCTTCTATAGTTTTGATGTGCAGATGAATAGGTATGTCTTCATCTAGGATGCTCTCATTTACTTGGCACATGGCCCATTTCTTGTTGGCTAGAACCTTCTAGTTTTGCTCCTTCCAAGTCTCATTGTCTTCTTTGTTGGAGTCACTATTGAGTGCCTTGTCTTCAAAGAAGGTGGGAAGCACTAGTCCTTTCTCCCCAAACATGTCCTTGAGATGCTCTTCTAGTATAGCGGTATCTTCGAATAGTTCCTAGCGCATGACCTGTAATGGCTCAAGCATCCTCAAATCTTCAACAGAAAAGGAAAATGTGTGCACAAAACTATTCTTCAGTGTGTCCCAACTAGTCATCTCCCTATGCATCTCATTTACGATGTACCAAGCTCATGCTTAGGTTTTGAGGGTCCTATAAAGGTGTGAACTCATAGGTTCCTCGATGCATTTTTATCATAGTTGGTCCATGTTTCTTCACAGATGCACATGTGGGAAATAGGGTCTGAATCTCCTGAGTAAGTTGCTATGTCCAAGTCCTCATTACTCTTTCCAAACCTTGTGCTTATTGTAGCCTTGATGTCTTGTCATGTTGGTAGGCTAGCCTTGTGTGTTACCCACCATCAAGTAGTAGTGCTCTTTAGTGTATTCACCAATGCACCCATTCGATCTACTTCTTTAGGGATGTAAGACTCTTCATTTACATAACTCTCGATAGGTCTAATTCCTTTGTATCTTGGAAGGGCAACAAGTTTTGCCTTGCTTAATCTAAACACTCTTTTCTAGTTGCATTGACATGGGGAACCCATTTCTACGTATTTCACTCAACTTAGATTGGACCTATCTTGACAAACCTTGGCACCTTTATGTGAACTTGGCAACACCTTCATCCACTAGTTTTGTATGCCTCATATACCCATTGATCGTATGCTATGTCTATTGTATTAGATACTAATTGTCCATCCTCTCATTCAAACACTCCTTAATCATCAAGCTATAAAACTCAATGCTCTATGCCATGATATTATATATGTGGTTGATCTCTTCCTTAAGGTCAATGCTCTTAACATATGGTGGTCCTTGCTATTTCAAAAGGGGGATCATCACCTTCTCTTTCTCATTCTCAAAAGTCATGTAATGCTTCTTAAAATGCATGTCCCCATTATTTTCATAGCACCATGGTCTACCTAAGAGCACTGGGTAGTTATCATACTCTACCAATTCTATTACTTCAAAATCAGCCTAGAATTTTGTGCCCATAATATCTATGATGGCACCTTTCAAGACCCTAATAGGTTATGCTTTAGTTTTTTTTTCATGAAGAAGGTGTGAGTAGATGGATTTAAAGGTGGTCTTCATATTTTATCCTAGGAAATTTTGGTCAAAATATTGACCTCAATGCATGTGTTAATGATGACCTCACGTACTGACCATTCGTCGATGGTTGCACTTATCATCAGTTCTTGGTCATACTCAGTGTTTTGATTATGACATACCTCACATGCCCACTCCAAGTATGGATCCATGATTTCAATCCATTGAGGTACAACCTCATCTTTCAACCTTTCTACTTGTTTCATCAACAAACTCTTTAATAAAGGCAACATTCCCTCCATTTTTAGGAGGTGCAGGACTTCTATTAATTCTTGCACCTCTACCTCCTGGTTATCCCTCTTTTTTGTGAAGTTATAGCTTGCACCTCCAAATATCTAGCTAATTGAAGCTCACCTTTGAGGTCTTGAATCATGCTCATGGCCTATTGCAGGACATCCTTCTGGCATGCTAGATCGAGATATGGTGATGCCTTGGGTTTAAGCCATGCCATGCACTCGATTCAACTTGATTCCCCATATTCTAGGTGCAATTTTGGTGTTGGTTTGCTAGTGGGTTGAGAAGTGAATCCACTTCTTGTAGTGACTTACACTCTGGGACTCTCCTTACGAGTTGGTTGTGGCTTTGTAGCCCACTTTTTCTACCTTGCGTTCTCTCCTGATCATGGTATCACCTTTATCAAGGTGTTTCTAGGTCAACTTTTTGTACAATTCAAGGCATTCTTTGACTCAATGTGGCCCATGATAGTACCCACAAGTAGGATGCATTGGGTAGTCATGTTGGTAGTGGTTGGTTGATCCCCATTTATAACATGATCACAGGGGGAACTTTCCCCCACCATGTCCTCCACCTCACCCTCTTGTGCCTCATTGGTTTCCATAGCTAGCACTTTGTTGGCCATAACCATCATTGCCTTGGTGTGTCTATTCTCTAGTTGTAGTTGTTGCTTTCCATGTGTCTCTCTCTATGTTTTGATGCATTTCATCAATGACACATAAGTTTTTGGTTGTGTGGGTGTATGCATCACACAATTTATAATATATAGAGGCATTTACTTGGGTGGCACATTGTAATAACATGTAGCTATGAACATTATGGTCTTTTTGGCATACTTCATAGTATAGAAGTAGCACTCAGATGTTTTTCCTTGGGAAATTGGTCTTATTATGCCCTTCTTCCTCGTAGGCAGCACACCATAGCCCACTATGAGTGTCATGTGTTGATACTGATGTTAATTTTTGTAATTGTGAGGCCATTGATGTGATCTATACCTCTATAAATGGATTGATTTTAGTGTTTGTGCTTCTAACTAGTTCGGTCCTTAGTGTGGCCTCTAGCGCTTCTCTAGGATCTGTGAATGTTTTTGTGGATAGTGTTTGTCAGAATGGTACAAGTAAGCCCCCAACAAACCATTGTGCATGTTGGGAGGGGTGGATGTCATATAAGAGTTTTGAAAGGAGGGTTTTAAAATGTGCATCATAGAGGCACACACTCTTAGATAGCCCTTAGATAATTTATTTTAATGTAGCTATGCTCTGCTACTTGAACTCTAGCATGTCAAACTCCTTGAGAAAATCCTCCTTTAGTAGGTCATAATCTACCATGGCCTAGTTAGGATTAAACTTTTGATACCAAGTGTGCACACAATCAATTAGGGTCATCACAAATTGAGTGGCCTTGCGCTCTGACTTGGTAATCTCCCTAATGTGCTATTGTAGTTCACACTTGAGCACATGTTCAGTGGTATTTTCAACATCATAGTACCCTGATAAATGTATTTCCATCTTGTAGTAAATATACTGAGGGGTTGTTTGACCTTGTCGTGCTTGTCCTCCTAAAGCTTGGGTGGGAGGTGTTCCTCCAATCCCTAGGTTGGATTACATCCCATTCATTATTGGTTGTGTCATAGAGCTAGTGGGCATGGAACTACTTCCTGGTTGTGTGGAGCCACCTCCACTGGGTTGTTTCCCAATTGACATAGCCAACATCATTTGAACTGGGATGGTAGGATTTATCTTATTAATTATCTAATAAGGGGTCCTCACACTTAAACTCATGCTTGTATTTGTTGAGATATTCTTTAATCCTTTGTAAGGGAGTATTTGTTCAATCATTGGTTTTTCCCTCAAGAATTGGAATATGTTAAAATCTATTATGGTATTGTGTTTAGTTATTAATTCCTATCTTCTTGTACTAGATCTAGTGCATGAGTACACACTTATGGTTTGAAGGGGGTGAGGGCCTCTTGCACATCATGTGGAGTTTGGTCTCCCAGGAACCCACTTCAAACCTCCTCTATAGACTCCTAAGTTTGCTCTGCAACTTCATCCCTTCTTTCATGGCATTACTATATTTTAAGGGATCCTTCCCCATGCCCTTTCTGGTCTATACCAGTTTCCTCAACACTTCCAAGTTCTAGATACTCTATCAATATATGCCTTCCTTTGTTATAATTTTACCTATAGATCTCTTGATCATTCAATTGCTTTTCCCTTTCCATATGCACTTCACTTTTACCTCCCCTTCTTACCATTTGTGTCTAATCGTATGTACCCAGATTTTAGCTAATCATATTTATGGTCTCCATTCCATAATCTACTAGTAACTTATTCAATTTAGTGCCAATCTCTCTCAAAGATGTGCCTCTAGGTTCATGATAGAGTTCATGCTCTACTTCTTTAGGGTAGGAGTATGTTAACACTACAAATTTTAGCATGTAATTGTTTAGCACCATGTTCCACCAATGGTCAACAACACATGTCTACTCATCATCTATGTTTTTAAGATTTTCTTAGCACTCTTCTATCTACTCCTGGTGCTGGCCATATCTTTTCCATCTATACATGCTGTAATAAATCAGCCATTTATATGTGTTATGGTAACTCACAAAAGAGTAATTCATATAATGGATCATATAGGTAGGTTTGCACCCATACTCTTGGCTCTTGATCTTGGTAGATTAAATGACTCTGTATGAAGTTATCCTTAACTTGTTATTGTCAGTGATCAATGTTCTTGAGTGAGATTTGATGCATTGCTATGTCACATCATTTCAACAAAAAAAATCAATAGGGTCCCGACAACAGAACCAAAATGTTTTAGTAGAAAGTATTAATTTCTTATAGTAGTGCCTATTGCTCTTAATAACTCACCCTACTAGTTTGGTGATTTAAGATAACTAGGCATAAGGATTTTAGCAGTAGGTTAGGTGAAAAATTTAGCACATCTCTGCACTGGCATCCAATTCACTCAAGGTGCAAACCTTGAGTGCTCACTCGAAGTGCAGTGATGAAAGGATTGGAGCCTGCATTGGGCTAGTTAGAACATGACACAACTTTGGTTTGGTCAATGGGGCATGTCATGGGGATTCATTGACTCAAGGTTTTTTCAATGATTAGGTTAATGGTCACTTGATGAGTTTAGATTTTAATTCTCAGTCATAGAAAGGCACATCTAATTTGATATTTTATCTAGGCACTAACTAGGTCGAGATGTACAGGTGACATTGTCATCTTTTCTTGAGCTACTTGGCTCCTTTATATTGATAGGGTCAGGTTCACTTGGTACTCAGCATAAGCTGGGTCATTCCTAACTATGGATTCCCATGCATCATGATGGTCAATTATAATTGGCTCTGTAGATCCTCATGTGACTTATCTAATTACCATTTATACTAGCAGAGAGCATATATATTAAAACTATGTTCAATTATTAAATATTATACCAAAGGGGGAATTTAACTTATATTTCTACAAGTGATTGGTTTCATTTTTATTTCAAAATGATAGTTACAAGATCAATTTGGGCCTTAGCCTGACATGATACCTTCATGTCTAGCAGCTCATAGGCGAGCATGGACTAATCAAGGATGGGTTTACTAGCAATAAACATAAGCTATCCTAGTTTATATTCTAATTACATATGTGCCAATCTTTGTTATGTCACCTCCTTGTCATCATTATTATTGTCTCTCCCCCCTTTTGCTCTTGGAGGCTAATTTTTTAAATAGACATTGGCCACCCCTCTAGTTGACTAGGTAGGCATGTGTCGATGGATGGTTAGGTGGTGGTAGTTCACCTATTTATTCCACCATTCATACCTCTATGCTCCTCGAGCCTCAAGCCACCATATGTAGGACTAGGCAGGTAAGCCTCGAGGCTTGCAATGATCTTCAACTGTTGGCTCTATGACTCTACCACTGTGTTCATACTTGAGAGTCATCCATCCAAATTTTGTGTGAGAAGCAACTACTTGGACAACTGGTGTATGTATATGTGGGATTCCTTTAGCTAGCTTAACATAGACAAAACCTGAGAAATTATTACACAAGATTGCCTCATGTTTGGTTTTGTCATGTTGGCACAAGAACACTACTTAGAGAAAAGGGTGCCAACATGAATGATCCAAACTAACAAGCCTCATATGACATTTTTACAAGAAACTAAGGTTTTGAATGAGTTAATGGATGTATTAGCAGAGAGGATATGGCCCCACACCAAGGTGATCTCTCTCATTTCTTAGGGTGTTTTCAAGAGGGGTGACTTATCTGTGGGACCTAAAAAAGAACACAGTGATAAATTCTTATGGAATTAAAGGAGTTATTTTTGCATGCTTTCTCACAAGAGGAGTCTAAGCAAATTATTTTTCTTAATGCATATGCCCATATTTCTATAGAAAAAAGGTTAAAATGGCATCAAATTCATAAGATGATCCATTCCTTTCCTGTCATTCCTCTTGTGCTTGGAGGGGATTTTAATACTATTTTAACCCTTGAAGAAAAGAAAGGAGATTTGGTAATTTTATATGCAAGTTTACATAACATGACCACATGCATGCTAAATCTTCAGGTAGTGGATTTAAACTTGTTAATGGTATGATGAATTGGTCTAACAAAAGGCAAGGGAAAGAATTCATTATTGAGAGGTTAGATATATATTTAATTTCAAAACCATGGTGGAAAGAATATTATATTCCAAAGGTGCACATTCTAAATAATCTAGGCTTAAATCATTAGCTAGTATGTTTGGATCTTGGAAGGACTTTCCCCTATCATGCCCCCTTTAGATTTCAATTGATGTGGCTCTGACACAAGAATATCCATAATATTATTTGATAGTGGTGGAATGAAGGTAAACTTAATCATGGAACACATATTCCATAATCTTATTCGACAGTGGTGAAATGAAGATAAACCTAAGCATGGAACACAAGTATATTTTTGTTGGAAGATTTAATTATCTCAAATCCAAATTGAAATCATGAAAATAGATAAAATTTGGAGACATAAAAGAAAAAAAGAAGATTCATGGCCAGTTAGACAAGATCAATGCTAACATAAGACACATTGGGATTAATGAAGATTTAGCTAAAAAGGAAATTTCTTTGAAAGTTGATCTTCAAGAATGGGAGAAGAGGGAGGAAATTTTGTGACTGTAGAAATCTAGATTTTAGTGGTTACAAAGAGGTGAAAAAAATATGACATACTTTCATAGATCTTTGTTTGAAAGAAGATCTCAAAATTATATCAAATTTTTAAGAACATCAGATGGAAAGAAAGAATATTCTTTCGAAGGATCATAAAATATAGCCATAGATTATTTTTTATAACCTTTTCACTGTTGTCTCTTTAGATGATATGGCTCAAAAGGAAGCTCTTACAACTATCCCAAAAATAATTTCTGATTAGGAAAATAGAGATCTCAATGCTCAAGTCACTGAAGTAGAATTAAAAACTATTGTTTTTAGTATGAGAAAAGGTAAAAACCCTGGGCCAGATGGCTTCTCGATTCAATTTTATCAAGTGTTTTGGGACATCACTAAAGATGATCTTCAAGTAATAGAAGATTTGAGAATGGCCAAAACCATGTTGAAATAAATAAATAAAACCTTCATAGCCCTAATTCCAAAAGATTCAAAAGTGGAAGAGATATCAAGTCTCAGGGCCATAGCTTTATGCAATGGCCTCTACAAAATTATTACCAAATTAATGGAAACTAGGTTGAAAAATTTAATGCATAAGATCATTTATATAGAACAAAGAGGATTTGTCTAGGGCAGACAAATTCATGATGAGATTTTTTTTAGCATAGGAAGCTTTACATTCTATTAATATGTAGAAATATCCTTCCATGTTTATCAAGATGGATCTTTCCAAAGCTTATGATAGAGTTGACTAGGCCTTTTTATGTAAAGTTATGTGCCAATTTATCTTTTTTCAAGATTAGATCATATGGGTTCAATCTTGCTTAGAATCAATATCGTATTCAGTCATTGTTAGCAGAAATCCCTCAAAAAAATTTGGTGCCTCCTGAGGAATTAGGAAAGGTGATCCCATCTCACCTTTCTTATTCATCATATTGGTTGAATGTTTAGGATCGTTGATGATTAAGGCTCGAATAGATAAAAATATAGGAGGTATTTTATTGGCTAAAGGAGTGAATCCTTTGACTCATATAATATTTGTTGATGATTCCATAATTTTTGGCATAGCCACATGCTTCAAAGCTTCACAAATGCAAAAATGTTTTTCATATTTTTACCAGAGCTATAAGACAGCTTATTAAAAAAGCACAAATCCAAAATGATATTTTTTCATTGTTGTGAGAGACAAGAAGCTAAGATTCTTAATATTTTTAAGTTTACAAAGGGTTGTCTTTTGATTACTTATCTGGGGGTACCACTTGTAGCCACACAAATAAAAGATTAGAACTGGATTCTAAGCAAAGTAAAGATGAAATTATAGAAATGGACAAATAGATGGCTCTCCTCAAGAGGAAGAATGACTTTGGTTAAGGTAGTTCTTCAAGTTATGCCTATTTATGCTTCCTCCATTCTTAATATCCCAACTAGAATGTGGAAATAAATGGATTCTTTCTTTCAAAAATTCATTTGGAGTGGAGTTGAAGAGCACATAAAAGGGTCCTTAGACAAATGGGACATTCTTTGCTAAATGAAATCAGAATGGGGTTTGGGATTTTGTCCCAACATTAAATAGAACAAAGCCGTAGTAGCCAAACTATATTGGAGATTACTCTAAAACTCAAATAATTTGCAAATTGTAAATATAGGAACTAAATGTGTTGAAATCATCATCCTGAGAGAATAATCAGATTGGCTCATCCCTCTAGAGCATCTCCAATTTTATTTGTTTTGAGAATAAGAAAGCCATAATTAAAAGACATTTATTCTGGATTGTTTAGAATGGCCAATTAGCCAATTTTTGGACCAATTCTTGGGATGGCCAATCCGTTATCATTGCTTAGCTCCCTAATTGGATGTCTCTTATGAAAACTATTCACAATAAAGGATGGGACAAAGTTGTTCATTAAAACTAGCCTCAAAGGTATCATCAAGAGGTTGGAAATCGATGGATTCCTTATGAGAAATGGCTAGTTCAGATGGATGAAGATCAAAAATGGATAATATATTCTATTTTACAGTCTATATCTTCTTCAAGTCATAAAAAACTAGATATAATAGCATGGGGGACTAAAAATACATGAAATTACTCTATTTTAGAAGGTATGCTTCCCTATGAAAGTTAGACTCTCATCCCATAATAGATACTTTTAAAAAGCTATGGCAAGAAGAGCTTTAGCCAAAAGTTAGCTCTTTTGTCTGGTTACTATTAAGAAGGATCCTAAAATGTGACATATTAAAAAAAAGGTGGTTCAATGGACCCTATAGGTGTACAATATGCCTCGCTAATGAGGAAACCATCATTCATATGTTCATATGATATCCTTTTACAGTGCAAATGTGGTAATACTTGGCTACCTTATTTCAGCTTCCTTATAATGGAATTCAGAATCTGGAACAACCTTTTAGAGAATGAGGGATGCATTTAATGACTAGTTGTTGACCCCTAAGAAGTGTACAAGTATTTTTTTAATTCTGGTACACAATGCAAAAGGACTATTGTCCATTTTGTAAAAAGTACCAGCATGACACATTAAGACCATGGTGTGCTAGAAGAAAGGCACGAAACTTATCGGGCATGGAATGACAAAGGCGTAGGAGACCCAACACAAGAGGACCCAGTCAAAGTAGAATGATTCATGAGGAACCTGAGACCAGAGGACTCAAAATGGAAGATGAAGACTAGGGGAGCACATGGGAAGCAGAGCATAAGGGACACAGGAGTAGTTAGAAGAATAAATCAAGTAGGACACTTCAACCCCATCAATCAGAGGTTTTAGACTAGACTATGAGGAATGAAACACTTGGACACATATTTAGCATAGAGAAAGGATCTAGGGGTGCAGAGGCCTAATTTTATAGGAACATTCAATTGTAATAGCCATGATTCTTAGCCTATTAGGAGTCCCTGTGCCATTTGTCCATAATAGCTAGATTCTTGATACTTGCTCAGGGAAAAACAAGTATAAAACCCCTATTATAATCATTTTCATGGGTGGATCCTTGGAAAATGAAAATAGTATTCTATCTTGTAATGAAAAGAACTAAATGAATAACTAATCTTTACTATATCTTATGATGAATCACAAATATTCCTAGTGTTGGAAAATGAACATGTGTGGTTGTGAAAGTCACGAGTAACTTTTATTTTATTGCTACATTGTATAGTAATGGTGACCCTTGTTATCATAATATTGTGCTTTAAAGTCTTTGGGAACCGGTCTTTCACTATGTACTTTTGGTGAGTGTGTGAGACTAACCTCTCACATGATAGTGCTAGTGTGCCAGCCTGTTGGGAAAGAGCCTCAATGTCATAACATAATTAATGATTGAAAAACCAAACATTTTCGTTCTATTTTTAGGACATGAAGTAATTGGGGCATAATCATGGGAAATGTTTGAGTGCATTACATTGGAAAATATTGAGGAATGGGTTACTAGTATTGAAGATAATTTTGTGGTCTTCTATCTTGAACCAGGAGTTTCTACATGACAGTGGGTGGAGTAAAATCTCTACATTTCTTTGTATGATACATTATTTTCCAAGGTCCTAGTTATTTTAAATTATTTGATCTTAGTGTATGTTCAAGGATGATCACAAAATAGTGGATGAAGGAAATCATGGACGCTTGAGTGGCAAAGGAGTTTAGCATGACTTGAAGTTTCCTGGATGAGAACAGTTAACTATTGGGGGGGAGGCATTTAGAATAGCTATATTTTGGAATATGCAGTCACCACATATTCTTATCCTAAGGAAGCTAAGGTCCAATTCTTATGAGAACTGAGGGGATGATATCTGAGATCATTTACCTTCAAGATAAAGAAGTTAATTATTGACCTTAAATTAGAAACTCTACCCATGGAGGTGAAAATATCTTGTGCATGAGCTACACATTTGGAGGGGAGACTACTGGTTGGTTCAATATTAGGGGTTCAACATGGTAGCAAGATAGTGAGAATTATGAAAATAGAAGTATGATGAATTTTGGTATAGGCTGATGGGAGTTAATGGCATGGGAAGAGATTGAGAGACCTTAAGGAGTGTTGTGAAGAGCCACAAAGAGGTAGACACGCATGAGGAACCCATCTCCTATGAGTTGCTTACTTTGCCACCTCTATCCTATGAAGGTGAACCAACCAAGCTCCCCCACCATAGTGCATGCTCATGCTTTTGAGTCAGACAGAGTATGCATAGAAAATTGGGATACAGACAATTTAGAGCCAGAACCTAAACTTGTAGGAGAAACTGTGACTAGGATAATTGATACCCATTTAGAATATACATCTTTCCATTTTCAAGAGAATACTATTACATAGCTTATAATACTTGGAGGAACTTTTACTCAAGGCCAAAATATAAGATCAAACTCAATAAATCAATCCCCTACCATTCCTTTTCCCATGGGCACTGCTACTAGAGGTACTGGAGGACGATTAGGTGGAAGCATTGGAAGAATCAGACCCCCTCTTGGAATTGGAGCTAGATCTTCCCATTAACTACCCACTCAACCATAACCCACTATGGTCTACTATAAGATGACATTACACTTACCTGAATACCATGGGGTAAAGAATACAGCTGAGCATGTTCATAAGTGTGAATTGATTTGGAGGACATGTGGCATTAGATCCTTTGAGCAAAAAGTAACACAGTTTGAAACCACCCTTTTAGAATTTTCATAGAAATGGTATCACAAATTTGACCCTTAGTAAGCAACGGTTGACTATGACTAGCTCAAAGTAGCATTCTTACAAGAATTTGATACTCCTGAGTTTGAATAACAGAGTATAGCGATGTTGTAAAACATAAAATAGGGACTTATAAAGAGTGTATGGGAATATGATGCATGGTTCAAGACCTTGATTTCTAAGTTATCTTGTTCAACATGCACAATGGTTCATGGGAGGATTAGTACTACCTCTTTAATAGACCTTGTCACAAAAAACCTTCATGAGTACGCATGAGGCATTAGAAGTTACCCTCCACATTAAAGAAGTAAGAAGTATGGATAGCAGGATTATTCCTTTTATGGAGGCACATATAGCATCCATGACATCTCAACTCAAAAATTTGATGGAAAATAGTGCACAAGATACACAATGGTGTTTGGTGTATCGACTATGAGACTAAAGGGCATACAAGAAATAATTGTCCATGCAAAAACATCCATGTAGTAATGAAATAAACATGTGAGATCTATCATGAAGAGCATGATGTCCGTTCTTGTCCACTCTTACAATGAGCCATGAATAATAAAGTATCTTTGTATTTTAATATTTGTGATGCTTACACCCATAACACTAATGATTGATACTTGATTAGCGATATTCATGAAGCTCACATGTGTAACATGTGCCAAACTTCAGTCGCCAACAACCAAGACAATGGTGGTTACCATGGGTGAGGAAGATGATGAGGGTAAGGTGATGTTCGATTCCCATTAAGAGCTTGATACAAATGTGGGTCACCATACCACTACCAAAGGGATTGTCTAGAGTACTCGACCTACACCTTTTATAAAAAGGACCATCAGTTGGAAGAGTGTCTTAATCTGTATGCAACCATCATGACAAAACATAAGAAAAGGGCACCGACATGATTTTAATAGACAAACCATAATGGTGTGCATGAACAACCATCCCAATATTGTAACAAGTGAATATCACCACTCGTAGTGGGGGATAGACTCAATCCACAACCAACCTAGTCAAAAAGGGACATCAAGAAGAACCACAGATAAGGAAATACCCTGATGCACAACAACAAAAGGATATCTTACAAGATACAATGGCACTCATGTGAAAACTCAAAGGTGAGATTCAATACCTCAAGGACAGGGATGTGACATAATGTGCCATAATGTAAAAGGAATTTGAACCTCAACTAGTAATACAAGACAATTTTCAAGAACTATGTAAATGAGTGCTAGATGAGGGCATTGTTCCCTAGCTCAATGCTTGGATTAAAAGGCAGGCTCACCTACCAAGTGAAGTCCATCCTCACCTTAGCCAACAAAGTGAAGATCATTATTTGAATCATGTTAGACATTAGGAAACTCTAAATTATTCCATGGAGGATGGAGAGATATTGGTTAATGTTTCTATCAATAGATGGGTAATTTGGGATATCATAGTAGATACTAGCATAGAAGTTAATGTGCTCACTAAAGATGCTTGGTGCAAAATGTCTAGTCTCATTCTAAAACCATCTCCTCACGTCCTATTCATCAAAAATAAGACCTGAGTGCATCATATTGGGGTCCTTAAGAATGCCACTGTTGACATACTTGGGATCCCCTTCAAAGCAAATTTTGAGGTCCTTAAGTTGGCAGAAGATGATGATTATCCAGCCTTACTGGGAAGATTTTGGTGATATGAGAACCATGCAGACTTGAGTTTTAAAAACTCATACATTAACTTTAAGAATATTGATCAACACATCATATACCCTTGGACCAAGCACAAGGACCTCCCTATATCGAGCCCATGAGCGTTGAAGACATCAATAACTTGTATAATGTAACTGCTCAAAATGATGAACAACATGATCCAATACTAGATGGTATTCTCTGATGGATGAACAACAAGTCTATCTCAGATACTACAGGTAATGCTTGCAACTATTGGGCCCATGGCAACTATGATATCACTTGAAGGCTATGCAACACTATAAATAAAAGGAAGAACATCTTGTGTTAGTTTTCTAAATGTCATAATTTTGTGTGCTTATGGGTTTAGTAATGAGAGGACCATTAGTGGGACCACCACTTGAAAGACTTGATGAAGCCTCGTGGTTCCAAGGACAACTAGAGGTGCATGATTTTGTTCAACACCTAGAAGCATTCTATGATACTGAGAATAACAAGATGAGTTCATTAGAATACATTTTTGATGTTACCACTACCAGGTGATGGCATACTCATAAATAACACCTCCTATACTATGATCAGGTGTGAGTTTCACTACACCATGTATTTTATCATGATAGTAAAGTTAGGGGAACACTTAGTTACATTGGTATGTAAGCACCTGAACCTCATATTGAGGCATGTGAGAGCCTATGGCACTCTGATGAAACATTCTTACTAGAGTACCTTTGGGTCCATGAATTTTATGGGACTTTATGTACTTGGGTGTAGGCTTGGTACATTCATGAATAAAGGCACATAGGAATGAAGTTTTGGTAGTTACTAAAGGTTAACATGATGTCAATGTTTTCTTACTTTTTACCAAGGATGGACTTACACCTCACCCTACAAGCCATGCATTAAGCAGTCATAGGATATCTAAGTCCTATCGAGGAATGATTGTACCATATTCATCAGGAACCTGAAGAGCCTTTGCATTTATTCACTGAGCCTCCCACACAAATAGTTACTACACCATTGACAGTTCTTGATGTAGAACATCATGAAAATATCCACTTATGAAAATAGAAACTCATCTTCCAAGTGGATGAAAGTGAAGAATCTACCTCATTCGACCTCTTAACAAACCATCTAGACATCTCTATAAGTACTAGTTCATGAATTGTTCAAGATACCAGTTCTTCATTGGATAACCCTTATCACAGGCCCATTTACACCATTCAATGTAACATTGACACAGATCAAGAGCCCAAGATGGCTACAATTGGAAATTATTGGACTGAGATAGAAATCTCATAAATTTATGAGTTACTAAAAGAGTATCAGGATGTACTCCCAAGGAATTATAGTAAAATGAAAGGATTTCACTCATCTCTATGGAAGTTGCACATAAAGCTAATTGATGATGCTCACCCTATGAATAAATGTCCATACAGGATGAATCCTAACCTCTGAGCACATGTGAAATAGGAGATTGATAGAATGCTCTATACTAGAGTAATTACTCCCATTGATGAATCTAATTGGGTGAGTCCCATGGTAATCAATATCAAAAAATATGGTCGTATCCAAATTTGTGTGGATTACCTTATTTTAAATGCATCTTGTGTGACAGATCCTTTTCTAACACCATTCACGAAGGAAATCCTAGGTGTTGCTGGTTGTGAAATATACTCTTTTATAGATGGATTCTCAAGATACCACCTAGTCCAAATAGCTGAGGAAGATCGATCCAAGACTAATTTTGCTACTAAATGGGGATCTTTTGCCTATACCATCATGACTTTTAGGTTGAAAAATGCCCTGATAGTGTTCTTGTGGATAACAAATGAAGATTTTAAATATTTTATCCATAAGTTTCTCCAATTTTACTTAGATGATTGGACGGTATATGGGTTGCTCAAGGATCATTGTACCAATCTGAGGATAATGCTTGAACGTTGTCGAGTGTTGCAAATTTCCTTGAATTTGAAAAAGTGATTATTTGTGACACGCTTTGGTGTACTTCTTGGGCATATCATTTACAAGGAAAGAATCTTGGTGGATCCATCCAAGGTATCTGTTATCCACTACCTACTATCACCTAAAAATTAACATGAGGTGCATGCCTACACATGAGATACTAAAAAAAATTCATTCAGGGATGTGCTAAAATTACCACACCCTTGAAAGATCTTTCAAAGCACAATGAATAGTTTATATGGACTATTTCTTGAAAAACAACTTTTGAAACCCTCAAATAAAGGTTAGTTACCACTTTGATCTTACAATTCCTTGATTGGATGCCTTTCTATGTCTATGTCGATGCACCAAGAATGATATTTGGTGAAATAATTACACAACTGAGTGAAGGAAACTTGGATCACTTGATCTACTTTTCTAATAAGAAGCTAACACTGGCTGAAAGGAACTATACCACCACTAAGTGGGAAGCCTTGTCCATGGTTTATGCTCTACAAAAGTTTAGGCAGTACCTTCTAGCCACACTATTTATATTTTATATAGACCATGAGGCTTTAAAGTATCTTGTTAAAAAACTAGTACTACATGGAAGGATTTATCGATGGATTGTTCTCTTCCAAGAATTCTAGTTTTCCATAGTTTTAAAGCCCGAGAAGACTAATTATGGATCGAATCATTTATCCCTAATTGACAATAGAGAACCCCTATATGCCATAAAAGATGATCTTCCTGATGTACAATGTTTTTGAACCACCAGGGTACTTAAAGAGCTGGAGGATATTACGGTATTTCTCAACATTGCTTGCATGCCTTCCTCCATTACTCCATAGGAGAGAAAGCAACTTGTGGTTCATGTCGCACCTTATCAGCTTATAGCAAGAAATATCTATAAAATAGATTGTGATGAGGTGATATGTCATTATGTAATGCAACATGAGTACTTTGAAGTGATATGAGAAGTCCACAAAAGTATTTTCAGAGGATATTATACTGGAGAGGCTATCGCACATAAGGTGCTACTTGCTAGACTTTGGTGGCCAACTTTATTCAAAGATGTAAAAGCCTATGCTAGATAATGTGATATCTGTCAGTGCATTGAAAAACCCAATAGGAGGGATGCTATGCCATTGTGACCTATTCCTTCATGAGAACCATTCAAAAAATGGGTTATTGACTTTGTGGGGCCTATCACTCTAGCAGGACGATAAATGGGCTCTTAATACATCATTACAACAATCGACTATCTCATGTGTTAGGCTGAAGCAATTCTAACAAAAGATTGCACTACAAAAACTACCATGGGATTCATTTGGGAAAACATTATAACATGGTTTGGATGCCTTTTAATCTTCACTAGTGATCGTGGCACTCATTTCTTGAATGAGAAAGTTAACATATTGTTGGTCGAGTTCATGATCATGCACCACAAGATAACATCATATCACACACAAGCCAATAGAATGGTTGAATCCTTCAATAAAATCCTCAGGACTAATTTGACAAAAAATTGTAATATCATCTGAACTAATTGGGATGATAGAGTATTTGCAATACTTTAGGCTTACCGAATTACATACAAGCACCTCAACAAAAATACACCATTCAATTTAGTATATGGAAAGGAAGCGGTCATGCCAATGGATTTCTTGGTTCCATATTTTCGAATAGCGTGCATGGGAAACCTAGAAGATGAAGCCTTTTTGAAAGATCAACTTGAAATTTTAATGAAATTAGATGAAACATGGCTCCTCACCCATTGGAGCCAAGATGTTGAAAAATGTAAACAAAAATCATGGCATGATCACAATCTAAAGAATAAATTATTTTCTCCAGGCATGAAAGTCCTACTATATGATTCTAAGTTCACACACCACCCTGGGAAGCTTAGGGTTCATTGGGATGGTCTATTCATAATACATATCATCCAACCTATTGAAGCTTGTTGGATAAAATGAATAGATGGTCAATTCCTCCCAGGGCATTACAATAGAAGTTGTCTTCAGCCATATTATGATTTTAGTTAACTTTATGTACTCAACAAGGCTTAAGGCCATTATATTAGGATTTACTATTTTCAATAAAAATCACTACCCTTGAGGTGCATGATTTTTTTGGATAATTTTTGAATTCTTATTTTTGGTTTATTTTTCATGGAGGACCATGAACCCTTTTAGTGTGGGGTAAGGCATTATGCAGACAAATACAAGGCTTATGATGCAAGCACATAAGTTCCAAAATCACAAGAGTCATATATGACACACAAGTGACTAAGGGCAGGTAAGTCATTGAATGCACTTTAAAATTAGTTTGAAAGGTTCTTGCCATTTAGGTGACAGTTGTCTTCCACTTCATCGAAAAGGTGGGATAGTTTTCATCCACTTCCAAGAAAGGTGCAGGAAATAATGGACCATTAATGCGACAAGGTTAGTTATGGTGAAAAGTGTTTGAGTGGAATGATGGGAAAAATTAGTTAAGGCACTTAATGCACTATAAGGATCGAAGTATGAATACCATTAAAAAAATACACATTTATGGTTTGAGATGACAAGGAGTGGGAGGAAATTAGTAAGGTAAACTTCATGGAGGACCTATAAATAAATGAGTCGAACTAAGTTTACACTTTACCTTGCTATAATATTTGAAGTGCTAAGTGCAAATGATAAACCAAATAACCAGAGAGATGAAATCAATTTCCTTGTAAAATAGAGTGACAAAAGTAAACAAAAACATGAAGAGGGTTTCCAAGCGAAGGTGAAGGTTGGTAAGTGCAATCTCATGTAGAAGTGGGTTGAGATAATTTTATGTAAAAATTATAGGTTGCAGGGTCCACCATTAAAGTTACGAGAAGCTTGAATAGCCGAAGTGCTGCGACCACAAATTTATTTGGGAATGTGGGATGACTACGGGTTAACCTTTGAGTTCCATAGAGGGTAATGCGACTAAAGAAAAAGGCTAAGAGAATTGAGAAGCTTCTAACCATACCAGAGGAAGAAGAGACCAGTGGAGGAGCTTGGTTTCCTATAAGAGAGGACCCTTTGGAAAACCAAGAAGAGACACCAGAACAAGTTTAGTGCACATGAGTTCAAAGAAATAGTGTGAAAGAAGCCAAGATGGTGTAAAAAGGGAAGCATGCACATGCCTCTTCATCATAGACCACTCCACCATCTCCCCCTTAGTCCCTTTGCAATACCCAGAGTCAGTCTTGCACATGGAGAACTAGGTCTCCAAGGTGTCCACTACAACTATATTTGATTACAACCACTGCCAGTTGGGGAATGAGATGGAATTGTAGGATGACTATCATGTTTGGACCACTAACACTAGTAATCAGGTGGTCTATGACATTTCAATCAAGAACTAATTGGATAGAGTTGGCCTATGCCAATTGTTTGAGTTATCATACTTTGGTAAGCCTACCTAGGTGATTTAGTTTCTCCTCTAGTGTATCTATGAAGATCATATCCACTTTGAAGGACATAATATGAAAATCACCATAGAAAGGATCAACCAGGTTACATGACTTCAGTGCTCAGGAATGAATGTCCTAGATGACTTAGAAGATATAGAGGAAATTTAGTAGACTGCCACTGTGCTCATGTATCAGAAACAAGGACATGCAATGAATATCTAAAACCCGTAGGATCTTTCCCTTAGAGTTATGATGTGGATCATTTCTACTAAGGTTAGACGAACTAATCAATGGAATAAGGTGGACATGGCCCACCTACATGTTGTACACCAAGTCACTCAGGGCACGTAGTATAATTGGGTATTGTATTTTACCCAAAAAATACAAGAGGATGCAGAGAAGATGCACAAAACACCCAAGTACAGGTTTGTGTGGGGAGTAATTTTGTTATTGTTAGTGTTTGACAAGATTGAGGTCCTTAATTATAGCTTAGGTACATTAAAGTGGGTGTACCCCCCCATTCACAAGTCTTTAGCTGAGCACTTCAAGGCCTTCACCTATCCTCAACGAATTATCCCATCTTACAAGATAAAGATGAGGTATTGGTTTGATAGAATGCAGGCGACTTTTGGCAATGAATGGCACATCCCTAAGGATCTGCCCCCTGATTGAAGATCAATCAAAATTTGTAGTGAAGAATCACTACTCCTTGACATGCATTAGAATGAACCCTTGGGGAGAAATATTGGCATGGCTCAAGCTGCCATATGCATTCTTTGTGCACTACTTTATTGATTTTATTAAGCAGATTTATGATGTGTATCCAATTAATCTGAAGTTGAATGGATTAATGTGGAGTGCCACACCCTCCACAAAATGTTTATATATCCCAGTAAAAATGCCTATACGAAGGGGGAGAAACAAGCTTAATCGATATCAAGTTTAAGAATATCCTGGTCAGGGAATAGATACATAAATTATTCTATATTTTATGCCCCTACCAACACCCTCAAGATGGGGACCCAAGGAAAGGCTCCTCCAGGTATCTTAGAAAAGAAAGCAGCAGCCTGAGCCTAACACAAGTGGGTGGCAGGCCCCCCACAAATGGCAAAAAATGGTAGAGGCATAACCCTCCTGACCCACTCAACCATTTTCACTAAGTTCACCTCATCCTTCACCTTCTCCACCCCATCTTTCACCTACTTACTCCTCTCCTCATTCCCCTTCGATCCCATCACATGCAAGTCTCCCACCTTCTCCATCTGCATGACCACCTTCACCTCCACCTTCTCCAAAACCTACCACTGGATCAATGCCACAATATCCAAGTCAAACATCCCAAAAGGACCGCTCACTAGAGTAGATACATAATTTGGAATCCGAGCCAGAGAAGACTCCATCCCCTGTGTGAGAGGTCCCAATTGATGATCAAGTTAATACTAGAGAAATGGAAATGGATGGGATGGCTACCAAAATCCATCAAGAACTTGAGCGAGACCTAGGAAGTTGTAAGGGGCCAGCAAAGGGGGAACCAGAATAAAGAGTGTCATCCAATCTGCACAAATGGTACTAATTCAACATAAAAGAATAGAAACTCTATCTTTGGAAGAATTTCCATCCCAATGATGTGACCTATGAAACAAGGAAGAAATTATCCTTCCTTTTGGAGATGTATAGTGAAGAACCTCAGTTTGATGTTCCATTGGATTGCATTTTTTCTAGCCCAGATGCCCCAGGTCTATTAGACCTCATGAAATTTGATCCATAGTGGCTCTCTCCAATAATGACAAGTGCCACATTTTTAAAACTTGCCATGGAAGAGACACACCAAAATATTTTTTTAGAGTCAGACACGTGCACAACCAAAAGGAAACATGACAAAGTGGTGGAAATGTATAATAAAGTGTATGCTAAAAAGCAGGCGCTAACTGAAGAAGTGGCCTCCTTGAAGCATGAACTTCAAGAGACCACCAAGGCTAAGGTAAGCGGTTTAAGCCTTTGAAAAACAATTTTGAAAGAAGATACGACACTAGAATATGGTGTACCATTGGATGGGGATGCCATATGGAAATTAGAGACATTGATTGAGCTATTACTCAAAAATAATAAAGGGCATTCCATGCCTAGAGATGAGTCCCAAAAAGTACTGGAGCAGTTCACCACTGTAGCAGATATCTGTTGAAGTACTTTAGAGAGAGTCAAGGAGGTTATCCCAATTTTATATGGTATTTTTGCATGTCTAGCATGCCAAAATAAAATAGTAAAATCTTGGCTCAATGCTGAGGAGCTCTTGAGGTAGCAAGCAATTGATGCTACCCTTTTAAGAAAAGACCAATATGAGTACAAAAAATCATTTATGGGACGTAAAGATGATAAAAGATGCAATTAATAAAAATTGTCAGCAAATAAATGCAAGTTTTACTTTACTCTGAGGATAGGTTGACAAGGAGGTCTCTGACTTAGAAACTGTTCAGAATGAAGCCACCACAACCCTGGATGAACAATTGAAGAGGATCAAGACTCCAACTTAGCCTGAGGAGGTGAAAGAAGTAAAGGAGGCCATTAAATGAATAACTGCCAAAGTCCTCGACATATTGTCCCATTGGGACAAGCTAAAGAAAGAGCTTGAGCAGAAAGGGATAGAATTTTTTGAGGACACTAGCATGACTTAGTTTGAGATGGACTAAAGAATTAGTGTGGGGTGATGTTGATGCCTAAGAAGTGTACAAGTATGGTTATAATTTTGGTGTGCAGCATGCAAGGACTATTGTCCATTTTGTAACAAGTACTAGTATAGCACAAGAAGACCATGGCATAGGAAGACCATAACATGTTAGAAGAAAGGCACAGAACTTGTTAGGCATGGAAGGAAAAAGGCACAAGAGACCCATCGCAAGAGAACCTAGTTAAGGTAGAATGAGTCATGAGGAACTTGAGACCAGAGGAATCAGAACAAAAGCTTCAGACTAAGGGAACACGAGGGAAGTGGAGCACGAGGGACATGGGAGAAGTTAGAAGAATAAATCAAGTAAGACACTTCGACCCCACTGATTGGAGGTTTTGTACCAGACTGTGAGGAATGGAACACTTGGGACACATATTTAACATAAAGCAAGGATCTAGGGGTGCAGAGGCTTGATTATATAGGAACATTCAATTTTAATAGCCACAACTCTCAGCCTGTTGGGAGTCCTTATGCCATTTGTCCATAATAGCTAGAAAATTGATACTTGCTCAGGGCAAAACAAGTATAAAACCCCTATTATAATCATTTTCATGGGTGGATCCTTAGAAAATGAATATAGTATTCTATCTTGTAACAAAAAGCACTGAATGAATAGCTAATATTTACTATAACTTGTGATGAATCATAAATATTCCTAGTGTTAGACAATGAACATGTGTGGTTGCAAAGGCCATGGGTAACTTTTCTTTTATTGCTATTATTGAATAGTAATGGTGACCCTTGTTACCATAATATTGTGCTTCAAAGTCTTCGAGAATCGATCTTTCATTGTGCACTTTGGGTGAGTGTGTGAGACTCACCTTTCATGTGATAGTGCTAGTGCACCAGCCTATTAGGAAAAACCTTGAGCACCGTAGCATAATTAACAACCAAAGAACCCAACATTGGACAAAATTTGGAACTAGTCTTATGGAGTGGGATAACTCTTTTTCTATGAAATATATGGAAGGAATGAAATAGAGGAATCTTTCAATAGGAAATCCAGGAAATCTCATTTGTTTGGAAAAAGATAAAGATGAATATCATTGAATCTATCAAATATAAAGTGAAAATTCCTTAGAACATGTCGGTGTAATGGGTTAACATGATTTACCTCTTACTTTGAATAATCATCAAAGGTTTGTTTTTAAACTAAGGAGGAAATCTAAAAGGGAAGGTAAGTGGTCAACCCCTCTTTGTGGATTTGGGAAGCTGAATACAAATGGAGCTTCTAGAGGAAATCCAATTAAAGCAAGTATAGGTGGAATAGGTAGACTTTCTGATGGATCAATTGTCTTCTTCTATTTAGAAGGACTGGGATGTACAATGAACAATTTCACTGAAATAACAATAGTTTTTAGAGGTCTACAAGAAGCAGTTAAAGTTGGATGTAAAAATATTCAAGTAAAATATGATTCTCAACTTACCATTAGCCTTTTATCCACTTCTTCATTGAAGCAAGGCAAAAATTGGTGAATAATTAGAGAGCTAGAAAAATCCAACCATTGAGAGATACATTTCAATAGATCCATTTCAACCACGTTCCTCAGCAACATAATAGAGTTGTTAATGCTTTATCTAATTGGGCTTTGGATAATAATAACATTGTTTGCTATGGTCCCCCACCGTTATTGTGGCCTACAAAGATCTAAGAGGATATCTCAAAGATTTTAGATTTAGAGTGACTTCATGTTCATTGCTGATGTGATTAGACTTGTTTCTTGTGCCAAGGTTTGGACTAATAGTTTTCATGTCTAGCATAGTAGAAGTATTTTTGAATATTTCTTCAAATTAATTTAATTTCTTAAAAAAAAAAAAATTAAGTTGTCAAGTGGCTTACTTTTATTAAAAAGTGATAACTTAATATTTTTTATTATTATAAATTAAAAAATAAAGGTGACTTTCCAAATAAAGCAAGTCAACATTGTATTAGAAGATGAAAAGTTACTTTTAGGGATTTTCCTTGGGAAAAGTGTCAAGTGAACTAATAAAAAGGTGTTGGGGGCAGGGGTTAAATTTAATGTCTATTTAAACATTTTTTTACATTTTTAAATGTAAAATACCACCAAAATTTATTTTTAAATGTAAACATGGATAAGCAATTTTTTTTTGATATATCATATTGACATTTAAAAAAAGATAGTTGTTTCAAGTTTTGCCTAGGTCCTACATAGTACGGGTTACAACTATATGTCGTTAACATTATCTTGGTATTTGGCATATTTCCCTAGCTACCAATTGGGTTGCTAGCCTACTAGTTTATAGGCTTTGCTCAAGTCCCCATTACATTAAATATTTTAAATTTATTATTTAAGATTTCTTCCGCTTGGTACTATACTGTGGTACATGAAGCATGCCAAATCCTTCACCAAATCATCAAATCTTATTATGTGTTTATGTTATGTAGCAAGTTGGATGGCAATAAACAACTTCGAACTCTCTAAATTTATTAGCATTGATTTCCTTGGATGGTGAGAAATTGGGCATTGCATAGTGCACTTGTAGTTGGGTTTGTTTTGTTTTGGCTTTATATCTCTCTCAACGAACTGCACTTGCAATATTTTAAAATTAAAATTTGAGATTATTACAAAAAGAAGTAAGTTTTTCGTGCATGCTGCTGCAAATTGGGAGGAAAAGAGTCTGATTCCACAAAGGTATGTCTCATATCTTCTCATTTTAATGTCGTTGTAGCTTCTTTTATTTTATATAGTTAAATTTTTTATTTTTTTAATCTTGTTCCCACTCCCAAGTTCTCACAATCCCAACTCCAAGTCGTGCCTTATCTCTGCACTATGCAAATTGCCTCCACATACCCCCTCACCATTACTTTGTTTTGTTTTCTATCCACCTCCAAACTTCTCACACCTGTAATTCATTATTCATTATCCATTAGCTCTATATCATCAATATATTATATAACCAAACATATTTTAATGAAATATATAATTTACTTCACCATTCATATTTGTTAAGGGGTTGTTTACTTTTCTCTGGCACCCCTTAAAGTCCATCTGAACTCTCAACTCTATAATTGTAAGCAATAATGAAATTAATTTAATTTATTCATCACATCTCATTTATAATGAAAAATAAAAATAAAAAATGAAAAATGAGATCCCTAAAATTGTTTCCATTTCAGCGTGGTCTAGCGAATAGTTACTGTTTCGATTAAGCTTTGTATAAGAACGAGGGCACCCATCAGTACTTAGTAAAGTAGATGTACATAGAATATACTTTTACACATAGAGATCTATAAAGAATATACTCTTATAAACAGAGATAACAAGGATGGATCGATGAAAAAAACCAATGCCCTCCACAAAATTTATATGGGAGAATCTGCAATGTAACCATAAATACCTGAGTAGTGTGACTCGTAAGTTGTAAGTATACAAAATAGTGTCACAGCCACATGTTACTTTATTTTACAATCCATTGGCTAGGTTTTTATATGCCCTCTATGCAACCTTGTGTTATTAGCTCTTTTGGTATATGGTAAAAAATAGGTAAAAAAATATTTTATCTTGTTGGTAGTTTATTATTCTGTAATTTTAGCATATCCAAGCTATTTAAGATACCTATTTCTTTGTCGACTATCCTCACTTGCAGCGAGCTCATTTTAATTGTTAACAGAGCCACACATTATCAACATTAACCATTTATTATAAGCATTTTGCCTTCCATATTTATTCATCTACCAAAAACCCCACCTGTCAAAACAAATAAAATAATAATTTTTTAATAAAATAAAATAAAATAAGAAAATTTGTAATAAATTTTTAAATTTTATTTTATCTTGTTGATTATTTATTATTCTGTAATTTTGACGCATCCAAACTCATTTAAAGTCCATGTTTCCTTGTCGACTATCCTCGCCTACAACGAAAACATTTTAACACAAATAATTTTGTTTGTTAAAAAAGCCACACATTATCAACCTTAACCATTTATTATAAGCATTATGCCTTCAATATTTATTCATCTACCAAATACAGACATCCCTAAAACAAATAAAATAATAAAGTTTTTAATAAAATAAAATAATGAAGTTTTTAATAAAATTTTAAGTTTTATTTTAATAACTATTTTAATTATAAGATATATAAAATATAGAATCCCATTCATGAGCGGTGGAGGAATGTAATAATGTAAAGTGTTTAATTAAGTTTTTTACTATAGTAACTTTATTATAGGACCAAAAAAATTAATAAATATTAATATAATATAAAAAAATAACTTTGATTATGGACTTTGAAGTTTAGGATATATTTTTTGAATACTATATATAATTGTATACATGTTTTGTAAGTTTCTCATGATTTTTTTACGAAATTTTTTTCCATTGTAAGTATCTGTAGTGCAATGTATATCATAATTTTGCTTTTTTACTTCACTCTTTATTTAACTGTATTTTTTTTTGTAGTTTATCACATGAATAAGAAATGATGGTAAAGGGTGATAAGTAGAGTCGGAGTCTTAAAGAGAGTGAATACAAAAGAAAGATTAATAGATTTGATCTTTGTAGATAGCTTATTAGTGGCAGAATTGTGTATGTTTTTCACTTTGTTGATATGAATAGACTTGATCTTTGTAGATAGTTGCACTTTAATTGTTTGACAAAATGTGTGTAGTAATAGTGAGCGTTCTTTTCTATGGCAAGTTTTAACTTGTTTCTATATGAAAATTATGAAAGTTAAAAATGAGAAATGAGCGTCATGTGTAAGGTGACAATAGTCTAAAAACCATCAAAAAAAAAATTCTTAACAGGTAAGAGTGACCATCAAATTTAACCCATGTTGGGGGGTCATTTGGAAATCATCTTTTCCCTATTATCAATTACACTTTTGCAAGTTTGAGCATCTATTTTAGCTTTCAACATCCAAGGACAAAAATCCTCTAGTGGATAAGGAGACTTGAGGATGTAAACCTTTTGGTTTTGTAAAGTGGTTCCATTCAGGGACTATAATTATGCCTTCAAATTAAGATACTGTCAAAATTCAGCATTGGAAGAATCATCAGCAGATTTATCATATTTCCAACACCTTTTAAAGTTCATGTTAGGGTTTTTGATCAGTTTTACTAGCTAAGGCAATGCTATACATCCCTCCATTGTTGATATCATCATTTTCAACCCTAAATCAATTTGCTACAGTGATATCATCCCTAAATAAGATTTCTACAGTGACACTATAGTCGTACAAGGGTTTCAAACCTATTGTTTTAGAGTTCTAGACATTGCTAGCAGTGAGGGCATCATTCTTCAGCGATCCATACATCATCTCCAATCAGCGATAACTCCCATTCAGTTATTTTCAGCTTGTGACATCATCATTAGCGAGTTTGGACATCATTTTCAGCTACCCAATTCATCTATATGGTCAATCGTACAAGCATAGGTTCTACTCTTAAGGTTTGTTGTTTGTAAATGCAAATTAGGCATATAAATCTAATGTTAAATTCTGAATTTTGCATGCATAATTTTTGTCTAGGGTTTCAAGGAATATATTCTATTATGTACTTTGCATTTTAATATGATTTTAATAAAAAAATTGATCTCCATGGATGTTCAACCACTTTAATTTTGATGGCGGTGACCTGCGTGTTCGTTAGCTCGGGGCTCCCCTACGTTTAGCCTTGGGCCTCACCTGCAGGCTGCGTGCAACTCAATGGGTCCACCAGTCTTAGTCGTGAATAAAATTGAAACAATGAAGCCATGGTAGCCTTAGTTTTATTTTTTATTTAAGTTTTAGACTTTAGGTATTTCGATTGTCTTTTTAGTTCTTATTTTTAAAAGTTTTATTTTCTTGGGATTATTTTTTCAGTTTTAATTTAAGTTTTAGATATTTAGTTAATAAATTAATCATTTTATAAAACTTTGTTTATGGTTTTTTAAAATTATTGCTTTCTTATTATTTAGGTTTTGATTTTAGTTTTTATATGTTTAATATATTTGTGATTGGCTAAATCTTCATTTTAAGAATTTGTATATTTTTTGAAGTATTGATAAAGTTGTCAAGTCTTGAGTATGGGTCAAAATTTTGTGTTGATGAGTAATTGTCAATTACGTGTTTTTAAATTATGTATAGTGTCTATTTGCATGGATGTTGCAACCCTAATATACATACTTGGTGAGAAATTACCCAGGCTAGTATTCGCTATAAAAACTCGTAGGGTGTCTTTTTTTAAATCGGCAAGCTAAGTCACTAGGTACAACAATTTTTTGAGATACAATTTGAAATTTGTCAATTTTTATATGGCCATCAAAAAAATGGAAAAAAACATCATTTTTTAGGTCTGCATTTTTTGCAAATGGTCTCTATCTTTGTCTGTGTTTTCATGCATCATAAATTTCTACTGAGGTCCTCGGCCCCCAAAGAACTCCTCCACTATCCTTGCACTAATTTCATCTAGGATACAAAACCCTTATGGCCCTATGGGTATAAAACTTACCCGTAGCACCTAACGGGCCCTCATTACTCTTTATTTAGTCTATGGCTTTGTTACATGGTCAAAATTACTCTTCATCGCCACCTCTGCAAACAGAAATTTAGTCCAATGTCTGCGCATTACTTGACAGTCCAAGACTTCAAAGGGTAATATTGATGTCTATGTGCTTCACTTGAAGAAAGGCCATTGGCAGGGGAAGCAGGGTTTAAGTTCTAGGTTTGAAGCAAATGAGGTTGACACAACAAGTCGATGGCAGAGGATTTGTTATTAGGTTTTAACTAGTTTTATTTTGTTTTGTTTTAATTTTTTTTTTTCCATTTTTAATTTTGATTATAATTTTGAATTTAGTTTTATGTTTTGTTTTTTATTTTGTTTATATTTATAATTTATTTTTATGACTTTTTAATTTTATAATTATATATTGTAATTGTTTATAATTATATTTTTTATGTTACTAATTTAATTTTTATTTTTTTTATAATTATGTTTTTATTTTTATAATTATTAAAAAATTATAATTATGTTTTTATTTTTTATATTTTTTATAATTATGTTTTTAATTTTTTTATGTTTCAAATTTAATGGCGATTTTTTTTCAATTTTTATCCAAATTCGAACTCAAATTGAATTTTGATCTCGAACCTTATGACTTAGTCGGTGAGTATGTACACATTACTTGCAGAGTACTAGCGAGTACTATGTATGTACTCATTCAAAAATGTGAAAAAAAAAGTTACCAAGTACTTGCCAAGTATACTTTTTTTGGTTGGGTGAATACTCTCCGAGTATGAGTATGTGAACATTGGTTACAACCACCACCCAACAAACTAATTATTTGACAAGGTATTTTAAATATGCTATGTTGTAAAAAAATTTAACATTAAAAAAATATATAGGGAAATATATTATATTAAGAATACATCAAAATAGACACATTTTGCTATGTGAGGCAATATAGCTAATAGTCCAAGCCGAATTCGAACCTTATGACTTAGTCGGTGAGTATGTACACATTACTTGCAGAGTACTAGCAAGTACTATGTATGTACTCATCCAAAAATGTGAAAAAAATTTGCCGACTATTTGCCAAGTAAACTTTTATTGGTTGGGTGAATACTCTCCGAGTATGAGTATGCGAACATTGGTTACAACCACCACCCAACAAACTAATTATTTGACAAGGTATTTTAAATATGCTATGTTGTAATAAATTTTAACATTAAAAAAAAAATACAAGAAAAGATGTTATATTAAGAATACATCAAAATAGACACATTCTACTATGCGAGGCAATATAGCTAATAATCCAACCCTGAGCATTAGAAACATTTTTGAGCTCACCAACAACTAACATTGATTCAAATCCATATCTAAAATATATCTAAGATCTTCTTGAAGATTGGTGGGACATCATTTTGGTGGATAGTCGTAACAAGTAAGGTTACTATGATCCAAAGCCCAATTAGCTAATGTATCCACTACTCTTTTTTTCTATCTAGGATCATGAATGAAGTGAATTTCTTAAAAATTTCCTTGCATCTTTTGAATTGTTTCCAATTCTCGTAGAATTTGTCAATTTATGCCCTTCATCAATGAAGACTTTGATAAAATACTGATAACTAATAAGGAATTTGATTCCAACTGAATCTTTTGCCAACTAACTTTAAGTGATTCTTGAACCCTCTATGAACTGCTTTAATTTCCGCTGAATTATTTATTGCATGTCCTATATTCGTTGAAAAGAAAAAGGCAACCGACCCATTAGACAATATACCTATTCCTCCCAAAGCTACTTGCCCATGATTACCTCTAGATGCTCCATCTGTATTCAACTTGCCAAATCCATGTAGAGGTGTTATCCATTTACCGTTAACCTGAAGTTTCCTTCTCGGTCGACCAACAATCTTGAGAAGACTATCCAGATCTAGACGTAAGTTTTTGATAATATGAGTGCATTGAATAGATAAATCTAGAGGGATATGGAGTTTCCATTTGATAGATTCAATAACATTCATTTTTATCTTTTCCTAGATGACTACGATTTTCTTACATCCTTGTTGGAAAAAGGAAAATTCTTCTATTCCTTTCCTTCTACACATTCCATAATAAAAGAGTTATTCCACTCCTTAAAACCTGATCAAGATTTTGACCAATGCTTATTTTATTCACCCACTCTTTGAATGGTTGGTCTAGAGCCTAAATTCCATACCAAGGAATCTAAAATAACATAGTCCAGTGTTGCCACAAGTGTGTAACAAAGGGGCACTGAATGAAAAGATGAATGATAGTTTTTTTATTTTCCATACGCAACACCCCTAAATGGTCTATTATATCCTCTTTTCATTAGATTATCCCCTGTTAGGGGTGGTTTTTAGTATGAAAAAAGGAAAGGCACCTGGGCCAGATGGTTTTCCAATATAATTTTATCAACTGTTCTCGGATATCCTCAAGAATGAGCTTCTCCAATTAGTGGAGGAAGTGTGAATTGCAAAAGCAATGCTAAGAGAGATTAATAAAAAAATCATAGCCTTGATTCCAAAAGCTTCTGATGTAGAAGATACATCAGGATGTAGGCCTATAGCCTTATGTAACATCCTGTATAAATTTATAACAAAATTAATGATTGATCGGATGAAACTTCTAATGCATAAGATTATTTCCCACAACTCTTTAAACCTTTATTTATTTTGGAAGAGTATGCCAAGATGAATGCTCAACCTTTTTCATGTCCCTTGGATGGTTGGTCCATTAATGACTTTCAGTAAATACCATCACATCACATAAGCGTACAATGTCTTGCATTAGCAACAACAATAGTGGAATTTGAACCCACCTTGTTGTCAATGAATCAATACAATCTCTCCACTAACACTTGTTATTTGGGTAATGGGATTCATCTACACAATGGACACACCACAACAACTATCACAATCGAATGCAAACAAACCTACTACATTTACGGAAATGTGTTAGCACACCTTTTATGACAAAAATGACACCCTAATATGATACCAATTTGATCCATAAATTAGGTGGATATTCCACTCTAAGTTTTACCAACACTGACCTTTTCAAGTCAAGGTATGTTTCTCACGTTCCATGCCATAAAAAAACAATCAAAATACTATTTTAAGATATATTCCAGCTCTTGTGACTAACATATACATAATACAAAAGAATATGCAACCCTTTACATGCAATGTATGTGTTAACGTGCTACTACTCCATACATGATTACAATTGCAATGCTTGCATAGAAATGTAATGCTAAATGTGAATTTCTTTAACTTTTAGGCCTGAGACTTGAGCTCTCTTAAATGGTGTGTATTAGCCTAGTTGCGAAGAATGTAAACATGCAATTAAAGGAAATAAATACATCAACCACAAAGAGAGATAACACACATGTGAGAAAACTCCAACAAGAGTGAAGTTATACTTCATCATCTCCACTATGTTTTACAATTTACAAGATTTTGCCTTCTTGGGCTTACAAGGAAAACCAACCTCATGGCTCCCACACTTGTAATGATCTTTACAATATTCAAAGGAAGACTTGTGTCTCAAGCAAGGAAAAATTATTGAACTCAGTTGTGTAGTCTTCAACTACCAAACTCAGCTATCTCGACTGTGTAGCCCTCCTTATTGAATGGATCTCTTTAGATTTATCTCTGATGTTTCCTCTAATTTCTCTTTTGATTATCTCTACCTTGCCAAGCCTTGCATTTATCCTTTCCCAGCCTTAGAAATTGCCAAGAAAATCAACTGACCTGCCAAAAAGAAGTGGAAATGTCAAAAACTGTCTAATACACATGGCTCTAGAGATGAATAGTCAGGCTCTAGATATGAACAATCGAGCTCTGGAGGTTGACAGTCTGAGCTTTGAAGGTTGTCAGTCAGGTGCCAGAGTTTGACTTGTTAGAAAATTTGCCAACTTTCAAAGGCCATAACTTTTGCATACAAACTTGAAACAACATGTTATTTTTTTAATTTTGTTAATTTTTTGAGAGGAACTCAAATATGTAATAAAAAATTACTTTTGATGCCAAAAATATGATATTTTAGCGTGTTTAATAAAAACTAGCATTTTCAAGGTATCGACATATTTTATACTACTCATATTTGATAGTGGATTGTCTTACCAATTGAATTGGATGATAAACATGATCAAATATCTGATTATTTTAAAGCACATGCATCAAACATTCTTAGTCTCTACTTTGGGTTCTGTTTCAGGAACCTTTTTTAGCTCTTCTTTCCCAGACTTTTGCATTGCGCATTTCACCACTTCTTCAATGAAAGTCTTGGGCACAAGACCACATTTGAAGGGAAAATATTTGACAGCGGATGGTTATTTCTTGCGTAGTCCCTCTTAGATTTCTTGGATTACTTTTTTAAGTGAGGTCCTCAGTTGAGGTTTTTTAGTGTTTGGTGGGTTTAATATAACCTATCTTCCATGAGCCTCCGTCATAGGTTTCTCTTTGTTTTTACCTTTAGTGTGCCTTTGACAGTTTTTTTTGGTTGTCACTGAGGTTAACCCATCAATGTCTCCAACCTTCATTTGTTGACTTCTCGGCATCTGTGATAATGACATTAAAACAATATGCAGTTTTCATGACACATATATCAAAACATTATTTTACTAAATAGTGAAATAAACCTATAAAAGTTTAAGAAAACTAATCGACTCTAATTTAATGATAACTTTTGTATTGTTTTCTAACTATTATAATACACTTGCATAGTTATCAAGATCAATACTTTAATCTGCATTATTCTCACAACAATTTATATACTTGGCATTGTTTTCTTAATGAGAACATCCTTATATAATTTTCATTCCACGATAAAATAATGTTTATAAATAAAAACTTGAAAGATACAATATTTTGTTATTATTGAATCAAATTTCCAATAAGTTTAGGATTTTATTTTATGATTTGATAAAGGAAAACATTACAATATTTAGTACACCAAATAAATCATATAATAGTTTAGGTTAAATATAAATAAATCAAAAAAGGGGAATGTTTATGTTGTTCCCTTGGTTCATTCTAGTGTGCCATGAACCCTTTTTCAAATAAAGTAAAAATAATATTTTTAAGTTGTCAAGTGACAACATAAAAAAATAAAGGTGACTTTCCAAATAAAACAAGTCAATATCAAATTAGAAGATGAAAAGTTATTTTTGAGATTGTTTTTGGGAAAAAATGTTGGGGGTCATTTGAAAATTGGTGTTTACCTATTATCAATTATGCTTTTGCAAGTTTGAGCATTTGGTTCAACGTTCAACCTTCAAGGACGAAAACCTTCTAGTGGATAAGGAAATTTGAGGATGACAACCCTCTTGTCTTTTGAGGTGGTTTTATTGAGGGATTATAATTTCACTTTCAAATTAGGATATTGTCGAACTTCAATATTGGGAGAATCATCAGGGAAATTTATCTTATTTCTAGCTCTTTTCAAAGTTCGTGCTAGGGTTTTTGACCAATCATACTAGTTAGGGCAATAGCCATACATCCCTCCATTACTGATATTATTATTTTCGACTCCTAAATCCATTACTGATATTATTAGTTTCGACTCCTAAATCAATTCTTCAATCATTTGTACATCATCTTCAACCAACGGTACCTCTCATTAGCCAACTTAGATGCCATTTCTAGCCAACCAATTCATTTATACAATGAACCATATAAGAATATATTTTAACGTTAAGGTTTGCTATTTGTAAATGCTAAGTGGACATTAAAAAAACTAAAGGTAAATTTTGAATTTTGCATGTATAATTTTGTCTAGGGTTTCAACAAATATATTCTATACGTACTTTGTATTGTAATAAGATTTCAATTAAAAATCTACTTTCCATGGATGTACAAATGGAAAGGCGAATTAAAACAACAAATGTATTTTAAAAAATGGTATTATATGTGGCTAAGAATTTGTTTTTAGGGTTCAAAAATAGTTAACGGGATTTAACCACCGTGTAAGTTGTAAGTGGAGTGATAAAGTCTCGACTTATCCTTCGGCATTCACAACCCATGTAAACGCTGTATACTGATGGCGGCGACCTGCGTGTTCGTTGGCTCAGGGCTCCCCTACATTGTTGCGTGCAGACTCTGGAGTATCTCTTTGGCCCTTGGGCCTCACCTGCAGGCTGCGTGCAACTCAATGGGTTCACGAGTCACAGTCGTGAATACAATTGAAACGATGAAGCCATGGTAAGTTCTGTGTTAGCCTTAGTTTTATTTTTTATTCAGGTTTTAGTCTCTAGATATTTCGATTGTCTTTTTATTTTTATTTTTAAAGTTTTATTTTCTTTGGAGTATTTTTTTAGTTTTAATTTTAAGTCTTAGATATTTAGTTAATAAATTAATAATTTTATAAAACTTCTTTTATGGTTTTTTAAAATTATTGTTTTTGTATTATTTAGGTTTTAATTTTAATTTTTATCTATTTAATATAGTTGTGATTGGCCAAATCTCTATTTTATGAATTTATATATTTTTAAAAGTATGCATTCAAGAACTCAAATATAGTGTCTATCTATGTGGATGTTATGAGAAATCATTTAAGCTAGTTTTCGTCATAAAACCTTGTAGAGTGTTTTTTTAAAAAAATTGGTAAGCTAAGTGACAATGTATGATGATTTTTTAGATAAAATTTGAAAATTTGGATTTTTATTTGGCCATCAAAAAAATGAAAAAAAAAAGTGTCATTTTTTTAGTATGCATTTTTTGCACGAAGGTATTTGTCTCTGTATGTGTTTTTGCACGTCATAAATTTCCACTGAGGCCTTCGACCCACTAACAATTCCTCCGTTGCCTTTGAATGGATTTCATCTCAGATACAAAACCCTTATGGTCCTAAGGGTATAAAACCTACCTGTAGCACTTAACTGGCCCTCAATACTCTCCACATATTCTGCGGCTTTGCTACATGCTCAAAATTACTCCTCGTCATTGCCTCCGCAAACAGAAATTTAGTCTAGTGTCTCTGTATTACTTGACAGTCCAAGACTTCAAAGGGTAATATTGATGTCTTCATGCTTCACTTAAAGAAAGGCCATTGGCAGGGGAAGCATGGTTGAAACTGTAGGTTCGAAGTAGATGAGGTTGATGCAGCAGGTGGATAGTGGACAGTTTATTATTAGGTTTTAGGTTTTAACTAATTTTGTTTTGTTTTGTTTTAGTTTATTTTATTTTATATTTTCATTTTCAATTATGATTAGAATTTTGAATTTAGTTTTATTTTATGTTTTTTTTTTTATTTTGTTTATATTTATAATTTTGTTTTAATTTTATAATTCATTTTTATGACTTTATAATTTTTTAATTATATATTTTAATATTTTTATAATTATGTTTTAATGTTTTTTTACGTATCTAATTTAATTTTTAATTTTTTATAATTATGTTTTATTTTTTATAATTAATTTTATAATTATGTTTTTATTTTTATTATTATTAAAAAACTTATAATTATGTTTTTATTTTTTATAATTACAACATGTACGAGATATAATTACATACTTTTTTCAATTTGATTCAAAGGAGGGAAAATGGGCCTCACCTAGAGAAACAACAAAAAATTGGATCTTATAAATTAAGTTTGGGCATAAATTGTAAAGTCCTTGTAAGTGTAGTTCAAAGTTATCCTACATTTATAAAACAGTTTTAGTAAGTCCAAGTCATTATCTTCTTAATGGTAGAAATTATAAACCACAATATAGAAAACAAATTCAAAAATACTAAGATAGAGACCACAATTCACAAATATGGTTGTATACCTAGTCATGCATGAACAGACCACCAATCATAACTACATGTCCAATTTATCACAGGGACCTTAAAATTATCCACTATCATAAAAAATTACTAAATTGTCCAGGAAAGTAGAGGCAATAGCACGGGGGAACAAACCTTCTGGTAGATACTTTGTTTCAGATGGATATGCATCTTTATGTAAAATGAACCCTCATCCTTTTAAGGATATTTAAAAAAATATATAGTAATAAATCTTAACATATGCGAGATATAATTACATAATTTTTTCAGTTTGATTCAATGGAGGGGAAAATGGGCCTCACCTAGAGAAACAACAAAAAATTGAATCTTATAAATTAAGTTTGGGCATAAATTGTAAAGTCCTTGAAGTGTAGTTCAAGTTATCCTACATTTCTAAAATAGTTTTGGTCGGTCTAAATCATTATCTTCTTAATGGCAGAACTTATAAACCACAATATAGAAAAAAAATCCAAAAATACTAAGATAGAGACCACAATTCACAATATGGTTGTATACCTAGTCGTGCATGGAAAGACCACCAATCATAACTACATGTCCATTTTATCACAGGGACCTTAAAATTATCCACTATCATAAAAAAATACTAAATTGTCCAGGAAAGTAGAGGCATTTCCTTATACGAGCTTAGAAATGTTAGTTTTAGGATCAGAAATGAATTAAACAGAATTACAACAACACAGAGCAATGAACACAGCAGATACCTTGGGAAAACCCTCCTCTAGGGAGAAAAACCCAGCAAAATATATCTCTTATATATTTTAGGAATAAGAGCATAAATCTGCTTTATAATATGGCTCAAGCACAAGACTGATTCACAATAATGAAAGGCAGTGCCTTTCCTAGGCACGAATATACAAATAATATGGTTTCTCCTTGATAATAATTTATTTGATGCAAAATGTCAATCTGTTGTAGGTAATCGATCTCCTCCTTGAAGTGCAAATTCTTCTTACTTCAATCAGAATATCAAATGAAGTGAAAACGCCTTGTATATACACACATTGAGATGTCTCTTCACCAAAGGATACGACTTTTAAATAATAAAATAGCAAGTTGGCCAGAGATATTTTAACATCAATATTATTGGAATTTGATGGAGAAAAATATCTCCTACTGCTATAAACATCAACACTCCCTCTTAGCTAGGGAGGTATTTTTCCAATAATCCTCGTCTCAGAGATGTACAAGAGTTCACAACGTGATATCGTCCATAATGGCTACTCCCATGTATGAAAAGAACATGTGCACAAGTGCCCATCACGGAGTCACTCAACGTGATATCATCTCATCATGACATCCACCATGGCTGCTCCCAGAGGATGGATAGACACAAGTACAAGGAAATCATCACGGAGTCTCTCAACGTGATGTTGTCATTGAGTCCCTCAACATGACATCCACCATGGCTACTCCCAGAGGGTGGAACAAGGGCTTTCACCTCAAATTTCTCTATCACAGAGAAAGATGCATTAACAAGGGTTTTCACCTCAAATTTCTCCGTCACAAAGAAAGATGCATTATCTCAAGTTACAAGAGATTACTGATGCTGAGTCTTCCTCTCAGCAAGGACTTCATTCTCCACAACTCCAAGCTTGTCTCGAAAATGCACAAACTTCACTTTGGAGAGAGGTTTGGTGAGAATATCAGCCGTCTGCTCATCAGTGCATATGTATCTCAACTGAATAGCTTTCCTCAATACCATATCTCTGATGTAATGATATTTGATCTCAACATGTTTTGTTTTGTCATGAAACACTGGATTGACAAATAGCTTCACAAAGCTTTGATTGTCACAATGAATAATGGTTGGCTCCAATGATTTTTTAAACAATCCTGCAAGGAGCTTCTGAAGCCACACTACTTCTCGAGCTGCAACACATGTTGCAATATATTCTGCCTCTGCAGTGCTTAGTGCCATTAAAGACTGCTTCCTGCTACACCAAGAAATCATTGTAGACCTCAAGCTAAAGCAACATCTAGAGGTGCTTTTCCGATCAGCTACACTCCCTGCCCAATCAAAATCAGAAAAACCTTGCAAATGTAGATCTGTACTGGAATGATATCTCAAGCCATATCCAACTGTGCCACGCAAGTATCTCAAGATATACTTAGCTGCAATTAAATGAATCTACCTTAGTTCACACATGAATTGACTAAGAGCACTCATTACATATCGAATATCTGGTCTAGTATTGATTAGATACATCAACGATCCAATCAGTTGCCTGTACATAGTAGGATCTACTAGACCTGAACTTGCTACAGACTCACTTAACTTCTTCAAATTAGTTTCCATCGAAGTAGACATGGATTTACAATCCATCATCCCAAATCTCTTCAAGATGTTTATGGTGTTTTTCCTTGACTCAGAGTAATCTCATTGGGTTTCTGCCACATTTCCAATCCTAGACAGTAATGCATAAATTCTAGATCCTTCATCTCAAATTTAGAAGCTAACTCCTTGCATTTGATAATGAGATATTCTGCTCCAGTAAGAAATAGATCATCAACATAAAGAACCAAGATTAAGGCCTCACCATCAACTATCTTGAAGTAAAGATTTGAATCAACATCATTCTTGGAGAAACCCAAATTTATCAAGGATCGATCAATCCTCTCATACCAAGCACGAGGAGCCTGCTTAAGACCATACAAGGCCTTCTTCAATTTACAAACATGAGACTCCTTCCCATGAATTAAAAAAACCATCAGGTTGTTCAATGTATACTTCTTCAATTACACCATTAAGGAATGTTGTCTTCATGTCCATCTGATGTAGCTTCCATTCCTTAGCTACTGCAATAGCAATAATAGTTCTGATGGATGTATAACGAGCAACTGGAGCAAAAGTTTCTTCATAATCTATTCCCTCTTTCTGAGAGAATCCTCTGGCCACAAATCTAGCTTTGTACTTTTCAATACTTCCATCAGCTGCATGCTTGATCTTAAAAAGCCATTTAGAAGATACAACTGATTTTCCTTTAGGTCTTGGTACAATGTCCCAAACATCATTCTTGATGATAGATTGATATTCTTCAGCCATAGCATCTCTCCATACTTGCTGACTGGATGCTTCCTCAACACTGGAATGTTCAGACTCAATGATATGACTCCTTAATGCTACATAGCCTGGAAACTTCTGTGGTCTTTTGCTTTCTTTGAATGTGCCTCGAGAAGCTACAAACTTTTCTGCCTCCTGCATTATTTTCTTAGCCTATGGAGGTCTCTGTCGACCTATGACAATATCGCTTGGCCCATCAGTAGGTTCCAAAGGCTCAACTGGATCAATAGCATCTTTTGGTTTAGTAAACTCCCTTTGAATCTTAGGAGTATGATCAGCATCCATGTCCTGAGGAGTCTCCGAGTCTTCATTATCTATCTCCATGAATGAACCTTTAGATCTTTTGAATGCAACATCTTCTTTAAAAGAGACATCCCTTCTGATCTCTATCTGTTTCTGTCTTGGAATGTAGATCCTGTAGACTGTAACCCAAAAATATTCCTTTCTTGCCAGATGGTTCTAACTTAGTTCTCTTATCTTTAGGTACATTAATATAAATAGGGCAACCAAAGATTCTCAAATAACTAACCTCAAGCTTCACACCTGTGAAGGCTTCTTCAGGAGTCATATTCTTCAAAATACGATGAGGGCTCCGATTCTGAACATACACTGCAGTTCTAGATGCTTCTACCCAAAGGAAGATTTGCAAGTCTTGATCATGGGTCATAACTTTGGCTGCCTCAACTATAGATCTATTCTTCCTTTCTGCAACTCTGTTTTGTTGTGGATTGTAAGGAACACAAAACTCCCTCTTAATCCCTGCCTCAATATAGAAGTGATGGATGTCTCCAGAAGTGTATTCTCCTCCGTTATCAGATCTCAGAACCTTGATTCTTTTCCCGGACAAATTTTCTACTTGAGCCTTAAATTCTTTGAATTTTTCAAGCACTTCTTCAGATTCCTTAGACTTCAAAAAATAAATCCAAGTCTTTCTAGAGTAGTCATCAATGAAAATTACATAATACCAAAAACCACTTAAGGATGCCATAGACATTGGGCCACACAAATCAGAATGAATAAGATCTAGAATACATTTTGATCTTCTTTCACTACTATGAAAAGGGCCCTTAGTATTCTTACCCAATGCACATCCTTTACAAGTATCATCATGCTAATGATTGAGTTTTAGAAGGCCAATGACCATCTTCTCCATGGATGGAAGAGCTCTGAAGTGAAGATGAGCAAGTCTCCTATGCCATAGCTCACACGAACTAGAGGAATCATGCATTAATGCTTGAACTGGATGAACGGAAAGTCTATAAAGACTCTCTTGCTGAATATCAATCACTCAGGCTGTCTTGATGCTAGAGTTCTTTGGCCAAGCAAGAACTTTTCCTTTAGAAAATGCAACTTGATATCCTTTGTCCTCCAAGGCTGAAATTGATACAAGATTCCTCTTGATACCTGGAACTAACAAGACATCACTCAAATGAAGAGAGATGTCAGAATCTAAGTGAAGAGAAGAGGCTCCAACACCTTTCACTAAGTAGCAAGCATCCTCTCCGATTATTACTTGAAGGTTAGTTTCTCTCTCCACCAATTCTGAAAGGTGCTCTCTATAACCTGTAATGTGATGAGAAGCGCCACAATCAATCAACCATGTGCTGTTATTGGTTGGGACATTGCTTGATAGGGCTGAGATAAATAGAAATCCAATTGAATTATCTCCTGATTCCTTATGCGGAGAGACATCATCCACATCTGCAGTAGCATCATGTTGCTTTGGTCTTGTTGCACAATCTCTCACATAGTGACCATACTTGTCACATCTGAAGTATTCTATATGGGAGAGATCCTTCTTTGATTCAGGAACAACATCTGATTTCCTGTTTCTATTCCTCTTGAAATTTCGTTTTCTCCCTTCTCTTCCTTTCCTCTTTGAGGTTTGAGCAACAAGAACCTGATTCTCTTCATTGATAGAACTTCGCCCATTTCCTCTTGCTGCTAGCCTAGATTCCTCTTGAATACAATCTGCACGAAGGCGATCAAACTTGGGCAATTTGGATATTCCACTTATACTTTGAATGAAGGGTTCCCAAGATTGAGGAAGGCCATTCAAAGCCCACATAACCAGATCTCGATTTTCGATCATATCTCCAATGGCTAATAGTTGATCCTTCAGTGATCTTCATGAAGAAGGAGATGATAGATTATCCTTTAGCCATTTTGATGTGATGAAGTTGTTGCCTCAATGCAAGAGCTCTGTTGGTGTTATTAATCTCATACATGCCTTGTAGAGTCTCAAACATGGCTTTGGCCGTTTTCAACTTAGATAAGATAGGCACAAGGTGGTCCTTCACGGAATCTATCAAGATCTTTCTTGCCTTAGTGCCATTCCTCCTCCATTGAGTCTTCTCAGCATCATCGGTTTGGTTCGGGCACATCAATCTCCACGAATTCTAGAAGATCATTTTCCTCTAGTGCAATAAGGACTCTGAATTTCCAAGAGGTGAAGTTTGATGCACCGTCAAGTCTATCTTCAACCTTGAGACAGTTCACCATTTTCGAGGCTTGGATAAACTTCCTTGGAATGAGAAGATGAGTAAATAACTTCACTGCTTACTCAAATCTGATCACGATCTTGCTTAAACCTGCTCTGATACCATGTTAGTTTTAGGATCAGAAATGAATTAAGCAGAATTACAACAACACAGAGCAATGAACACAACAGATACCCTGGGAAAACCCTCCTCTAGGGAGAAAAACCCAACAAAATATATCTCTTATATATTTTAGGAATAAGTGCAGAAATTTGCTTTACAATATGGCCCAAGCACAAGACTGACTCACAGTAATGAAAGGTAGTGCCTTTCCTAGGCACGAATATACAAATAATATGGGTTTTCGATAATAATTTACTTGATGCAAAATGTCAATCTGTTGTAGGTAATCGATCTCCTCCTTTAAGTGCAAATTCTTCTTACTTCAATCAGATTATCAAATGAAGTGAAAACGCCTTGTATATATACACATTGAGATGTCTCTTCATGAAGGGTCGCCTCTCTTCACCAAAGGATACGACTTTTAAATAATAAAATAGCAAGTCGACCAAAGATATTTTAACATTAATATTATTTGAATTTGATGGAGAAAAATATCTCCTGCTGCTATAAACATCAACAAGAAACATGGGAGTTGTCAAGGTAAGAGGAGGAATTTTACCAAGATGATTAATTGTGACATGGTTTGATAATTGTGAAAGCTTTCATTCAATAATGTGTATACTACGTTGCCGATACACATCTGGTTATAGATACGGGTACGAGATCAATCAAACATGTGGATATGAGGATTTGTTTTGGTGGTTTGGATATGGCTGTACAAAAATATATATAAAAAATTAAAAATATAAAAAATATAGTCATATAAGCAAATTAACCATGTAATATGCATAGAGGAAACATAATAAGTTAAATAACCACAAAACACACTCATAATTCAATGCCAAATAATAAATATCATAATAGTGCAAATGTTACGATGTATGGAGAAAAATAAAGACAAATCAGCATATTCATGATTCACTATATTCATTTTCGTCTTCGGCTGCGATGTTTTCATCATCACATTTGGAAAGCTGCTTTTAGGGTTGAGAATCCACTTTATTTTCTTTTTGAGGTACAAGTTTGACTATTCGTGCAGCGAAATTGATTTTTTTTTTAAATTGCATTTTTACTATGGATACACGGGGGAAACGGGAAAGGTACGTCCCTGCCTCTGCGGGTATGGCTGGATACATCCAGGCAGGGGCGTCCCTTGCCCGTTTCCCCCGTATATCCGCCCACGTATCATATCTAGGAGCGTTTCATATCATATCCTGGGGGTTAACAACAGTATCCGGTAACATAGTGTGTATATATATCTGAAATGCAAATACAACTAAAATTAAGGTATCCTAATTTAAAGTGGGAAAATATACAGACTTGATTTTCACACTTATGCGGCTTTAACAGGTGTAGTTTCGATTACACAATAATACTAGTGCCATGGGCAAGGGTAGAGAGAAATTAACCATGGCATATGAAAGTAGCAGCCAAAGGTTGATGACAGTGTATGACAGTAGGTAAGTTTTTTTCCTTCAAATTCATAGACCATCATATGACCATACAATTTTAACCATGGCATATGAAAGTAGCAACCAAAGGTTGATGACAGTGTATGACAGTAGGTAAGTTTTTTACCTTCAAATTCATAGACCATCATATGACCATACAATTTAAAGACACTCATTCGGAACCAAAACGTGTTCCGTCAACTATACTTGTGTGTCTAACTATTAATGAGTTCATCAATTTTCTTACATGAGCTAGTATCGACTGTCACAACTACTACTTGGGTGCACACACTGAATGCATGGAAAGGCCTCTAAGAAACGTGATCTCATGGAATGCCAAAATAGCAGGTTAAAAAGAAGATGGGTTTGTTGAAAATGCCATTGAAGATATTGAAGCAGAGACAGTTGGCAAAATTAAAGCCAAATTCCTGAATCTTGCCAGCATCCTTCGTAGCTATGCAAAAAAATGGCATTTGGAACATGGTTAGGACATTCATCAAACCAATGAATTGCAAGAGATTTTTTCGGATATTGTAGCTTGAAATGCTCTGATAGATTTTTTCAAAGTTTTGGGTACATATTGTACAAGGCACAAGAATTGCTTGACAAACTGTCTCAACGGAATATGCACAAAATGACTTTTACAAGGAGGTTTCGAAACTCTTTGAACATATAAAAACAAAATGGCTTTTACATATCCTGATAGACATATTTGCAAAATGTGGAATCGTATGACACCTTCCTACCAACAAAAACTTTGTTTGTTGTTCTAGCTTTCTGTCTTGAAACTGAATGCTCTCTATCTCTAAGTTCCGTCCATCAACAACTTTTTAATCATCTGCTATGATATGATCATATCTCTTTTTGAGCTCACTTCTTTCTGCTAGCAGCTTTTGTTTCTATTCTTTCTTGCTCTAGCTGAATTTGCTATCCCCAAGCTTAACTCTGCATCTCTCTATTCGCTGAATGCTTTATCTGCTTTCCTTCTTCACTCTCTAGCTTGATTCTGCTATCTCCTCTTTGATTTCCAACCTATATTCCCAATTTGTTAGGCTATTTCTTTATTCCTAATTTCTCAAGCTTCCCTATCTATATGCTATATAACTCTCCCCTTCTAGATTGTTCTTCACCTATCTGCTGAGCTGACAGAGTTCATTAATGAGGGAATAGCCTCCATATCATCCTGTCAGTACAAATATGAAATCAAGCTTTAAGAGGGATGGCGCACCAAGTTGCTTAGATTCCCGAAGCTTCCAAATCCTTCGAAACTATCAGAAAATTGCAGCCCTCATTAAAGTTTTGCCAACTCCTCATCCTCCTATACATTGCCTACAGATTTTTGAAACTGAAAAGCAATAAATGATATTATATATGAGATCAATGGCCCATGTCAGCTCAATGGTTGTTGAAAATGAAAACAATATAAAATTAATTGAAAGAAAAATATACAGCCATTGATAGGATATAGACAGCTAAGCTCGGTTCATAGCAAACTTACACCGATGAAATGTAGTTACCATTTAAAAAAACATAAATCTAAATGATTTTATCTAAAAATTGTCTTTTTCAAGACTTCAACTGATTTGTGATAAAATACGCCAGGTCCAAATAAATAATGCCACTTTAATGGCGGTTGCTAAGTGCAAAATTTCATTCGGCATGAGACGTGAAAGCCTTAAGTTGGCCACCTTGGGAGTGTAGGGGTGAAAGATGGGAATGCAGGTGTAGAGGAATGCAGGTAAGCCAGGACCTCCGCCGTTTCGACCATTACGTCGAGCCATTTGTTCCATGTCAGAAATCTGCCATCTTTTGCATAGAGGTGGTCATAGAGATTGTCATTGTCTACATATACATAGATGAGGAGGGGTATGCAGGTCTCCAGGCAGCAACCTAGGAGTTTTATGACTTTTTTGTGGTCAATTTGGGAAAGTATGATGACTTTGTTGATGAATTGATTGAGCTGTTCTTGGTCGATTTCTTTGCATTTTTTGATGGCGACTAGTTGGCTACCGCATAACACATAGCCAAAGCTGCTCGATCCCATTTTGAGGTCTTCATAGAAATTTGTGGTTGCATTCTGGAGCTCTGCTTTGGAGAAATTGGTGGATTTTCTGCAGCCCATGTTGGAGGAGAGGTAGTCTTGGAGGAGGACGCTGCCGACTTGGTGGAGATACTTTTTGCGAAGGAGAGTCTTTTGTTTTCTCTTGAAATCCCAGAATATGATCACCGCAATTAGCGAAGCTACCACCAAGCTCGAAAATATTCTTGCATGAAAATTGTTGTGATGATTGTTGTTGAGCCAAATGTGGATAACAGTGACTTTTGATACACACACACACTTAATATGTTGGTTTCTTCTGTCCTAACCTTCCAGCCTAACTCTCTTTTCTCTAATCTCTTAAGCTTCCATAACATTTATCTTTTGTTCTAAGCTGGGTTCTCTCCCAACTCAACTCATAGCTGCCTTTCATAGGCTTGCAAAACTCTAGAGTTTTTCCTTCCTTCCTAAACTCTAAAGTTTAAACTGATAATCTGTCTTTTTCTTGCAGCCAACAACTACTGCTTATCTCTTCCTTGAGCTGATTATATGTTTCCATGGCTTTCAAATATTTCTTCTCCTTGTGTACATGCCTACTGAATTAATGAGCTGTGGGATTCCTTGCCTTGAAAGTGCAAAACTAGCTAATAATTAATAAGTGTGGCATTTTTATGGCCCCTTTTCGAAATATTTAATTAAGAAAATAATTTACTAATAATATTTTTAGTTGTCCAAAGTCACTTTATTTTATATCATGGAAAAATGACACTTCCGTATAACTATTATAAAGGGGGTCAAAAGTAATATTTATTAAGTGGGCCAAAAAGGTAATAATTATTTCAAAGTGTTTTAAAACGCTTTTAGGGTTTTTGGAATGAAAAGTGTAATTATAAAAAGAGGAGTTGGGCTCAAAAAGTTATTTTTCATTATTAAACATAACACCCTTTTTTAGAGCTTGAGCTTCTAAGTTCAACTTCTTCATCTGAGGACGAAAACCCTCCAAGTGAACAGGTTTGAGGACGAAAACTCTTCCATCCTCCGTGGTGGTTCCATCCAGGGATCACATCTATGCTGAATAGTTGTAGAATATTTTTGAATGTTGGTTTGTGAGTTTTTGGTAAAGATATTGAAGATTTCTGAGCTTTTGAAGTCTGCTACAGTACTCCATACGACTACTACAGTGATCTGTATCCTTTCGTCAGTTACAGTGAAATGTGAGGGTTATTTGCTAGTTAGGGTCTGTTGTACCTTGTTAGCGATCATAAATCATTTGTTTGCTGATTAGACCCTGTTGTACCATCATCAATTGGCTGCCGTACTATTGGGTGATCTGATGTGAAGATATTCAGTGTTGCATTGGAGTTTGTGTGCAGCTGGAAGTATTTTGGGGGCTGTCATACCATCTGTACACCCCTGTGGGATGTTGGCGACTATTTTAGTATTGGAGGTGATACAAGTTGTCATACCCTTCATCACTGCCATTGTACCTTCGTCATTGCTGCCGTACCAATGAAATTCTGAATTGTGAGTCTATTTCAAGTTAGGATTTGTGGGTTATCAAGAGACATTCAATATTTAATCATTATCATGTTGTTTGTACCTTCCAATATTTAATAAAGAGTCAAATTGATTTTCGATTATTAGTTTGCATTGTGTTGTTATCTGTTATTTTATGAAATTCTAGTTTTGAATAGAATCACAAAATAAAAACAAAAGCAAAATTCATAAAATTACCAGAAAGGGACACTCTAGTGGTATCAAAGTTGTGATCTTGTCATCCTATGAATCATGAGGATAGTGCAAGAATCTATGTTAGAGATGTTATGTGCTATGCAAGAATATCAGAAGGATGTAAAGGCATGGATATAAATAAAGTTGGAAAAGCCAAAATCTGAGCCTCAAAAATCTACAGAGGAGCAAAAGGAATTCAACATGCAAGTCAAAGGTAAGGAGATCTTATCTAAAAAGGAACCAGAGAATGTGGTTGAAAAGAAACTAACCACATTGCAGACAAGAGCAAAGGATGTAATGAGGACCTAGAAAAGGTGTGATGAATGGCTAAGAAGAGCTAAGGAAGCTAAGTTGATAGCCACTCAAGCAAACCAACACCTACGAAAATTAAGGGAAAGAATTCTCCAATTGTAAGGGTGGAGTATGAAGAAAAACCATATTTGCACGAATCTGGAGAGGATTTTTTTGTTAATGCCAAATTCTGAGTCTTCCATATAGTAGAGTTGATGCAAATTTCTCTTAGGCATGAAAGAAGAAGATAAGTTTTTGGATCATTCTTATGACAACTCAGAATATGAAAGGAATGTTTCAAATCAAGAAGTTTATGAGGTGGAGTTCCAGGAAGACCTTGTTAAGAGGCATTTACATGAGAAAAAGGCCTCACCGGATACTAATGTTGGTTTTCAATTTGCTGGGATTTTCAGATCAGCAACTAATGGTAAGCAATTTGACAATATCCAGAGTCATTGCTCAAGGTATGACAACAATAATAGTGGCAGAAAATTGATATTTTGGCAAAAAAATTGTCATCATGGGAAGTGTGGAGAAATAGTAGAATTCACCTCTCAGCATAGAGTACATAAATCCTTTCATTCAAGGTTGTCTATGTAAAAGAATATGGGATCCGGGTAATATTTTGAAACACCTGATACTGAAGTTTGAGGTGGAGTAGGTAATGGATCCTCACCTAATGCCTTATTTTGTTGGTTCACTCTTGATTCATAGTACTGTCACTCCATATGCTCATGGAGTTTGCAAAGCAACTCTCAAGAATGTGAAGGAGGTTTATGATGCAAGAGATGAGCATATTACAATTGTGACTGAGTTGGATGCTGTTAAACAGGAATTGAAAAAAGGAAACAAGAACTTGTAGCTTCCTTGGAAGCAAAAGCACTAGCAGTCCTCATAGGCGAGACTTGTTTCTTGTTCTTCAGATACCACTCTTAAAACATGGGATCCTTTCTTAGATGGTGTTTGTACCAAAACGTTTTGTCAACATTTTGACTATGTTACCTGCCTTGTAGCAGCATCAAAGAATAGCAATATTGTTGCATCTGGAGGTCTTGGTCGTGAGGTGTTCATATGGGATATTGAATCTGCAATGACTCCAATTTCATGGACAAGTGAATCAATGGATGATGATAATTGTAATGGAGTTCTTAGCTCAGGGAATTCTGTTTTGATCAGTACCACTAGTCGAGCTACAAATGCCACCAACAATGCCACTTCCTTACATACATTGCAAATGCAGGGGTACAGTCCAATTGCAGCCAAAGGACACAAGGAATCAATTTATGCATTGGTTATGAATGATGTGGGTAAATTGCTTGTCTTGGAGGAAAGAAGAGGTGAAGGAATAGCTGCACTTTTGAGGTACAAAGTGGTGGTCCTTGATGAAGTTCACGAAAGATTTGTTGAATCTGACGTCCTTCTGACATGCATAAAGCAATTTATGCATGCTGAGAAACAATAAGATCAGGTTAGTATTAATGTGTGCAACTGCAAATATAACAAGATATAGGGATTACATCAGGGAACTCGGTAAGGATGAAAGAGTAGAAGTGATTGTGCTTCCAAGTTCAATAATGCAACATACCTTCTTTTAGTTCAAAGCGATGTATCTTGAACCATAGTTACCAAAATTACGATTAAACTTGAATCGCCCCAAAAATCATTTTTTCGTCGAATAAACTGCGGTTAATTCCTAGTCAACCCTTGCAATTTTCAAAATTGACCATAGTGATTAAAACGTGGAAATTTTGATTTAAACATGAAAAAATCGTGATTTAAATGCGATTAAATCACAATTTAATCATGATTTAAACACGATTAGGGTTAGGTTAGGGTTTTAAGCTTTTCAATTTTTTTCTGATTAAGCACGATTTTTTGAAAAGCACTTACACTTTTGAAAAAATGATTTTTTCTTCAGACGATTAATGCTACTATGTCTTGAACAACTAGTATAATTTCTTGGAAGGAACCATAAGCATCTGTTAGTATTGGAATCATTTCAAGATGGTTGTCATGAAGTTGACCTGATTTGAGATTTGGTGATGCATATTCATAAACAAGATCAAGATATAAAAAGTAGTAGCTTGATTTTCCTTTGAACATATAGGTCCTTGGAGCAGTAGTGGTTGTTTTTGAAACGTACTGGGTTTCCTTGAGGATCCATGTTCTACATAGCAGCATTGATATTGAAGCTAAAAGAGCTATGCAAATTTTTGATTCTTATAGAAGGGTAATACTTGCAACAAATATTGCATAATCTTTTGTGACCGCTCTTGGGTTGCATTATGTTATTGACTCATGCCTGTCATTAGAGATATTCTGGAATATGAGCATAAAAAAAGATACACCTTGGCTGGCTTGGGTTTCAAAATCTCAGGTAGATCAACACAAAGGAAGAATAGGTCATACATGTGATGGTGAGGGATTCAGATTGGTTTCACGATCTTTATATGATAGTTTTGATAAATATGAAACACCTACAATGCAAAAACGTTATTGAGAAAGCATGTTATCATGATCAAGTGTGCTGAATCAAAAGCAATAAATGACCCCAAAGTCCTATTTCTAAGAACACTTGATCCACCTCATAGTGACGTTGTTGTTGAAGGGACTGGTGATCATTGCTGCGAGTACATGACTGGTGGTTGTGTAGCTGTCCTTGGAAAGGTTGGTTGCAATGTTGTTGCAGCTATGGGAGTTGCTCATGTATCAGACCTTCTTGGAAGGTCAAAGGCTTGCATGCATGCACTATCTGTGGCAAAGCACTTCATTAGTTCTTGGTCCTGTTGATGTTAATGGCAAAGAAGTTGCTGCCATTGCAGATAAGTCTGAACCAAGTGAATCACATGCCCAATGTAGGGCAGAAAAAAATGTTAATATGGATAGAGTTGCTTTTGTAGAAAGAACTCAGGCACAAATGGAAATTATCCAAAACCATGAAGAATACATCATGTTATCCTCATAAACTTTTCATGGGCATGAGGTCATCGACAACAATGAACACGAGCAAAGTCTTATAGATGTGGTGATTGGTTATTCTAGAAAAAATATTGCTTATCTATCTATGGATGCATTGGATGTAGCTACTCTCCGTACTATGGAGAGACATAAAGAGGTAAATGGTAATGTAGGGAATCTTATTAAATTAGTGCTTGAGAAGAAACAATATTTGTGTGTAGTTGTTGTACCATTAGTCTAGCAATTAGCGCTCCTAAATGCAAATGTGTTGAGAGTACATTAGCTAAACAATGCTGGAGGCATGTAGTGGAGGCCCTTTGCAAGATGGTATTGGCATTTCTTGTGAAAGCAACAATTGCTATTGTTCTACAGGCAGAAAGGGATTTATGCCTTTGGGTTAGTAGAGATGACACCCAAGATCAACAAATTTGGAAGTCTTGTTGAACTTCTTAGGCATCATAATGCTCCAGAAGCTTTGATGGTCTTAGCCAATGCACCAGATCTTCCCTTGCACACAATAGATGGAATGCTTGTTGATGGAGAAACATGTACAACACCACAATTGAAGCTATTCGAAGCAATAGTAGGAGCCATTTGGACTTGCAAGTTCCCAAGGATGAATTGGGATCCAGGTATTACGGAAATGGTTAGTTGGGGAGAGCCAAAGTAGTGGAGGGGACAAGCAATTTTGGGAAGGACAGATTGTCATGTCCCCTTTTTGAAATATTTAATTATGAAAATAATTTAATAATATTTTTAGTTGTCCAGTCACTTTGTTTTATAACATGAAAAAATGACACTTATGTATTATTATTATAAATGGGGCCAAAAGTAATATTTATTAAGTGGGTCAAAACGATAGTAATTATTTAAAAGTGTTTTAAAATGCTTTTAGGTTTTTTGGAATGAAAAGCAAAATTATAAAAAGAGGAGTTGGACTCAAAAGTAGTTATTCATTACTCATTCATTATCAAAAACAAAACCCTTTTTTAGAGCTTGAGCTTTTGAGTTCAACTTCTTCATTCGGGGATGAAGACCCTCTAGGTGAACAGGATCCGAGGACGAAAACTCTCCCATCCTCCATGTTGGTTCCATCTAGGGATCACATCTACGTTGAATAGTTGCAGAATATTTCTCAATGTTGGTTTGTGAGTTTTTTGTGAAGATATCGAAGATTTCTAAATTTTTGAAGCCTGCTATAGTACTCCGTATGACTGCTACAATGCTCTGTATGATTGATACAATACTCTGTACGACTGCCACAGTATTTCGTATGACTTCTACATTACTCCATACGATCGCAATAGTGATTTGTACCCTACTGTCATCTATAGTGAATTGTGTGAGGGTTATTTGTTGGTTAGGGTATGTTGTACCTTGTTAGGGATCAAAAATCATTTGTTTTCTGATTAGATCATGCTATACCATCATTAATTGGCTGTTGTAATGTTGGGTGATCTACAATAAGGATACTCAGTGCTGCGTTGGAGTTTGTGTGTAGTTGGAAGTATTCTGGGGTCTGCCATACCATCTGTACACCCCTGTGGGAGGTTGGAGACTACTGTAGTTTAGTATTGGAGGTGATACAAGATGCGGTACCTATTGGTGCCTTCATGCCCCATTTTCAGACTAAAGCAGGGACCCTTTTTTTGCCGAGCTTTGCCAAGCTCCTAGTTTGCATGCTTCAGCCGAGTCCTTATCTTTCGAACTTGAGTTCCTCGTGCTTGAGTCGTCGAAACCAATTGAGTCAAGTCATTCATTTTAAATCCGAGTTCATGCCTTTACCAATTTTATTTGTTTGTTTTGAGCCAAGCCTTAAGTCTTTTCTTCTCGAGTTCTTCCACGTGTCATCATTGGGTCGTTTTAGAGTTTCGGGCCAATTCAAAATGTTGCGAAGTCTGAAAGTTTCCAAGTCTTTTACAGACATCGGGCTCTGAGATCATGCTGCATGGCATCATCTTGAGGGTGTGGAGGATTAACTTCGAGCTTAGTAGTTTAATAGCTTTGAGCCCACAGGGCCCGAGAAGATGCCACGTGGGGACTTCTAGGGAACCCAGAAGCTCAAAATGATTGAGCCTTCACTCGGATCTGATGGCCTAATGGCCCCGTAGTCCCAAGGCCCTGAGGACTTGAGGAGCCACCACGTGGCGACTTCCTGAAAGCCCGGGATCAAAACCTATTACGATAATGAGCCAAAGGCTTATAGCCCCAAGAGGATGCCATGTGGCATCACTTTGTGCCCTCAGACAAAAGCCCCGACTTGACGAGGGGCCATCATGTGGCACCCTGATGATGTTAGCCTTTTCATGAGTTTAAAGTTGACGGGCGTCTGCCTGTCTCCAGCTCGTAAAGCCCTAAACCCTCAGACCAATAAGAGTGTGCCACGTGGCATTTAATGAACATAAATTTGATAGCGATCTTGAACAACAAAATTTTCTGGACATTATTTCATTTTAAAATATGCTCAGTTTGAATTAATGGTTATTCTATTTATGTTTTATATTCATGAAAGGGGCTTGCATCTAAATTCAGGGATGGCTTATGCGAATGTTTGTTTGTAATTTCCATATTTATTGACTACTTCTCGCATGGAATTTGTTTTAAAAAGACTTTGCTTTCTAAAAGACTTTTACTTAGTTGATTTCATGTTTTCCCGTAGGTTCTTCCACATGTCCGAATCCCGGCATTGCAGGGTTTCGGATTCAAATTCGCTTGAAAAATTGACTAAGTCTTTCTAGAGTCTCGAGACCTCGAAAATGTGCCATGCGCAAACAAAGGCTAAAGACCTTGAAGAGCCGAGGAAAGGACACGTTGGCTGCACAACCAGTAAAGCAAGACACTGGATTAAAATTGATGGTCCGTCCAGTTGTCAAAACTGTCAAATACTCCATGAACCGTATGTCAAGTCTACACAACACAATGAAAATGCAAGGGGTTTTTCACCAACCCAAGGACCCAGAAGCGTCAAAATTCAAGGTGAGCAATGAAAAAATCAAGCATGAATATCCTAAAGTTGGGTTGGATCAACATATTCATTTAATCAGCTCCTAAAATTGAATGCAAAGTCTGCGTAGGGCATGGTGGAATGGTAGTCCCAAAAATATCCCAGCTGTAATCTGCCATTAATATTTGAATCTATTCACAATTAGCCCCCATAATTGAATGTAAAACACTCAATATGGTGTTAGTCATTACTTGGCACATGCATTATAAGGAGTTAGACAAGACAAAGAGCATAAAAGACAAGAATTTGCCTTAAAGAGGTATGGCTTCTAATGGCAGATCATGTTCTGACAAGCAAATCTGTCAAAATCCCAACTACATTTTCAATCACCATTAAATTTTGTAACCACCCCAATAGTAGGCTAAGTGAGCCTCATGGACAAATTTGTCTATATAAGAGACACTGTTCTTCCTTTGAAAATGTCGGCACGTTAGGCATCAAATTGCTGTTGGAATAGGTTTGGATTGCACCAACCTTTCCCTAGGCCTTCGGCCTTAGTTGTCTGCTAGGAGATATTGACTGTACGTAATGCTTTTTTAGGATGCTGAACACAGATTTTATTGTATTTTGTTTTCTTAATGTCTCTAGTCTTTTGATTTAGCTGATTAATTGGTTCTAGGATTGTTAGTATGCTTGTTTGCAAATGATTGCCTTAGTTAAGATGTGCAACAACTATTTTAACTAGTCTATTGGATTTATTCATGCTTTGCTTTAGTCTTTTCCCAGTCATTGTGTGTAACAACTATAGACTGTCGGTTAGACTATCTTTAAAATGAGTTCAGTAGATTAATTGCCTTCAATATTTCTTTAGAAGCTTGCCCACTAAGTGGCCAAAATTTGTGCAATTGCTAGACCAGGCACACAGTGGTATAACTGTGGTCAAACATGCTTTCAGTTCCTTGGCATGAAGAAGCTCATTTAGATCAAAGACACCGCTCTATTTCTGCCCTACCCTTCTTTCTCTCTTTTTGTTTATTTTGATGATACTTTGCCTTTGTTTAGACATCGAAGGACTTGCAGTGAAGTAGATCTTAAAGGCTTTATCAGTTGAATCAAGTAGACAATAGGGTATAGACAATTAATTAACAAGTACGCATGTGAATGAAAATGAAAGCTCGTATTAATTGAATCTTTGGTGGTAACAGTTGTTGCTCTCAGAGTAAAAGAGGTTACGTTACTCGGTCCTTGGATTGAACTAGCATCGATCCTAAAATTAATGAGGGGACATACGTCTCATGTGCTACTGCTTCCCTTTGTCCTCTCATAACGATTAATTAAATAGCTGCTTTTGGGGTGGGTCATTTGGAGCCATCAACAATACCCTTCATCACTGCCACTATACCTTCGTCATGTTGACATACCAACAAAAGTTTGTATTGTGAGTCTATTTCAAGTTAGGGTTTGTGGGTTATCAGGGGACATTCAATATTTAATATTTATCGTGTTATTTGTACCTACCAGTATTGAATAAAGACTCAAATTGATTTCCGATTATTAGTTTGCATTGTGTTGTCATCTGTTATTTTATGAAATTCCAGTTTTGAATAGAATCACAAAATAAAAATAATAGAATTCATAAAATTACCAGAAAAGGACAAGACAGGCGTCCCAAGCTTCTTAGTAGCTGTGCAATCCCACCTAACTGCTGGAAATCAAATTTGCCATTAAAACCCTGTCAGCTTCAAGTTCCGTGTTAACTGCATTCTTCATTGCTTGGATTAATCAATGGCTGAGATTGATTCTATGGTTGTTGAAAGGCTTAGATTTATTTCCAATTGTTGATGCTGAACTGTCAGCCAAGCTCAGCTTATACTAAAAAGTAAGCCTATCAGTGTACAATTGCCTTGGGGAGTTAGGTGGATAGGTGTTGTTGACCTTATCCATTATATTGAACACAAGCATACTTTCAATTTCCTTCTGTCTTGATAACCTATTACCTTGATTAGAAAGAGTACGCTTGAAGAATTAAGTGCTTGTGATTCGAACCAGGTTCAATTTTTTTTTGGTAACCAATCATCAATCATATTGTGTTTCCTTTTATTATGCTGGATCCAAATTTGCTGAAAGCCTTTGAGCATTTGAGTGATATGGATGACCATCTTTTCCATTTTCCAGCCAACCTGCAGCTGACCAACATGGCCCAGGTCAGTGGAGGAGAGAGAACTTTGTGCTTGTTCGACAACAATGAGAACCATGCTGGAATCTCCTTCAATCCAGAGTTTATCCAGCTTGCAGTCATGTGCCGAACTGCTCCCATTGAAGAGAGCCAACAATTCTGTTTGGTTGTTTGTTTGTATACCTATACCTTGGAGATAGCAAAGCAAAGTATTACCATGACATCTCCTACTATACCGACTTTTCCCACAACACCAGGATTGTTTTACAAGGCACCATCAAAATTTAATTTATAAAAACCTTTGGGAGGTGGGGTCCAAAAGGGATTGAATTTAACTTTTAATGGAGCAGGATATTCCACCTATTAGAAAGAATTGAGTCCATTATATTGGAGGAATCATACTTTCCTTGAAGAGATGAGCTGAGAGCAATTGTATGTACCTGATTTTTGATATGCCCCATAATCCACTCAATATTGGTGTCCTTATTTTCAAAGATTATACTATTACATTCCTTACACAGGTTCCAAATGGCGAAGCCCAGGGTAGGCTTGTGAAAGAGCTGTAATTTCTTTTTTTTGAATCTGGTCCATTTAGAGAGAATTATTCTCATACTGGAAAGATTCAGTTTTGGAAGATCAAAATAGGCTGCCATTAGGGACCATACTTTTATTGCTAGTGAACATTCAAGAAAAAAGGTGTTGGATGGACTTTGTGTTATTTTGGAAGATAGGACATCTGGATGGGCCAATATTCATTTTTGGAGGTTATCATAAGTGATTAGGTGGTTTTGGCATACCAGAAAGAAGAATGCCTTTATTTTAGGCCATACATGGTATGACCAGACCTCATTCCACTTACGATCCTTAGGAAAAAGAGAATTACTTAGAGATTTGTAGTCAGAGGAGATAGTGCATTCACCAATTGGAGTATGTGGCCATACCAAATTGTCAATTTGAGCACCGAGGACGAGTGGCTGATTTGATAGTTCGTGTTGGAGTTTTTGTACCTGGGAACCATGTTGCTTACCCAAAAGAGGATATTGTCTCTTTTTTCCATCCAAGCATGTGAATGCCATTTTGTTGACTATAATCAGCAACTGTGAGGTAACCTTGTTCTTGCATAACTTGCTGCAATTCTGTATATGCTAACTCTGCTAAAAGCCATATTACCATCCCAAGGCCAAAACAAAATAGTTTTTCCATTTCACACGTCATGAAAGTCTTCTTTTGAGCAGTTGCAAACCAACTTGGATATGTTTGGTGACTCCAAAGAGATTGTTCCTCCACCTGGTTGTTAAGAGATCCTCTCCCAGATGTAGAAACATTTTTTGTCTCAGTGTAATGCTTCTTGGTAAAGTGTGATTGTTTCTAATTTTCCAGGCAACTTTCATAGCCAAAGATTGATTGAAAACTCTGTTTTTTTATGTTTAGTCGCCCCATGCTGTTTGGAAGTGCAAATTTGTGCCCAACTAACGGATGCTCAAAATGGTCCAGTACACCTTGCCATGAAAGGCTGCCATGTAGTCCCATTAACAAAGATTGTGTAGGTGATAGTTTCTATACAATTGCTGATTCAAGAGATCACTTGCGGATTAAATCGAAAGGCCTTAAATGTTTTCTCGATAAGCTCCCAATTAGATAGATCAAAAGATTTTGAGACATCTAGCTTGATGAGCATTCCTGGGCGTTGTATCTTGAGAGTGAAAAGTATTTTTAACAATTAAAATGTTGTTAATAATATGTCTTCCTGGCACAAAGGCTGATTGTGTGCCACAGAATATTTTGCAACCAAAGGTTGAATAGTTGAAGCGATTAATTAAGATAAAAACCCATAGACTATATTGCAAGGAGATATTTGACCTTGATGCTCCATCTGTTCAGCTTGATTGATTCTGGGAATTAGAGCTAGTTTGGTGGCACTGAGCTGACCAAGCGGGTTTTATTTATCCTTGATTATTTCACTAGAGCCAAGAGATCATCCTGAACTGTATTCGAAAAAAATTGGTAAAATAAAGCGAGGAAGCCATTTGGACCTGGAGCTTTATCTGGCTGAAAAGTGAAAACTGAACATGATGACCTTTAATTCTTCCTTGGTGACAGGTCTATCCAGAAACTAATTATCTTTTTCCATTAGAATAAGTTGGTTCTTTGTAACAAGGTTCTTATGTGTTGAGGTGGGCTTATGAGTGAAAATATTTTTAAAATATTTTCAAGAATAGGCCACTATTTCAGATTTGTTGTCAATACAAATGGCATCTTCCTTTTTAATCTGATGTACCGTGTAACTATGTTGTGTATGTAGGACTGTTTTATGGAAGAATTTTGCGTCGGAATCTTCTTATTATTTCAAAGAGCCTATACAAAGATTCAAAGAATAGAAATTATGATTGAGACAAACTCACAGGAAACATTAAAACTAATATTAAAATACGCTATTATATTGTTTTATAAATCAATCGATACTTACATATATATAGGAATGTTTCCCTATAATGATGGAGATTCATATCTCCACAAATAACTCTTCATATCCTCATGATTACTCACAAGCCTATTTATGTAGTATTGTTGTAACTCTCAACAATACAACTAACAAATATTATATTCTAACTATTAACCAAGTATAACTAAGTGAATTATTACTCACATAATTATTCACATTACAATATTCACTCAAATTCCATGTGAGTGCTATTTTTCCTAGCACTCCCCCCCCTCCCTTAGTACTTACGTGGTAATTTGTGTTTCATAGGACTTAACGAAGTTAGAGGAGGAACTTATCAACCTCTAATTGAGCATTCATTGTCGGGAACTTATCACCAACTGAATCAGTGTGGGAACTCGGAATAGGGACCATCTGCCAGCAACCATTCACAGTTAGGAACTTATCACCGACTAAAGCAGTGTGGGATCTATAAGCAGGAACCATTTGTTCAACCTTCACTCCTGTATCTCCAAAATACTTTTTTTTTTTATGAAGTACACTATGTGGGAAAATAGGAAATTGACCCCTTATTTGTCACATACAAACTAGTATTGAAAATAAAACATATTCGCCACTAAAGCAAAAGTGGCCCCATCGTTAGTGGCTAACGAGGACGTAGAAAGCCTCCTTCCTCCAATGCCTCCAACCGTCTTTATGTTGCTACTTACTCAGCTGATTGAAAATCAAAGCTCAATAGTTTCCACATTGTTTTTATTTTATAATTCCCCCCACAATGTCGGTTTCAATCGAAAATGCATCCAGTTACAAACAATTTTGACAAACTGTATTGATGACATACAGTTAAATTGAAAAACTTAGCAATGACTCCGTCAATACTCTCGACACTAAATATATTTAACAAGACACTTAAAAACTACTACTTATATTGATCAAATAATTGATCAATCTAAATACTATGGACACACAAAGTGTAAAACAATTACAAGCCAAGAACCTAAAAATTATAAACTTAAAACTAACAATAGACAATTTCCCGCCTCCCTCCTCTCCCTCCCCCCTTAAATGACCATACAACCGTAACGAGATAGAGAACTGTGAGCATGATAGGCAAACTGAAATGCAGTGCACTGGTTGAGGCACGATGAGTATGTTGGAGACTGCACTATTGGACGTAGGGATTTATGTTGTATATTTGAGCCAAGCTTTGTGAAAATGCAACATAACTATAAAAGCCTTGAGGAAGACTATATATATATATATATATATATATATATATATATAAACTAAAAGGGGTAAAAATATTATTAAAACCAGAAAAGAACAAAGTTACATAAGGTTATCCTGGTCAATCAGTTGGTCAAGCTTCTGGGAGAATTTCAGAGGCAGTAACCTATGTTCCGACACGTTCCAAGGGGGCCCATGCTTAGAAGCCCATTTGGCCAAGCAGTCAGCCACCTTGTTCCATTCGCGGGGAATATACCGAAAGGAAATAGAATCTAAAGAAGTACAAAGCTGAAGGGTCTGAAGAGCCACTCTAGCCAAATGCCAGTCAGTAGTCTCAAAATTCCGATCATTCAACATATTGATAACAACCTGCGAGTCAGATTCGCAAATGATTCTATTCCAACCGAGAGAGCAACATTGTTGGACAGCTACTAAAATCGCAAGAGCTTCCATGAAGTTATTAGTATACCAACCCTTGTGAATAGAGAAGAAAAAAATCACCTGACCCGATCTGTCACGGCCCACCCCACCAATCCTAGCAGGACCTGGGTTCCCACGAGATGAACCATCAGTGTTGAATTGAAGCCAACCAGTCTCAGGGGGAGACCACCAACCTGTCCTATCAACAGGACGCTTCAACTGACCACAGGCGCGCTCTGTAGTGAGAGGGGCGAGGGGAGTACCCCAGGGGGTGGCAGGGGCCAAGCACGCATACACCTTGGCATCAGTCGAACTCAAGTCCACCGCCAAGTCGCATTTAGCATGAAGCATTTCTAAAAGAGAGCTCAGAATTCTTCCCCACAAAAACCAAATCTCAGTACTGGTGCCTTGGAAAATCCGCCTGTTCCTCTCTAGCCACAGCTGCCACAAGATGAAAGACGAGCCAATGCGCCACGCGACCTGAAGAAAAGAAGCCTGAGAGGGGGAATGACCCAAGCGGTCCCAGAATTCTGCCAAAGAAGAAACGTGCCAACACGGGGAGTCCCAAACATCCCACCAGAAGTGCCAAATTAGTTTGGCAAAAGGACACTGAAAGAAAAGATGGGAGACAGTCTCCCCACTGCTGTGGCAAAGAACACACATGGAGGGCCCCTAGAAACCACGTTTGCAGAGATTGTCCCAGGTGAGACATCTATTGTGAACTAACACCCAAAGAAAGAAATTACACTTGGGCCAAGAGTAGCTGTTCCAAACTTTGGTCCCCCAAGGGACCACCACCTCACCAAGGAGAATATCTTGCATGTGAGAAATGAGGTAGCGAACAACTTGGCACACACACAAGGATCATGGTGGGCAAAGGACAATGTAACAAAACACACAGGTAGTGTAATAAAACTACAATGGGTGCCATGTATTATTGCATCACAAATCCACAGTTGAAATGTAATCCTTCGATTGACTGAAAGCAAACTGAAATGCAAACTTTTAATAGATGCTAGGAAGTAAATAAAAATTTACTAACATTTCTTCATCAATCCACCTCCGTTGAATGAGCCACAACACTGTATAGCATAGTTGTTACCATCTATATAACAATGACTAATTTGTAATGTACAGGTCGGTATAGTGCACAGTTTTGACAGAAAGCTATGCCCTTGACAAACTATCTTCCAAGCACTTGGCTCTTAACGAAACTTGCTCTCCCTGTTCTTGCTAATAATTGCAGGCGAAACTCTCCTCAGACAAACAACTAGGCAAATCTAGATCATAGAGATTCAAATGAACTCTGTCTCCACTTTCACCAGAACCAAACAAAATAAATAAACACTCAACAAAACAAAACTATCCTAACAACCTATATAAAATGTATCTTCAAATTATTCGGAGAACATCAGGAGGGGCAATGACAAATATTGTGGCTGCCCCTACAAACAAATCATTGATCCATCAGAGGAACCTCCCATTCTGATACCATTGTTATTATTTCAAAGAGCCTATACAAAGCTTGAAGGAATAGAAATCATGTTTGAGACAAAATCACTGAGAACACAAAGACTAATATTAAAACACATACTATTATATTGCTTTATAAATCAATCGGGTCTTACATATATATATATTTTCCCTATAACGATTGAGATTTGTATCTCCACAAATAACTCTTCATGTCCCTATGATTACTCACAAACCTATTTACGCAATATTGTTGTAACTCTCAACAATATAATTAACAAATATTATATTGTAACCACTAATCAAATATAATTTACTAAGTGAATTATTACTCATGTAATTATTCACTCAAATTCCATGTGAGTGCTATTTTTCCTAACAAATCCTCTAGTTTGATTTATTGATCCCATGATCTTTGTTTCCAGTCGCACTTTTCCTTTTGTTGCAGTCTTGTGAGGTCTTGAATGAGTTCTTGTTCCATGTTCCCAAAAAAGAGTGTAAGTCTCTCTTCTCTTATTCATTGTTGGACATTGGCAAGATGATTTTTAAAAGCAGTAGATTGAGCAAAGATGATGTGAAATATTTTTCGGTTCCAACATTGGATTTGGTGTTTGAGATATTTTAAAATTTCATTGATTTTAAAGTTTTCATCCCCAGGAATAGTTGGAGCTTCATCCCACCTATGTTCCATGCTTTGTTGTATTCTGCAGTGAAAGAACCACACTTTTTCAAATCAAAATTGATTCCATCTATTTGTGTCTGGCAAGTCTTAAATCTGAAAGTTTGGGCCAGTGATCAGAAAGGGTTGTTTCACTAACCCATGCAACATTCGATTTTTTGCAGCAAAGCATTAGTTAGAGATGTACTTTCTACCGAAATTTTGTGCAATGTAGCTTCGCCTGTTCTATTATTCATTGTTGAGTTCCATGTGTGCAAAATCCAGTTCAACCTTGCAAACTTTTGTTTTGATCCTATCAAGGATCTCAACAACATGATGGTTGAATCCAATTCCTTTTTTCCCTCCAGATTTCTAATAGTGTTAAAGACACCCATAATAACCAGATTGCCTAGGTTGGTAGTCCAGATCCATGTTATTAGATGTTCTAGCATAAAAATTCTATTATTTCCCAAAGGGGAATGTAGATATTGAGCACTGACACAAATACTTAATTTCCTTGCCATAGAATTTATGTAGCATTCCCCAAGGGAATGTAAGTTGAGAATCAAAATCATACTTAACAGGATCCCAATGAACTATGTTTCTAGTATTTGGAGCATACGACTGTCTGTTTGCTACATAGTTCCATGGAGTTTCCTGATGGGGGGACGCGGGGATAGGTTTCCGGGACGGGGGGATGGGGGCCCTAAGTTTGGGGATGGCGGGGGGACAACGGCGGGAGGGGGGCGGCGGAGGAATGGTGCAAATACATATAGTACTTGAAAAATTAGTTATAAAAATATGTATAAGGAATAAGTATATTGCATTGAACATCAAGAATTTAATATTTTGATTTAATCATTTAAGTTTCAAGTTTGATTCATTGAGCCAATGAACATTGAACATTGAACAAATAAACATTAAACAATAAACATTGAACATTGAATTTTCAAAATTTTGTAATGATGATTCATGGTTACAATAAAGTATCAACAATGTTCAAAAAACAAACTAAAATAGTGAAATACTAAATACAAATGACTCAATGAGTCAATGGCTAATCATCCCCAAAGTCTTTTTAGCTTCTCTAGCCTCTTCTTGATCTCACTTTGCCTCTCCTAATGCTCTCACTCTTGCAAACTTCTCCCTCTTAGCTTGCTGCCTCTACTTTCAGCTCTCTACTTCACTCAATAAAGTTTTTGTGTGATTTGGAATGAGAGGGAGAGGGCTTTTTATAAGCTTTTGGGAGGCTTTGGGGGGTTGGGGTGGGTCCCACTAACAATTAGGGTTAGGGTAGAGGGGTCTAAAACCCAATTTTTTTTTTAAATTAAAAAAAACACTTTATGGTCTACACCTGTGCGGGGGACACTTGAGGTTTTCTTAGGGGGACTAGGGACTTCTGGATGTCCCAGGGACGTCTCAAAGTCCCCAAGACGTCCCCCTTTTGAAGGGACACCCTGGAGACATCCCCTCTTAGAAGGAAACGTTCTGAGGACGGTGGAGGAACTTGAACGAAGGTGGCGGGACGGTTGGAGGACGTCCCCCTGACGTCCCTGCGTCTTGGGGACATCCCAGTCCCGAAGACGCGGGGTTTTTCCAGGGGACGCGTCCTTGTGGAACAATAGTTTGCTACCCCATGTTCATGTATACTTAATATATTTTGTAGACCTTCTAAAAGTTTATTGGGAAATAACCATAACTATATTTTAAGTGTAGACTTTATCTTTGAGGAATCAAAGTTTTTTGGGAACACCTAACCTTTTAATATTCCAAGAAAGGATCCACATTGATGGAGTTGCGGGATAGAGGTGATCCCCACCTGAGTTAGCTCTGGGTTGGAAATCCGTGGTGTCCATAATTGCATCATTTTTTCCAAAGTAGCAACCATCGTATGGAGCAATTAATACGTGGACCTCAAATATGGAAAAATACGGTTTATTAATAAAAAAATCTGATATGAAAAAAAATATGGTAAATTATATATTAAAAAATATAATGATTAGTACAGATTTCATGAACATATTCTCCGAATTCATTATTTTATCTATTAAAGTCTAACTGCACATACAAATTTAAATTAAATTAAAAATTGACAATATTTAAACTCAATATAAACCTATAATAAATCATTTTTTAAATATAAAATAAATTTTATAATCTTTAATAAAAGAAACTAAATTTGAGAAAACCATTTGTTTAAACACAATTTAAAGCGATAAGTTTCGAAATCCGTATAAAAACGGTGAATTTCACCAAAGGCACCATATTTGGTAACTATGATTTTTTCTAGTGGTTTGTTTATATTTCCCATGTTATCTGGATCAACCACTTCCATGGAGAGATTTCTTCTTTGTTTTTGTGTTGATTTCCTTAGCTTACCAGAATTGAAGATTATTGCAATAAGATATCCTGGCAGGCATTTTTAGATTTGTCCTTTTTGCTTTTGGTTTGAATTTGGCAAGATGTCAAAGCAGACTTGAATCAGATAAGATTACGACTCTTTGCCTCTTTTATATTCCTTTTTTGTTGCAGGATGGTGTTTGGTTGATTCAGGAGTTCCTTTGTCGAAGTCCATTTCTTTTGAGCTAATGTTTGCCAAAGCAGCAAAGGGATTATCCATTCGTATTTTGTTTGTTGTCTTTGATGATCCTTTGCTTTTTCTGGAATAGGATCTTTGGAAATTTGTCTCATTGTTTTATTCATAGTTACCAAATCTGGTCGGATTTGGACAAAATCCGGCTGGATCCGATTTTTTTGGCTAGCCCGGATAAGTTCGTCTAGGTCAGGTCCTTTTTTTTTTCAATTTTTCAATTTTTAAGGTTTTATGCGCAAAAAAAAGCCTAGAAACCATAAACATGATATAATATTAACATTTTATATTGTTTTATTAATATTTTTCATTGTATTTGTTAGTTTTGCATATTTTAGAACTATGCTCACATATATATCTGTATAAAGAATTCCGGATTTCGTATTTTTTTTCCCTCCCAAACGGATCCGGATTTCCGAACTTGATAACTATGATTTTATTCACTGTTTTTGGCTAGATCTGGAGGTGAATATGCTTTGCTTGCGTGTGCTACTCCTCTACCCTGAGTTATGTTTGAGTTGTCTTGGACCACTTTGGGTGACTTCTATTGTCGTTATTTGGAGAGGATGGTTCTTGGGTGATCTATGTGGGACAGACATGATCCAAGTGACCATGCATATGGCACAATCTGCATCTAAATACTATGTTTTCATAGTCCAATGGCTGATTCCATTCAATGCCACCCATTTCCAGAACAACCCTTTCAGGCAAAGGCTTAGAATTTTATTTATTAAAATTCTTTCATATTTTAGCAACCCTGGGGTTTTGGTGAACTGTGAGACCATTATGTATTCTCCAATGGCTCCTCCAATATTCCTCAAGGATGTTTCTTACCAATATTCACTGGGTTGGGATGGTGCTTGGCAGATCTTCAGTGGGGTCAAATGTAGGAGACCAATGTTTCATGAAGAGTCCATATTTTTATGAACAATGTTCCCACTTGAAAGGCATTCTATCTTTCTTGCATGGAAGAGAATATTGTCGTAAAATACTGTTGTCAACCTGGAGCTGCACCCTGAATCGAAGACATGCATGAAATGGCCAATCCTCTATCCGGTTGAAACAATGGGATCTTCTCACGAGGGTGGGTGCCTCAATGGTGAGAAGAACCTCCAGAGAAGGCTGGTTCTTGTAAGATGTATCAACGAGGATCTCTACTCTATGCTGCGGACTACCATGAAAAAGGGAGAAGAAAACTTTAAGGGGAAATCCTACCTAATAAAGTTGGTACACCAAAATATTGATCCACTCAACTTGGAACCTTGAACACTGAACAAACAAGGGAAAAGGAAGACCTTTGATTTCAATCAATCACTTATGCATAAATATTTCATGAAGAGGTTCGATCCAATGACCAAAACATGAGGGAAAATGATGGAGAGAGGTCTGATACAAGACATTTTGCAGCCACCTAACATCCACTTACAACTTCAGCAAAAGAAATAAATAACACTTAACATGACCTGCATAATACGGTAAGCTAGCAACTAGGTACGAATTAGAATTTGGGAAGGGAGGGAAATCTACCACATATGCAAATTGTTGAATGAATATACACTATGCCAACATTTTGAAATCTGAAAGTACAATCCTTCTATTGATTGAAGAGGTTACACAACTCACCAATGGCAGAGTCTGGTCTAGCCAAGAGAGGGATGATTTTTTCTAAGGCTGAAAAGCCATTTTATAGAGAATTACAAAAGCCAAAGATTGGCATTGAAAAATTGAAGAGAAGGATTAACTTAGATTAACTCAAGGCTGACTTGGCCTTTCAATAAAATATGTTTTCCCTTTGTCTTTGCATGAAGCTTCTTGCGCTTGAGGAAGTGAACTTGTTTTTTGTTTATTGAACCGCCCACCTCTCTTTGCATGGAAATCCATGCCAATGTCAATTTTAGAACTCTACGTGAGCTGCTGGAACGTTTGAAAGTTTGAGATGATCATATCATGCATGAAATCCAACGCCAATGTCAATTTTAGAACTCTATGTGAGCTACTTGATGCCGAATTGGAACATTTGAAAGGCTGAGTTGACCGTTTGATAAGCTAAGTTGGACGAAGAGATACACGCTGAGTTGGACCTTCGAATGCATGAGAATGACTAGTCAAACCGCCAATAAAACAAATAGTCAACTGAAACTTAGCAATCCGCCAAAAATAGCCCTTGTTCGCATGTATTTTCTCTTATTTTGGTCTCCCTGTGTCTTGTCTATTTTTGGCGGGATTCTATTTTTGGATTATCTTATCTATATTTGGTCTATATTTCCTCGGATATTCTGTTTTCAACTCTCCGTCGGATTATCTATTTTCTATCCTTTTTTGCACAGTCAACCTCCATTTCTTTCAGATTTCTTGTTGTCTCCTTGGCTTAATTCTTTCGGATTTCTGGCTGTGGACTTTTCTGTCTGCAGATTTATTTCCTTTAGCTTCTCTTCTTGCGGACTTTTCTGTTGCCTTCTTGGCTTTACCTTTCGGAAAAAATGGCCGAGTCTTGTTTTTTGCTGACTGTCCTTTGGCCTTGCATTTGCCTATCTGCCTTGGGCGTTATTTTCCGAATTAATCCTTTGGACAAAAATTTTGAAGGAATTCCTTATTTTCTGAATTAATCCTTCGGACTTTTGTCCAAATGTTTCCTTTGTTCTGCTCCTTTTATGTTATTCAATGGGCTTCTTCTTTGGTTCATTTATCCGAATTTCTTCGGACTTTTTCCTTCGGACAAAAAGTCCGAAGGAGTTAATCCTTTGTCCTTTTGAACTCTGCGTCATTGATTTCGGACTTTGCTCTATGGGCTTTCTTGCACGGGCTTTTGGCAGACCTCTCCGAATTTCTTCGGACAAAAAACCCGAGGGTATTTTCTCGTCTTTGCCTTTACCTTATTGAGAATGCTCTTCGAAAAATGCACAAAGGTCCAAGCACCGACCAAGTGCCCTCCGCAAGGGCTCGTGGCTCTCCCTTTGTGCCCTTCGAAAAAATTGCAATGGTCCTGACGCTAACCAAGTGCCCTCCGCAAGGGCTTCTGTCCTTCATATGCGCCCCTTTTTGGAAAAATTGTAGGGCACTCGGGTTTTTTGCAGGGGTCCTATTACTTCGAATTTCTGCGGGCTTTGACTTCTCTCTTGGATTTCTTCGGACTTTTGTCCGAAGGAATTATTCCTTGGGCCTTTCTTGCTTTTGGCGGACCTTTGTTTGGCTGCGAGTGTTTCCTTGGTAAATTCTCCAAAGTATTCCTTCGGACAAAAAGTCCGAAGGAATTACTTCCTTTGTTGTAGGCTCTTTCCTTTGTAATTTCCTGCAGACGTATGTCCTTAGCACTTCATCAAAGCTATGTGACATTCTGCCTTCTTTGATGAACCATTCCTTCGGACAAAAGTCCGAAGGAATTCCTTTTGTAGCAAAGGCCCTCACAAAAGAAAAACAATGTATTCTTTCCCAATGTATTCTTTCTTTCCTTGGATGGAAATGTGAATTTTCCGAATGGCAAGAGACAATCTGTCCTGTGGAAGAATTGTCAACAAATACCTCTTGGGAATCATTAATATGCCCATCGATCTAGATGGTTTCTAACTTTCTATTTGTCATGAACTCACAACTTGAGAGTTTTAGGGCCTGGATATGCCTGCATAAATATGCAAGTTGGTGCTTTCTATTTAAGGAACCAAATCCGGTTTTCTAAATTCATCTATCGAGAAAAAGACCTCAGCCATTTTCCTTCTTTGTTCAAAAGTTGGGCTTTGAAATTGTTTTTTGTGCACGGTATTGTAGGAAATGACAAAGCTTATCTTTACAAATCTGATTGGGTTCATTAGACACAAGTGAGCGAAAACTATGGTTTGGTCTTGATGATGATGGAGGTTGAGAGGAGGCCATGGCCTCCTCTCAAGAGGGCTCTGATATGTCAATTAGAATTTAGGTGGTTTGGGTGAGATGAAGGAAAATATGTGAGGTTCAAAGTGCATGAGGGCATTTGATAATTCTATAAGGAGAGACGTTGTAACCCATTCATTAAATTCATTTATTTTTGGTTCCACAGAGCAATATAATTACTCGGAAGAAAAAATAGAAACCCTTGATGTTGGACAAGATAACCAACATAACCTCATGAAATTTCAAATTCAGATTTTTCAATATTAGGTAGACTTAGAGATTCACAAAATTAATCAGACTTTGTGAGTTGACATTCTCTTCATTTGAACCTTTTATGGACATTTTGGGAGCATCCGAGCTAAAGTTGATGTTTAATGCTTAAGAAGGGATGCCCCTTCTCATAGAAACTCTTGGGACTGTATATAGCACTGGATTGAGAAACATCTTAAAGAAACTGGACATATTGCCTTCCATATAATATCTTGGTCTTTTCTTCTCTTGGTTAATCCTGTTATGTTCTCTTTCAGAAGTATGGAAGATTGCTTCGCTTAGCTTTATTCTGCAATAACAAAGCATTAGAGTCTTATGTTAACAACATGGCTCAAAACCATGATGATACTCTAAAGGAATTTTCTTAGACGATTATAGTGTGTCCAATGTCTATGCTGGTTTGTTTCATAGCCTTTACTTGGCATCATTTCTTCAAGCAACTCTTCTGGCTTGTGCCACTTGTCTTAGGACGGCAAGAAAATGAAGTATTACATACTTAAGAATGCATGACTCACACTTAGTTTTCAACCGAATAAACGTATGCTTCAAGGTACTGAAGAAGAGGCAGGTCCCAACAGAAAGCAGTTTTATTCCACAATTTTACATTTGGAAATATCTTTCTCCTTTGTGCATTTTACTTTTAAGAATTTTAGTACACAATGAGAAACCCGTTCCACTTCAATAATATATATATATATATATATATATATATATATTCCATGTTCTTAAAGTCTTACTTACAGATTGTGTTTTCATATCCACATTCTACATGTTAATTATAAAGTATGCATGTTACTCAACCTTTTTTTATCACATTCAAGGTATATTTGAAGTGAATATGCCTTGGGATGCCCCTGTTGATGTTCTATCTAATTCTTGTTTCCGTTATGGATATAAATATGTTTTTTATTGTTTTACAGATGATACTGTCCTTTGAGTTACCATTTGCGCTTATTCCTCTCCTCAAGTTTACTGGCAGCAAGATGAAGATGGGTCTATATGCAAACTCACTTCCAGTATGTTGTTCCTTCATTTTTTTGGTCTCAAATCAAATACATTATAGATGTCCGTGTTTGTTATGCATAATCTTATATCTATTGGCGGCAGGTTGCAATAATTACTTGGGTGCTTGGCTTAGCCATCATGGTTATCAACATACAATTTCTTGCAACCAGTTTTGTGAAATGGCTGATTCACAACAACCTTCCGAAAGTGGGAGTAGCATTTATAGGAATCCTGGGATTTTCAGCCATTATAGCCTATTTGGGTGGAATTCTATACTAAGCTTTCCGAAAAGATAAAGAAGTAACATACTTGTTGCCTTTGAAGGACTCTATTGCAACTGAATTAAATTGCGAGCAGGGATACAATAACAATAATGCTAAATTTCTGGTGCAATTCTACATAGTAAGCTTGCAACTTCCAAGAAGCAGGGACCTGACAGATCTTGACTAAGAAGCTTGGCTGCCACAATTCACCCTTGTTGCAAGGATGAATTTAAGCCAAGGTGAAAAGATTGATATGTTCAAACTTCAAGCACGTAGGTTCAAAGGCATTCAAAATTTTCACGTATCTTACAGATTGGCATGTTCTGTAGATGATTTTTCACTAAAAAAATAAAATTTTAATTTTTAATTATAAATAAAGTTTATGGATTATACATTATAAATATTATCAAATTTAGGGCTATGAAAAAATATAGCAAGTTAATTATATGGTTTGAATTTTGTTGAAGATCGATTCCAATTTTATCTATTATTTTTACATGATTTTTTTTGAGATGCTTTTACATTATTTTATATATTTGTATATGTACATCTACTGACTGGAAAATAGAGGACTAAAAACTCTCCTCACTTCATTCTTCTAAGATATTTAAGCATTTTTTTTATAAAATTAAAATGATAATTTTTTTGTATTATTGAAACTTAATAACTGTATTTTTAAACTTTAATTATTGGTAAACTTGAACTGAACTTTTTCCTCAAATTTAAATCTAAAACCTATGACTTAGATTTACAACCTAGAACCTTTAATACAAGTTGCCTACTGTCAAATTATAAGCCTGAGTGTGGGTCACATGTCATGATAGCCTCACTAGCTCAAAATAAGGAGTGAAAATAGAAATTCACAAAATGAAACACAAATAACTATAATACAAATACAAAAATTGAAATCCCTTGAGAAAATTTGCCTTGCATTATTCTATAGAGCTTTGCATCCCATTTATTCCACAGAGTCAAAGTGTTTGGAACCACAATCCTATTTCTCTCTCACCACCGTCCAACTAAAAAGTCTTAACTTCTGGAATATTTTACAGTTGTCTTAAAAAAATGTCCCACTTAATGGAAATCCATCTTTTCATTGATTTTGTTTATGATTGAAATTGAAGTTTTTATTTTTAAGAATAAAAATGTCACAAACTTTCAATAGAAGTAACAGCTAATAAGGTATAGGTTGATTCCAGAAATGAAAATAATAAAAAATGAGGAACTTGCTAATGAATAAAATTTGTAAAGTCAAAGAACAGATTAAATTCCATCAGATGATAAGAACTAGGCTGGAAATTGCATGGCATGTTTTGCTGAGTTTTTATAAAGGATACAAGGCAATCTAATATAACACAGAACCTTCAGTACTTACAAGAATATTGTATAGACACCAGATATATCAAACTAATTTTTATGAACAATGAGTGGACCCGATATACAAACAATATTTCAATTGTTAATCAGTTTTATCAGAGCAGCAAGATTATCCAATCACTGCATTCAAACAGTAAATGTTACAACTTCTATTGCAGAGAGAGAAGAGACTTAGAATCATATACGGATCATTAGGGAGACCTCAGTTTTCATTTACAACAATGATATACCATCCGTAAGGTCCATCTCCTTAGCTAGATACTAATGACGTCAACAGAGAAAAAAACTGTTATGACTGATTATAAGTTAAAAAAACAACAAACATATACAACTAGGCATCCAAATGAAATCACATTGGCATACTAGCATTAAAATCTTTCCTTAAACTATCGAGGAAAACACCTTAATTGCACTTAAGAAATGGAATATTGTATTTTTTAACAAAAACTCAAACCTTAATGCATGCACTGTACCAAACAAATATGTGCAACAGCCAAAGTAAACGTCAGAGGGAGCAAAACCCATTTTCTCATTAACAAAATTGCGTTTATTTTTGTATTTCATGCAAGAGACTCTTTCCCAGAAGGTTAAAAAAAGAATACAGTGACTCAAATATCTTTCAAGCTTGAAAGACAAAAAACTAGAAGAGCTTCACTTGAAAACCAGAAATAGTAACACAAGTGAAGATAAATCTCAAGAAAGAAAACAAAATGTCTCAAGAGAACAAGATTGCCAGAGACAATACTTTTCCTTTTTGAAAGCATTAAACAAAGTGGATTGAAGGTATGGGTTCCTTTAAAGAACACATATGATAATTCATGTGATGTATGGATACTAACTTTCACTACGTAATTGTATGATACGAGACTTTCGGACACACAATAGTTAGTTCTTCATTTAACAAAAATAAAGGAAAAGAAGAACGAACTTGTTTCTTTTGGAAAGTATAAATGATGAGGATTATGTGCAAATAAGATTATAAAGTCCATGAGGATCCTACCAACCAATTATAAAAGGTCTAGATATTACTAAGAAATTAAAAAATATCGAATCTGATGATCAATGTGCTAAGTTAGTGCAGAAAGAAAAATGTATATTTAATAAAAATGAAACTTTTAGTGATGATATTTGGGCCTTCATGACAAAGGGGAAACAAAGCTACAAGAAGTTTTATGACAATCAACATAAGTCAAGAGAAAGGAATTGGAAGCATGACAACATGTGTAATTCATCTAAGAATCATGATGATCGTAGAGATAGGACTAAATGAATATGCAATTATTTTGGTAAGCTAGGTCACAAAACTAATGAATGTTACAAAAGGATCAATGATACAAAAAGGAAAATAAAAAAGTTTTCATGAAATCATAATTCTAAAAGCAATATTTTTTGTGTGGCTCTTAAATCAAATAGTTCTTATAAGGATGATTGGGTGATTGATTGTGGTGGTACACAATGCATATCTCATAATGAAGAACAATTTGAATCATTTAGTAGTGAGCACTAAAGAAAAAATCTTTATTAATAATAACAATGTTTTAGAAGTCAAAAGGTCTAGAAATCTTAAAGTTGATAATGATAACATAGCTATTTCTAGGAAAAATTGTGTGATATTTTTGATGCTCAATGTTTCGGATCCTCTTCAGTGATCTTTCACTAGGAGATAAGAATAATGTGAAACAGTAAGACCTAATAGTACTTAAAAGCATAAGGAAATGGCCATTGTAAAAAGTTTTTAAATTAAAATAAATAGCCGTTGCTAAAAAATTCTAAAATTAAAAAACACACTAATAAATAAAAAACAAAGAATTCACATTTTAAAGGAAACATCGAGTGTAAAATAAAGTAGTTAGCATCGATAAAATTAAAATTAAAATTAAAATTAAAATTAAAATTAAAATTAAAATTATGATTTAAAATAAAATTAATTTTTCAATAAGAATAAGTACCCATTTATAACTAATTTTTTTTATAGTTGTAAATAGATTTTATTATAAAAAATGGTCAAACTGAAAATCTCCAATCCTGCTAAAAACACTTAACGATGAAATGTTAAAGTTGATAATGATGTTTTAAAAAAATGTGAAGTTAGTTTTAGACTTAAAAATAAATATTCTTTTAGCGTTTCAAATTACAGATCAAGAATACAAGATAGAGTTTTACAATGACAAATATCTAATCAAAGATTTGAATGATAAATGAAAGGGCCCATAGGTAAATTCAAAAATAGGTTGTACAAATTTTAGGGATTTACCTATAAGTGTGAAGATATGTATGTGTTCTATTGCAAATCATAATGATATGAGTAGGTTATGACATGAGTGCTTGTGACATGTTAAATATCAAAGTCTTGAACTTATGGAAAAACAAAATGTGGTCTATGGGTTTCCCAAAATCTCTCAATGACAGTGTGTGAAGGTTGTGCTATGAGAAAACATGTGGAAAGCTTACCACAAGGAAATTCATGGAGAGTGAAGGTTCCTTTGCATTTGGTTCATAGTGATGTAATGAAGATCAGAACACCTTCACTTGCAGGATCAAGGTATGTTCTCAATTTTGTAAATGATTATAATAGAAGAATTTGGGTATATTTCGTAAAAAATAATAACTAAGTGTTTGATAAATTCAAAGAATTTAAGGCTTTGATAGGAAAACAAAGTGGAAGGTTTCTAAGAATAATGACAGATAGAGGTGCAAATTATATAAATAAAATTTTCCTATATTTTTGTAAACATGGTATAAATAAAGAATCTACCATTTCTTACACATCTCAACAAAATGAAATCGCAGAAAGAAAGAATATGACTTTGATGGAAATGGCTAGATGTATGTTATACTCTAGAAATATAGAAACTAATTTTTGGGCTGAAGCAATTCATATAGTCTCAATAGGACCCATACTAAAACAATCATGAATGTAACTCTAAAATAAGCATGGAGTGATAAAAATCCCACAGTCTCTCACTTTTGAGTTTTTGGTCGTAATGCATATAATCACATAACTAATCAAAAAAGGACAAAGCTAGATAAGAAAATTAAGAAGTACATAATGATTGGGTATAACGAAGAATCAAATTCATATGGGTTATATAATCCTAGAATTGAAGAAATCAACTTATTAAAATGAATGTATGGTTTGATGAAGACATTGTTAATAGTGATGATTCCATTAAACAATCTTCTCTTCCAATATTGATTGAAGAGCATGAGCTTATTAATGTTGATGATTCATATGAAGGTGTGGTGTCTTTTATAGAAGAAACATAGGATCAAATTGAGGCATCAAGTCAAAGTGACAATGAAAACACAAGAAAAACACGAAGTATCTAATAAATTTACCAAGAAGGTCCTAAACATCTTGTTGCCAACTATGCTCTCATGATAAGGTGATGTAGGTTTATATTCCAAACACACATGAGGAAATAAAAGCAAAAGGTGAATGGGAAGCATAAATGCAAGATGAACACAATTTTCTAATGAAAAATGACACTTGAGAGTTGACGACCCTTCTTCTAGGAAATAACGTGGTTAGTTGTAGATGGATCTACAAGACAAAATTCACATTAGATGGAGTTGTGGAGAAACACAAGGCAAGGTTGGTGGCTAGAGGATTTTCACAAAAAGAAGGTATTGATTATAGTGAAACTTTTTCTCTAGTTGCTAAAATGACATCTATTCGTATTATATTTTCCCTAGCTACAAAATATGGATGTAAAATTTATCATATGGATGTTAAGAGTGCATTTTTATATGATGATTTAAGGGGAAAAAATTACATGCAACAACCACCAGGTTTTGATAAACATGATGAATTCATCTAGTTTGTAGATTGAAAAAGTCATTATATGGCCTTAAACAAGCGCCAAGGGCATGGTACTCCAAAATAAATGAATATTTTATAGAAGCAGGATTCAAAAGAAGTAAAGGTTATCCAGATTTGTATGTGAAATATAGTGATGCTCAAATTATTGTTGTTATATTATATGTAGATGATCTAATCATTGTAGGTGATCATATCTAGTACATTGTAGACACTAAAGAACAACTCAAAAAGGCTTTTGAGATAGGTGACTTTGGACTAATGCATTATTTTTTGGATATGCAAGTATGACAAGAAGAAGATATGATATTGCTTTCTCAATCTAAATATGCGTTAGATGAATTGAGAAAATTTAGGATATTGAGTGTAACCAACTAGTACACCATGTGAAGTTAGATTAAAATTAAGTGCTAACTCTAACTTGAAAAAGGTAGATAGAACATTGTATCGACAAATTGTTGGTAATCACTTGTAGCTCACTATCACTAGACCATATATTGCATATGCAATTGGCATTATTTCTAGGTACATGTCAGATCCTCATATCAACCAACCAAAAGAATACTGAAGTATATTAAATCTACATATCAACTTTTAATTGAATATAAAGAATGAGTTAAACCTACCTTAGTGGGTGATACAAATTCATATCATGCAAGTGATGTAGATTATAGAAAATCAATTTCAAAATATGTATTTTACCTTGGTTAAGGTCCAATCCCATGGATCAATAAGAAGCATACTACAATGTCTCTCTTATTTACAAATGTTGAATACATTGGTTCTTTGAAGGCACCTCAAGAAGCTATGTAGCTAAGAAGTTTGCTTGAGGAAGTTCATCTACCCCAAGATAATCCAACTACTATATTTTGTGATAATCAAAGCACTGTCAAGCTGAGAAAAAATCTTGTATTTCATGCTAGATCAAAACATATTGAGGCACACTACCACTTTGTTTGTGACTTGATAGATGAAAAGGTGGTGGAGTTAAAATTTTGTGGAATATAAGATCAAATTGCAGATATATTTACTAAAGCATCATCTACAGTGAATTCATCAAATTTCGAGATATGTTACATGTTGTGGATGTTCCTATTAAATAAACATCTTGGTGATATAATGTGCTTTGTAAATGGGTACCTAATCTTGCCAAGTTTTTGGGACCCATATTAGAATCTTTTTTTTTAAATAAACATTACAGGGCGGGGGGTGTTGGAATAGTGTTTATTTATTCCATCTATGATAGTGTTTTGTCCTCTTCCTCTTTCTACATATTGTTCCATCCTTTCTAGAATCTATCCCCTTCTAGATCATTCTTCTCTAGAAGCTTCCCAATTTCCTTAGAATTCTCTAACCCTCTCTAAATTGGGCATCCACCCCTCTCAAATCATTTCAGTCCTTGTACATTTTTTAATATTATGTATTGATAAATATCATATTGTCTCATTTTCTATGTCAACAATAATGCTTACCTAACATTGAAAAGTAATGTGTAAAACTGAGCTCGAGACAAACACCATGATTTTTTTGAGTGAAAATAACCACTCTACCATCCAAAAATTCCCAAATGCTTGACAATGTTCCAACTGCCTTAAAAATTGAAAATGATGCAACACAAACTTGAAGCTGACTTCAAACTCTCTTTAATGAAAACATAGAACTTTGTTAGAGAATACCAAGGAAGAAACCATCCAATGCCAATGAAAACCCAACAAATTTTAACTGCCCACAACTGGTGAAGAAAATGATAATGAAAAATACAAAATCTGAAAATAAGGGAATAACTTCTTGGAGAAGCTTCACGATCCTCGAGGTGCCCAACCTCATTAATATATGCCAAAATTATTTGTGAATGAGAGGATGGCTCAATAAATGCTTTTAGGGATTAAAAAGGTGCCACCACCTTTTACATTAGTTTGAGAGTAAGTCGAGAGTTGAACCCATGACCAAGGCTACCTCTATAGGCTGCCAAGGCTAGATGATCTATTCACTACTATTTTCATGTTTCTAATGCCCTAAACTTAAAATCTATAAAAAATAAGTCATTTAAAATTACTTTTGAAACCATGCTAGGCCAAGAATCCACCCCCTTTATAGCAACTCCCATATGCCATGGTAAACGTAGAGTTTTAATGGACTTTGTGTTTCTTGTAAGTAATTTACACCATGTTCTAAACACTATTGATATTAACTAAGTTATGCATAACAAGGTCAATTATTTAAATATATCTCACCAACCCTTATGAATTATGGCTCTTATTAAGTGTTATTGAGTTATTCAAATCTGACAAGATAACCATTTCAAATTATAAGCAAGATTATGACTATGAGATAACCATCAATTAAGTCAATGAAACAACCAACTGATCAAACAACCATCTCAAATTCTATTTATTTTTTAGAAAGCACAACTTAGAAATGAATGTAATCCTAAAACACTTAGTCAATGTAGATAATAATTTTTTCCCCTTGAAAAAGGATACAAATGATGGCATGACTAAGTTTCATGAGAAACCAAGACACTTTAATTCATTTATTTTTGATTGACCAAGTCTTTGGCTAAGTGCCAAATTGAAGGGTTCTATTCTGTCAAATTCACCCGTGGATCGAACTCGACCTCAACCCTTATGGTGTCGGGTCTTTACATTCAACAATAATTGATCCTTGGTGGGCTCTTTGTGAGCCAAATAACTTCACCAATGAACCAATGACCTTTCAACAACAATTTAATTTTTGAAAATGAGAGTGGGTTATTTTTTTGGCAATAATCCATCCAAGAGACCAAAATAGTCTATGGGACCCAAAAAAATGATTTTCAATGTGTAAAACCCAAAAAAATAAAATAAAGCGCAAGTGCAAGTGCAAGTAACTTTAGTTACTTGGACAAAAATGGTGTGGGGGTCATTGATGTTATAGGAGTGGGGATTGAACACTGAATAATTTTCTAAGTCAACAACATTGATGTGCACCTCCTCGGATACACACTTTCTCCTTGGATTTCCCACATCAAACATGATTACCTTTACACCTAATAACACCACCCAATATATCAACACAAATTCTACCCTTATTGTTATCCTTATATTCGTAATTATAGTCTATTTATTGGATCCTATGTATATCTATATAACTCTTTGCTTCTCTCTTGAATTTTCACTAATTTGTACTCAAACACATTTCTATGGTTGAAAATTTATGAACTAACCTTGTGGTTTTTGTCTCTCCTTTGTACCCTGTTGTAAATGACACTAGGAACATACAAATATTACTACACAGAGAGATAAATCCTACATCCAAACTCTACTAAATCTAGATATCTTTTTTAATCTTCCCAAGATGAATATTAATAGTGATTCTTAATTCTAAGAGTGGGTCAAACAAAAGAAACACAAAATAAAAGGAGGGTTTATACATCTAAATTTCATTGCTCTATCACTCGTTACCAATTCCATCCTCATTACATAATAATTCTACTTATTAATTGATTTTATACCATTATCCTAATATATCACTTATATCCCCTTAACATTTTTATCCAGTAGCCCAACCTTATTCTTCTTACATTACCCCTAACATCAAGTAATCCCCTTAACATTTTTATCCACTAGCTCAACCTTATTCTTCTTACATTACCCCTAACATCAAGTAATCCCTCCATTATCATCCTCTTATCATCTCATTTAGCCATTAATAAAATTTTCATAATTCTTAAAGAATTTTATATTCCTTGCCACCTACCCTCACCTACCCCAACTAACACTCCTACAAATCACATTACTAATCTACATCTAATCTTCATTTATTATCCCAATGATCTATAGAATCCTCTAATCCACCTTGAGCCCTTACCACCTTCTCTAGAATCCTCCATGGAATTTTTAATTCCATAATCCAACTACCCAATTTTCATACTAATTCTTATCCATTGATCTCCATCTTCCACGGTGAAAATATAACCCTCCATTCCTCCCAAGTGGCTCTGTATATTGAGAACTACACTCATGCAAAACATCTTATTGCACAATATTTGAGATCTAATTAGAGTAGTCGATGGGATGAATGAAGCCCACACCCATTAATTTTCATATATCTTCCTTCACGAGGAGTTCCACCTTAGGATGCATATTGTGAAGCCTCTGTTTATTAGGCTTAGAATTTATATGGATGGCAATATGATGTATGACCAAAGAAAGATCCAAGCCTTACATATCTACATAAGACTAAGAGAAGATGTCAATGAATTCCTTGAGAAGTTCTATTCGGATCTCTCATTCTTCAGGGGTGAGGGTGGCCCCAAGTTTGATTATCTTTGGGTTGTATTCCATTCCAATGTGGACATTAATGGTTTGTTTGACTAATGATGGAGATTGATCTTGCATGTATTTTGGGATAGGAGGACATTGATATTCTTCTGGCTTTTACATGATGTTTGAAAACTCTGTAAGTAGATAATTAAACACTTGTTCTTTAGGATTAAGAGAGTCATTTAATTGCATGATTTGGGGGTTATCATATGATTTAATGCCATGCTTAGGGGACAAGCATAATTTCCCATCCATTGGTGCCTCAGAGAAGTTTTCACCAACATATACATCTTTATTTTTATTTTTTATTTTTTTGATATCTTTGATTTATATTGACTAGGGAATTCTACCTGTTCTCTGAAGTATGCATGTGTCTAGGTTGATATCATTCCCCATTTTATAGTCACTAGTCGGTAGGTGCTCCCAAATTCCTATTAACTTGGCTATTACTTCATCATTCTGAAATAGATCAAAATAAGGTTCCTCTAGCTGGTCCTAGTCAATAACATCCATAACAGAGGTCAAGGTTGACAGTAAGGATGAATGTGTTGGTGAAAATGTTGGTGGCAACATGATCCTTGTAAAATCTATGAATGGGTCCCATTTCAATATCATCACTAGACAAGGATTCCTCATAAATTGAGGAAGTATCATAAATGACATCATATGGGTCACCACTTGGTGGCTTGTATCCTAGGTTGTAGTATAGTCAATGATATTTGACTAGTATGGGTTCCAAAATACCTTTTTCATGCAATCCCAATCATTTTCCTTGATAGTTCATGTTCTCACACATTCTATTTACTTTAGGATATTTTTGGATGCTAAAAATAAGATGCAAAATCATCATCTAATAACCAAGAGTCATATGATATTTCCATTTTTTTGATCTAATAGGAGCCCAAATTTTTCAAAGGATGTCTTATCTAACTAATGGGATGTTGCTTTGACTTCTTTCTTGGTGCTTTTTCCATAACTATGTGGTGATACATGGATATCACCAACATTGAAGGTATGCTATTCATATTCGTTGCATCCCTTGTTAATGATTTTAATGTGGGAGATAACAGGGGCATTTGTGGATGTAGATGAGAGGTCATCTGGATGGATATAATATTTGTATTTATCTTTTACAAGAGAAGTGCCTTTAGTGCTAAAATAGTAGACATCATCATGATATTGTCCCTCTAACATTTTACATTATTGGTCGGGTTGTGGATCACCAAGGATAATGACTTCCATTCTATAATGAGGAAATTTGAGACACTGATGGAGTGTGGATGGAATAGCATGCATTTAATGAATCCAAGGTCATCCCAAAAGGATGTTTTAGGGTAGCTTAAAGTCTACCATGTTAATTAGTATATGATGAGTGAGTAGACCCACCATGATAGAAAGATAGTATTTCCTTGGTAATTGACTCTTGACATCGTTGTAAGCCTTAATACTAATGATTTGAGATGCTAATGTGGACCTTGAATATTCCAAAATTTTGATTAAATTTATATCAATCAAATATACCCCAAAGCCATCATCTACAAGTACTCATTTAATTTTATGATTGGAAATAAATACCTTGATATATAGGGGGTTCTTATGATTTAGACCAATCAGAGGCATGTCATGTTGGTAAAAGGTGAGATGTTGGGCAGGTGAGAGATGGCCAACAAACACTTGGAACTGACTAGGATCAATATCCATGGGAACTCTTGATTTCTATAGGGTCTTATTGAGGATGTCTCAGTGGATGGAAGCTGATTTGAGAAGATCCATTATAGAGATTTGAGTGGGGGTTTACTCAATATGCTAGATGAGATCATATTCTCCCCTATGAGTAGTAAAAGGAGGTCTTTAGATATTGAAAATTTTAAATGCATTTTTGATAGGTGTTTTAGGAGGTGCCCCTATAATATTAATCTTACCACATCGTGTGGTAATGGCACACTTAGAGGATTGACCCTTAATAATGGGAAGCTCAGAGGTTCATGCACATTCAAAAGTTTTGGCCTTGATTTTGATGATGAGATGACTTTAGATGGGGGGACATTCAAGAGACTTGGCCCTTATTTTATTGGTGGCCACTCGATGTTTGTTATGATTGACATGATAAAAATTGAGTCATAGTTGTAAGACGTTCTCCTATAATCAACATGATTAGTGTGGGAGGTTTGACCTAGGTCCTAATGTGATTTTTTTTGAATGTTTGAGAAACAAATCCTAATATATACCAAGTTCTTGATTCTTGGAGAAGGCATCTCCTATTCAAATTTGATTTTTCCTTAATAAATCAGGTTTTGAATATAATTCCTAAGTTGCATGCACCTTTTGGCAGAGTGGCCCTTAACTCTATAAAAGTCACAATTTTCATCTTATTGATAACATGCGGGTTGAAGTTGATTTTCATTGAAGGCATTGATTTCTAGAAACACAATCATATTCAAAACTAAGATTTTACAAAAGACACTCTCTATTGGATCAACAAGAGGTGTATATTTTATTTTCTTAGGATATTTTTTTGGCTTTTCTCTTCGAAAAGTGATGCTTCATGTATTCTCTAATTTATGAGGATTGTAACTCTTAATGGTCTGGGTATGTTGAGAATTTGTAACTACATCACCAACCATATTTTTTTCTTATTGAATAAGTTTAGATTTTCTGATGAAGTGGATTGATTTTGATTGTCTTTGGAAAATATCTTGATTAAGACTTTGCAATGAGAGATTTTTAAAATTGTGTGAATTTTTCAATGGTCTCGTAAGAAGTATTTGCACCATGAAGTTGTAATTGAAAATCCAATTCTCTATTTAGGTTGGAACTGAAGATAGTAGCAAGCTATTTTTAAGGATCATACATTGAAATATGTTGGTGAGACTGCCCCATCTTTTCAATAATGACAAAAAATATTTCTCCATTGAGTTGTTTGGTGTTATATAGATCCAACACGGTAATATCATGTTATACATTGTAGAAGTGCTTAAGGAATTTATAGGATGAGTCTGTGAATGATGTTATTGATCCCTTTGGTAAGTACATGAACCATTCAAGTGTTGTTACTAAAATAATTCTAGGGAATAACCTAAGTAGATAAGCATCACTATAGGCTACCTCTTGATAGTACATGAAGAATTATTTGATGTGATCTCTTGGATCTCCCTTTTCCTTGTATTTTTAAAATTTTGGTGGTTTAAAGTGCAGAAAAGGGATACACAAGATGTCCTTGTCAAATAGATAGGGTCATATATACTAAAATTTATAATTCTTGTTATTTGAACCAGTTTGGATCCCTTGAAGAACATCCTTCATTGCTTCCCATTCCTACATAAATGAAAGGTTAGGAGGAGTGGAAGATGATGAAAGGGGATTGGGTTTCACTTGATCTTTGACAAGTGGATGTGTTTTGGATGATTAATTATGATGTAAATATTTTGTAGCATCAAGACCTATTTGGGAGGCTAGAGATACCACTTGTTGAGTTATTTTATTTAATTGATCAAGCATAGCTTGTTTGCAGTTCTATTTCATTTGGTCATTCAAGTTGGACTTCCTTTTGTCAATTTTGACATGATCGATATTTACAGACTCCATATGGGGTTCCTATTCTTCAAATAGATTACAAATAGACACAAATATCTATGACATCAAGATGAGAAAAATGAAACTAAAAACTATCAGATCATATCTTATTTTAGGCAATTATAATAAAATATAGTAAATCTTCGATTCTAGCATTCTTCCAATATTTTCCCAAAAAAGAATAGAGATGGATTCTATTTTTTTAATGATGTAAGAAAAAAATAAAGATCAATAATACATGAACACCTAATTTATTAGGATAGTGATTAAAATTATGAGATTGGTTGAGGATATTATAATATAAATATCACCTCCAAACTCTAAAACAATCAGTTAATCCAGAGTAGAGTTTTGATTAAGTTTTTTTTTGAAGTTTTTTGTAAATAATTTTTTTATATATGAGAATCTAAATTTGAAGCATTTAAGTGTTCCACAGTGTCTTATTGACTGTTCTCAGCCTATTCCAATGGAGGAGTAAGGGCCCACTCAGCCTAAGGAAGAAGGATAACTTTGTTGGTATTTATAGATTAGGCACATTTACATTATGTTTTATTCTAAACATTTCCTTTATTATTAAAATAATTTCTCATTATATAACCTATAGGTGTTTGATGTGTAAATATTTATAATGACAATTACGTTACTTGATTTCATTTCTCAGAATTCTATTTGATGCTTTACTTTCATTTGTTTGTTTCTGTTACTTTTTTAAAAATTTGATTTGAGCTTGACATTTAACATATATTTTATTATAATCATTAGATTCATTTAGTCTAAATTCATTTAATAAAATATATTTAATTTAAATCAATCATTTAGATTAAGTTTGATTTGATATCAACAACTTGAAATCGATTGGATTTTTTTAATAAGTCAAAAAAGAGCAAAGCTCAACTATTATAATATTTCATATAACCCTGATAAATCAAGGAGATACATAAAAATTATACTGTATCTAGTATTTCTTATGAACATATAATAGGAAAAGAAACAAAACTGGACAAAATAGAAACTAAGCATTTTCAGAATTGGAAACCACCATAGTTGGGCCTTCATTGTGACCTTCCTCCTTGATGAGCAAAGTAGCCAAAGATTTCACAAGTTGAGAGTCATTTTTGTTACCTGAGATGCCTAACGTATCACATATTGCATTCAAATTTCAACCTTGATTGATGTTTTCAAGAGCCAACACTTTCAGCATGACCCATAATTGAGCAAGCCTGATATCCATCGCAACACCAAATTACTCGATGTCTTCATGAATCACCAATGAGTTGTTGGAACTAAACGTGATAATTTCGATGCTAATGAGCTATGATACTTTGAGATTATCCAACCTAGGGATGGATTTCCCAAGGTCTTCCATAGCTTGAATGATAGATTCAACTGAAATGGCTGAAGCTCCTCCACCCATCCTCATTGATAATTGTGTGTGAAGAAGATTGGTAGCCATCAAACACAAGAACTTCTCATCCTTCAATCCATCCACTAGAGCATGATACCAAAATTTCATAGCTTCTTTGGTAGTGATCCTTGTTTTCTTATCCAACATGTTGCTTAAATTCAATAGATGCCAAAGCTTCAAATCGTTTACCAGTCCCAAAAATAAGTGGTGCACATTGTCCAAAGAATACTTATGGAGCATGTTGGCATTCATTTCATTCAAAAAATTGATTTGATTTAATTTTCATTTTCAAAAATTATTTATTTTAGTAGACCATAATTTTAAAATGAAAAACTTCTTTTCCATATTACATATAGCCTTTGGACACCATCCTAAATTGAAATTATTAACCTAAGTGAAGAGGTTCAATGACCCTCATCATTTTTGGCGTTGTTTCCATGGACGAAAATGTAATTATGGAATGGTTGTTAAAAATTATTTTTGGTGATAAAATTATTAGTAAGTTTTCATTATAAATTATATTTCCTTATTTTTTTAAAAATTAAAAAATTATCTATAGTGACAACATATAAACTTTTTCATGCCAATTGGAGTAAGTGGAACATGATAATAACTTTTTCATAAAATAATAGGTTTAATATGATATTTAGTTAGCAACTATGATATGTATTTTTTATAGAAGGTAAAAATAGAAGTTTAAATGTATGAATAAGAAAACAAATCCTAAAGGAATATTTGTCTGTCAAAACCCCTAAGCAACAAGCCATATGGAGCACAAACACACAAAATAGAATTGGGAAAGAAGAAAATTTAGGAGGATCACAAATATCATTACAAGAACCTTGGGATTCATCCCGAGAGGTAATTACACATGTTCAAAGGAAGCAATCCAAAATTTAACAAATCATAAGACACAACATTGAGACTGAATCCCAATCAAGTAGTTTTCCAACTACTTTAGATGAATCTATAAAATATCAAAGGGTTGTTTATAATGTCTATTTGGATAACATGGGAAGTAGAAATAGTAATATAAAAAATACATAGCTTTGGCTGCTACTCCAAGGATAACTTACACTTATCCTATAACATTGAACCCAGATGAGGAAGCTCCTATGAAAAATATCTCTCCATCCATATTTACCTATTTTTATGGGCATAGCCTCAGAAGACCCTAATAAATTTTTGTTTTAATTTAAATTTATTTTGTAAAACATATGATTATAGAACTGATAACCAAAAAAGAACATTGTTTCCCTCTTCACTTAAATATTCAACCATGTGATGGTTTATGGGTTTAAACTAGATTCCATATACACATGGAATGAAATGGAATTTGTATTTTTGGATAAATACAAAGATTATTTTAGAGTAAGATATCATAAATAATAACTCTTTTGGATTAAAAAAGAGAGGATGAAAACATGGAAGACTATCTTGACCAATCTATCTTTGTCCATCGCTACTGTGGAAATGGGCTAGATGAGGAACTCACCATTTTTTTTGGAGAGGAATAGAAGACGAGTTTCAACAATCCATAAATATTATGGGGAAAGGGGATGTGAATAAATATAGATTCTGAGATATTACTAAAATTTGTAGAAACTACTCATGAAATAGAACTAGGATTCAAAAACATAAAATAGGAAAAGGGAACAGTGAGAAAATCAGCTTGTGGAGGAATTTTAAAATCTTAAAATAGATAACTTGGTGCATTTAAACACCAAACTTGACATGATCCAAGATAAATCCAAAACTAGTGAACCCTTAGCCATATATTTCCATGGGTGTAGGGGTAAAAATCCAATTTGTGAGTGTCCTCTTTATAAAATAGATGTTTTTGGTATTTGTGAGAAATATCATTTTATAGAGAAATGTGATTTAATCCTTACCATTAATATATGTATTAAGAAAAGTAACCAATCTGAAGAGGAGCTTAAATATGTTGGATAAAAATATGGGAAAAACTTTCCCTATAACAATTATTCAAATCAATTTTCTCCAAGAGATTCTCTAAATTGGTCTCCTAGTCAATGGATTATGCCAATGTCTACCACACAACCATCATGGCCCCCAAAATAATGTAATAATCAATCATGTTCCAACCCACAATGGGATAATTAATATCAACATCAATGGATACCTAAAAAACCACAACAACAATGGATACCTAAACAAATTCAATGACCAAAATAACAATGGATACCTCAATCAACATTCAATCAAAATTCCAAGGATAAAGATGATTCCAAAACCAACATAAAGCCTTGTTGCCTAGTACTCCCAATATTCCTCAATGACCTTAAAATGAACAATTCAATTGCAGTTACCTACTCAACCTATGGAAAATCCAAATAATGTTACATAGGTAGCTCCTATCTACAATGTATCTTAATAAGACACAATCGGTTTAAATGTCATACACTATGACAATATTCAACTAAATTTAGGAAAAACCCTATTAAAAGATTCCTCTCCAACTATTACAGAGATAAAGATAAGTTTTTCCCATCGAAAAACCAAGATAAGATGAATATCCTAATGAAACTATTCCTCCTATTGTTCCACCATATATGCCATTTCCTGAATGACTCAAGAAGGAAACTTCACTCTAGGAAAAACCACATAGGGATTAATATGAACTAATACAAGAGATTAATGCTTGAGCATTGAAGTTACATAATTACAAGACATAAAAGATGTTCCTAAAGTTTAACCAAGTTATTAAAGAATTGTGAGTCAAAACAACAAGACAAAAGAAACAATACCCTAAGACCATTCAAGTGGATGAAAAGTTAGATAACCTCTTGGTAGGAAAACTTCTTCAGCCAAAGTATGGAGGCCCAAGAAGTTTTATATTGATAGTATTAATTATAAAATACATATACCCAATGTTTTGGTAGATTTAGGTGTTATTATCAATGTTATGACAAATAACACATTGAAAGCATTCTCTTTACCTGGTGTGAAACCAACATTCACTATGATAAAAATGGATAATCAATAAATTTAAAAACTTGAAAGTTTTATAGAAGATGTTTATGTTATAATGTAATCATAAGAATATCCTATAGATTTCATGATACTCCAACTAAGGACTTAGAAATGTGGATACCTATTTATCTTGGGAATAATTGGGATTTATATAGTAGTTGACTTCATAGATTATAGGCCATAAAATATGAAAATTTAAAATAGACTTAATGAAAATATAATTTCTTTATATCCACTTGCAAGACCTTGACTAGATTCCCCTAATCACATATGGGTGGATGAACCAGACAAGATTGATGATGTGGAGAGTATTTATTCCTTAGCATTAATCATAATTAAAAACCACACCATTGAATTAGGAGAGGGATTAAACTACTTTGAGGAATAAACCAATCATCAAACATCTATCCAACACAGTGTTGTCAATTGGGCACAAAACATTCATTGACCTCTATTGATAACATTTCATTGTCCTTTGGAAAAAGTTATCCCTCAAGGTGAATCCCTATTTAAGGATGTTATAACTTTTCACATGATACAACCTCGCCATTTCCATTTGAACTCACTAATTAGTGAATACAATAAAGTTCATTCAATTTATCCAGCCACTAAATAGATTGCAATTTAGTCAAGAAAAATTATGAATATAAATAACTAGTTGATAGATGAATAATAGTCAATAATATTTAACCTATTGCATGTACATCTAAATTAATTTTCATGGGAATACAATAACATGAAATAAATTCATCCTAGTAATTTTAATTATCATATCTATACGAAAATTGTAAGTCCAGTAAGAGAACCTCAACAAAGAAAATATTCTGCACTAAGATATAGTTAAAAATAAAATTAAAAAAATGTTACGAGTAGGATTTATATATACAATTTACAATAGTTAGTGGGTCTCCCCTTTAGTTATAGTACCTAAAAAAAGGGTAAATGGATGATTTATGTAAATTATAGGGAACTTAACAAGGCCACATGGTGGGAATATTTATCTTTAGAATTGATTAATCAAATATTAGATAATATGGTAGTAAATAATTGTTTTCTTTCTTGGATGGATTCAGTGGGTATAACCAAATACAAGTATCACCATAAGACCAAGATAAGACCAATTTCACCTATCCTTTGGGAACATTTACGTATAGAGTCTTACATAATATTTTGCACTTTATAATTTATTGACATTTTATCTTGCATCAACTTGTCAAGCATTGATATCCCTAAGTGCATGCCTTAAAGGGTGCACCAAGATAGGGATAGGGTAAGGCTCATGGTGATTTACGAGAGATGTTTCTATACTATCATGATTACAACATTCCCACCATTAATATTTCCTCAGATTTTCTTGGCATTTATATCTTTAATCTTGCCTTTGGTTAGTTGTGCTAGCTTCCCTCATGTCCTATAACATTGGCCTCACTAATATCATCTATTTAATGCCTTTTTTCTTTGTGAATTGTATCAACTAGTCCAATGTAGTTTTGAGTTTATTTGTTGTCATTCATATTGCATTAGCCTAGATAACATAGTATTGTGGTAGTTGAAACATATTGACTATATCAGACATGCTGATGTCATCAACCAAGATTTTAGGAATGGTTTGGGGTATTAGACAACTATATACAAGGGCCATATTTCATTCCAAAGTTATCATACACACTCTTTTCACTCCAATTTTTCTTGCACTTATACTCTAACTCATACTTGGAGAGTTTGTGGTATATAATCTTGTAATTTGGTGTTCTTAGAGGTTTAATAAGAGGAGACATTGAGGGTTCCAAACTTAGGGAGTCTTAAGCCTTTATCCAACCATTTGAAGTCTTCAACCCATAATTTATCTTGTAAATGTCTACTTGAGTAAAGGTGTATATTGATGCTCAAGGGGTCCACATCAAGATAATTATTTATAACATTATGTTCTTTCCTTTATTACTTATTAGATTAGATGTTGCTTGTTTCTTAGTGAATGAAAGTGTGTGTATCCTTGTCTAGACTCTCTCTAGCTTGAATAAGCTGGGGTACACATAGGATTGTTTATATTTTTCATGTTCCACTTTATGTGTATAAACCACCATTTGGTTGACCATTTCACTGTACCCTTTAAAATCTTAGTTTATTTTACATTATTTGCATATTTACTATCATTTATTTTACTTTCACATTTACAACCATAGTTAGGATATGTTACTTTCATCACTTAAAATCATAGAGGTCTAGTACGAGCTATATCCTTGTGTCATAGGCATAGGCTTTAGAACCCTTCCCTCTTGACACTTCCCTCTTGACACTTTTATTATAGGTCACCATTTACTAGACACTCATTGGTCACTAGCCGACATCTAAGTATAGCGGTCTCTATTTGATTAACCTCATGCAAGTCTATGTTGATTGAGATATGATAGGTGTGGATTAATCCTAGCATGTGCATACATTTATGGTGAACCTAACATGAAATTTATCCTTCTAGTTGGATCAGTTTCACCTCTTTCTCCTTCTAAAAACTTATCAAAAAAATTTAAATAAGCATACATGTTACAACCTAATTGTATCGATAGTACCGATACCTTTATCTTTATACCTTCTAATGTTATCAACTAGCCCAATATGATTATACATGTTTCTAACTATATCAGCCTGATCGATACAATTTTTTTCCCTTAGCTAACATTACCAATCACCATTTTTATAAATGGAATTGTCTTGTTTGATATAGTTTGATATTCATATTTAATTTCTAACTATATCAACTAGGTTGATACCATCAGTTTCATTTAGCCAATTTTCACCATGACCACCATTGATGGCAACTCCTCATGGTGGAATTTTTATACACCTTTATTCATGTCTGAGGACCCCAATGATGATCCTACCCTTGAATATTTTCCTCTTTGTGATCCTGATGATCATTAGTACTGGGGTGAATATCCCAATAAGGATCCTAATTATAGTTGGAATACAAATTATCCTTCCATTTATATAGATCCTGATGATATCACTTATGATGCTTATAACATTAACAAAGTCCCTGATGATCCTTACTACCGGGTATTAATACCAATGCTTATCAACATTGTCTTCCAATTTATCATGATCCTTATTATCCCACCTTTTCCACTTCTCACATGGTTGAAAATAAATATCATGATTTTTCAATCTTTGGTGATCTTGAAGGAAGTGATGACCCTAACATGATAACATGGGTAATTTTAGTGGCTATTTATAAACAATTGGATATAAGTAGTTTTTTCCATTTTGAAAATGGTTAATTGTGTGAAAACATACATTGGTCTAATAGAGCAAATTTTATACAATTTCTTATATTTGTGTTTCTAATCACCTTACATATAAAATATACTCAAACCTATTTTTGGACATAGTTTCGCCATAACTACTACACATGTGTGGTTTTGATTCACCCTAAAATTATAGGAGACATGCATTATTTATCTGGAATCACCAATTATAGTGGTATGTATGTATGTATGTATGTATGTATGTATGTATGCAAGACAGACTTTTCAAAATTATTTTTCTTTGACATGGATCACATTAGACATTTTGGGTTGTAGAGTTATAATTTATTATGAAGAAGCATTATGTTAGGGTTGGACATCAAGGTGGTTATTATAATCAAGGAGGTTGTAATCAATCTCAAGGTGGCATGTTTAAATTAAATTGAGATGTAATTTTACCAAATTTAAGATGGAGGGAATGCTCAGAACCAAGAGGGAAGTTATAATCAGGGTAGTGGATTCAACCAAGCTAAGGGGTATAATCAAGGTGAAGTAACATCAGAACATAAAATAAGAGGTGGTATAGGCAAGGGTTGTGGTCCCATGATTTGCTTCAATTTTGGTAAAGGCCACCATCATAAGGATTTTGCCAATTATCTCAGTTTTAAATTTTATTCACAAAATATTTATGACTTAAACTCTTTAACATGGAAATTATAGCCTCCAAAAAGAAATCTGTAACAAGCAAGGCGGTGCCTTATTTGAGATAAATTAGACCACCATAATGTTTGGAACAAGTATATACACATTGGTATAGATTTGAACCTAGGTCCAACAAACTACCCAAAATTGGTAGCTCTATGGTCTTGTTGGTAGTTTACCCTTTCCTTTATTCACTGGATAAAGAGAATTGAGCACTATCATTACAAATACAAAGGTTATTATTAATGTTATTGAGAATGAGAATGTAAAAATAATTTGAAATATCTGTATCCATATATATTTACATATGTCATCCTCCATTGGTTGATTGGATTATATAGGAGGCATATTTCATTGAAAAATCATTTTCCATTTTTCTTCTAATTGGTTTTAGAGTCATTTAATTAGGTTTTCAATAGTCAAAGCAATCGCAAATTTCATATTATTAATTTTAGACTCATTTAAATTTATACGTGGTGCATTCTCTACATTTTTAAAGGAGTTCTTGGATATCTGACACTTGTTTTCATTGAGACGACATGTTTCAATCGTGTATTAGGTAATAAAAGTAATTCAGTGAAAGATGTAGATTGCATTGAAAAATATGACATCATTGAAATTTTCATGTGTATTTTTTTGGATTTTTTAAGTCCATCACTTGAAATACCCTATCATTTCCCCTCACCATCACTACATAACTCACCTTGAAGTTTCATGTTTTACAATAATGATCAAAAGTTTCATGTCTCCTGTTTCCTCACTTTAGCAATATCTTATTGTATTCCCTTAATAATAATATACCATTATTTCATTGCAATGACCATAAGATTTAAATTTAAAATACATATATATTAGTTCTTATGCCACACTATAGAGCACACAATCTAATTTATACACATATAACTCAATGTTCTATTTGCATTTAGAATTCAAGGCTCTATTGGGAGTAAAGTCATTATTCATGGCCACTATTCACAATAATTATTCATGGTCACTATTCATCATGATGTGGTATGTCCCATGGAGGATATTACATGTGGTAAATTTGATGTGAGAGAAGATGGGGTGCAATACTCCACTAAGGCACATGAATTTTTCTATAGTGATGGTGGATAGGTGTGATTGACATAAGTGGGTGTGTGGGGTGCAATTCTATGGAAGCTCTACTATCTTAGTTCTTGGCTAAAGATAAAAGATGATTTAGAATCATATGTCTTTAGTGGTTGAGTGGAAGACAAAGATAGGTTGTCACATGGAGGTGGTGTTATCCTTTTTCTAAATAAATCCACTATTTTTTGGACTTTGTACAAGTGGTAGACACTAATTTATGGATCAATAGTGCATCCACTTGGAATGTGGCACCATATTTACTCCATCCTCTTTGTTTCTCTCTCCCTCTTATCTCTCTCTCTTGTAAATGATATAAAAGCATGACTTCTCCTTTGTATTTGGTATTCTTGTATCCTTGCATTCTTGGAAGAAGAGAGGTGAATACTAGTTAAGTCTTTTTATGCAAGCTTGGTTGTAATCTTGGTTATAAGTTTAACATAGGTGCATATAAAATAAGAGGCTGAGAGATAAGAGAATGGTGTGATATGGTGTTATCACAAGTTATTCTCCCTATTATTGATCGTAATAAAAGGCTAGTCAAATTTCTCTGGTGGATGTATCCCATTAGGTGAACCACATTATATTTTTATCTCTTATGTTGTGCATGGTTAGGTTTATTTCATGTAAGTTGTTTATTTCCATTTCATAGCTTATCTTGATTAAAACTTAGGGGATATTTCTATTATTTATTATCTTAACAAGTGTTATCAAAGCAAAGGTTTTGCTTGTTGATGTTTAAATTATTGGAAGCACAAGATTTGGGCTTGAGTGGTACCTATGGTGGATGACAATAAATCAAGATCAAAGATAGAAAAATTCAATGGATAGAACTTTAGATTATGGAAGATGCAGATGAAGGATTAACTCTTTCAAAAGAACCTCTACTTACCAATGGGAGTTAAAACCAAGAAACCAATGACAATGATAGATGAGGAGTGGGAGTTGTTGGATAGGAAAACACTCAAAACTATTTGGGTATGCCTTACATCTAATGTAGCATTCAACATATCTAAATAAAATATGAAGGAAAGTATTATGATCATGCTAGGGAAGTTATATGAAAAACCCCTTGCCTTAAATAAAGTCTTTTTGATGAAGAATTATTTAACATAATTTTTTTTGAAAATGGTTCAGTGTCAGATCATTTAAATGAGTTTGACATGGTTATTAGTTATTTAAATTCTATGAATATTTAATTTAATGATGAATTCAGGGATCTTCTCATTTTGTGATCCTTACGTGAGATCTAGGACAACTTGGTAATGGAGGTAAGCACATCCATCTCCAACAATTCTAAACTAAAGTTTGAAGATGTGGCGGGTGTGATCCTAAGTGAATAAATATAAATGAAAAATACAAGTGAAACATCCATGTTAGGGAATGCATTGACAATGGAGAATGGGGAGGGGGGTAGAAGAATAGAGGAAGAGGGAACCATGGAAAATGAAAGAAGGGTTCAAGATATAAAACTTGAGGCAAGATGGAATGTTGGCATTGTGGGAAGCTAGGACATGCAAAGAAATACTATTGGATCCTACATGGAAAATCAATAAAGGAAAAACATGAAGGTAATAAAGAAGCAAATGTAATAGGTGATGTATTATAGGACACTCTTATTCTTTCTTTGGATAATATATCTGAATCTTGGGTTTTAGATTCTAGTGCTTCTTTCCATATTACTCCTCATTGACATTACTTCCAAGATTATGTTCAAGGGAATTATGGGCATGTTTACCTTGGTGATTATGAACCTTGAAAAATTATTGGAAAAGGTAGTGTTCAGGTTAAATTGAAAAATGGAAAAACTTAGGTGCTTAAGGATGTTAGGCATGTTCCAAGATTGAGGTGAAATCTAATCTCTGCAGGATAGTTTGGTAGTGACAGTTGTATGGTCACATTTATAAACAACTCATGGAAGGTTACCAAGAGTGATATGGTGGCTACAAAAGGTGAAAAAGTGGTTACTTTTTATCTATCCACAATTAGTACTAATGCATCTTATGCTTTAACTACTACAAATACATACATAACTTTATGACACTATAAGGGTATGTGCACAGAGTTGGGGGAAAATTTTGTGGACATTTCCCATAATGCAATCAAATTATTTAATAACATGATCACATTATTTAAAACAAATAATGTGATTTTATTAATAATGTGATCATGTTCCTTGTGTCACAACAAACAAAAATTGAACCCAAACTCAAAATTTATGCATTTTACGTTCGCGTTCTATCTTTTCCCTCACTCTCCTCCAATCCATGATCATTTCTTACCCTAGTGAGGCCAAAAATTATAGAAATTCATCCCAAGAAGATGATAATTGATGATGCAACCACATATAAGAGGTAAGTGCTAAAAATTTATTCATTGTTTATTAATTTTTTGTTATTTTCATTGTTCTATTGGTATTTTTTTGTTTTGAACAACTTGTCCTGCTAACCCTCCTATCCTTCTACCTAACCATCCCAACCCTCCATCTAACCCTCTTGTTCCTTAACCTAACCCTGATCTTAACCCTCTTAACCCTATTGTTCCTTAGCCTAACCCTCCATCGAACCCTCTTCCTTCTCCTCCTATAGTTCCACAAAATCCCCCAGGCAGTCAGGAGAGTCTAGTTGCCCACATTGTGGAAATTAAAATTGAATTTTAAGAATTAATTAGGAGAAGGAGGGATCCCACTTCTACCAACACTCATCACACCTATCTATCCAATTCCCTAGAGACATTATTAGGTCAAATTGACTCTATAACAAGTCAAATTGATAGATACTCTTCATATCAAGATAGTTATAGGGGTTATTATGTTGACAAATTGTCATCACATGAGGTCAAGAACAAAGACATATCAAAAGCCTCCATTTTTGCCTTATTCATTTACCCAACCACCAATACACCATTTACAATAATTGCTAAACATTTTCTAATCCATCATTGCCAACACAATTTAATCACAACCAATTTCTTGGACCGATGGTGGATGGTGTTTGCTCATCCACCGTGCAATAAACATGAGGCCCTATTGTATTTTTTGAGTAAACTCTACTATGATTTTGTCCTCAATGAGATTCTGAACTATTTTGATTTTAGTGAGTTTTAGGGCCGAGGGAAAGGCTCTGTACACGATTGACCAAGTGCACATCATGCACCTAATTAGTCTGTAAGAATTTGTATCCAAAATCCACTTGAACCTAAGATACCCTCTACATTTCATCAGGTATGGAGATCAACACTCTACATGCACTTAGTTCACTTAATGATACACTCATTCAACATATAAGAAGGCTCTTACAGACTGATGCTAGAGATACACAACCTAGTGTGCATACCTGAACCCACCCTTGCAAATATTATGGAGCTATATACACTGGACCTTTTGATGACAATGATCTTGATGGTTCAAAGGGCTTGGATAGAATATTTGAGTGATGATTTTTGGGTATGCATAATTGGTGTGCATACATCAACCACTACACAAATATAGGTATATTTTATATAAATGTCATGTTAAATTTAAGTTATAATTACAAATTTTATTTATCTAACAATTAATTTACATAGAAATTGAATAATATACATGCCATTTTTTATGTCGCAAGAGGTGATGGTGCCTTAATCATCACAATTGACATTTGCATCATTTGATTGACATAACCATTGTTTACATTTTTGGATCTAGCTGCTGGCCCATCCATTACTGCATCTATCTCTATTAGGATGACATCTTTTACTTATACAAAGGTAAAATTTTAAGTTAATCTTATGATCTATGTACACTTAGTCTATGTATATTTTGTTTGTAATTTTAAGTTAAATTTATCTATCAAGGATCTCAAAATTCAATTACAGTGCTATTAAATACACTCTTGGTTTAATAAAGGAGAAAAAATTGCCGTATATATCTTTGATACTTTATATAAAATTAAATGAGACCTTGTTTACATTTAGTTGATGGTTCAAGCAGGCACTCCTTCATCATTACGAGCAGAGATAGACATAGGCATTGTTGCTTCAATATCATCTACATAGGCATTGATAGAGGTATATATTAATTTGTAATTTTGAATTGTAAAAATAGACTTGTTTTAATATTTAGATTACATACTTGAAGAAAATATAACTTATGTGAATATATTGTGTATACAAGGTTGTCCCATGACATCTGATAGTCTTAGTTAGATGATTAGTAGGGAAACATCTCATGTTTCTTCCTTATTTCAAATGCCTATTTGAATAACTAAGCTTTCCATTGACTCATTAAAGCGTCAAAAATAGATTGCAAAGGACCACAAACTTGTAGTAAGTGCATATTTAAATGATTTTTTATTCAAGTTTAAAACCTAACAAGTGGTTGAATGTATTTTATGTTAATTTTATAATAATACTTGTATTTGAATAGGTTCAATTGTAAGTGAGTTATGAGTATAGGACCCATAGTCAGACCTTGGAGCAATCCAAGGCATTAGATAGATCTCCATCTACCATTAGGGCATCCCAGGGAGAGTCTTCTTCGAGGAAGGCAAAGAGAGGGAGGTTATTTGATGATTAGGATGTCTTACATGATATGTGTTTTTCCTCTATGTATATATGGCAATGTATACAATTAGGGCATTGTACATGCGTATTCACCTGACATGAGATACTATGTTGGTAGATGTAATTTTTTGTATGCCTATCATGGCAATCTGTGTATTATTGACATTGTACATGTACCTATATGATTTTTTTGGAGTTTGCATTTGAATAATGTTAATCTATCTAATTTATATTTAGTTTTAATTTAAAATGTTATCATATAGTTTTGTTTTGATCTTCCAAAGTATTATCTATCAGATCTTGTATTTAATTTTGTAAACAAATGAGGATTAGAAATTATTATTTTCATTTCTATAAGTCTTGGATCTCCCATATTTTTTTAAATTAAAGTTTTCATTTGATCTTGTGTGTAGTAGAAATAACTGATGACACTCTTCTCTATTTTGTATTTCTCATCACCCATTTACAAAATTTTAATTGATCATTAGCATGCAATTTTATTTCACTTAAGGCCCATACCCAATCATGTTCATACTTGTATAATGCAGACATAAAATCATTCATAAATCCCTACAAATTTATCACTCTGATACCTATACCTACAAACCTAATCTTTTCCCTTCACCTGGATCTAATGCCTTTTAGGAAAAGGTTTATTGAAACTAGTCCTATTACTTGTATTCCTTATATGATTCTTTTTCCTTTATATTTTCCCTCATCTCTCGAGTGATATCTAGTAATACCTCTTCTGCACACAACTCCTTTTGGTAACCATGTACATGGTCTACTTAATTATTCCTCTTTTAAACTTTATCTTTGCTAATCTTTCAAGATGAAATTCTACTTGAACTTGACTATAATATATTTATTTTGATAATAGGAAACCTTACGGAATTAAAATATAATATTCACTCATGAGACAATGATCCATCTTTGGCCGAAACCCTTTATCATCCCTTAATACCACCTAATGCATAATTTGCTCTTATATGTTTAAGAAACATATAAAAGTCACATTAATATGATATAAGATCATGAAATTAATTCCAACCTCACTTATCTACTCTTTTTCTCAACTTGATTCAAAATCCACTCTCAAACAATCTTCTTTTAAACTAGTCAATTACTCATTAGGTCTGCTCTTAACTAGTCACTAATCTCTTAGATCTACTCTCCTTCCCTTGAATAATTTTTATTTAATAAACTTTGGATAGGTCTTATGAAAACTCAAGTATTTATTTAGGTTTCAAAACTTATAAGAAATCAACCAATTATAGGTCTCTAATAGATTGAACTTTCATTCTCAAATTCTATCTTTTTAAGTTTCTAGGTCTCTAGGCCTAGTTGTTGCTCCAATAATTTAATTTCTCAAAATAGAGTTTTTAGCACTTAAAATTAATATTTATGTTATTATTTTATCAATTATAACATGTTACAACCCTTACCCAAGTTTATATAACTCAAATCAACCAAAAACACATATTACCTTATGCACAACTTTCTAAAAAATGGTCTTCTACTGGTGTACAAAAAAATAGTCCTTTGTAACTAAAATTTCAAACCTCTTGTAAACCCAATGATACTTGGAATATTTTATAAGATCCATTACCTAGATGATCACAAAGTTTTATAACTTATTGCTCAATTTTTTGAGCTTTAGAGGTGTTTTTGTCATGAAACCCTTACTTCGAATTTACTCAAAAATTTTACAAGCTGAGAGCTAATTATTGATAGTTCATAGAGCTTGTTGGGATTTTATATGATATAACACATGTATATTGGTCTTAAAAAACCTATTCAACTATTACAATACTAAAATTGAGTTCATATAACAGTTTCCATGTGTAAATAAGCCTCTAAAAATGATTGTAACAGTAAAAATATAGAATTCTTGAGGGTTTCACAAATATAATTAAGATTTAAGCTTGAAATCAATTTGAAAGGATTATAATAATATTATAAAAATATAATAAAATGTAAAACATGAAATAATACTTATAAATATTTATTATGTTCAACAAGAAAGCATTTACACAGTCCTTTTCCATTGAGATAGACCTACAACATATGCTCTAACCTCTTCAAAAATGATATTTTTTGTCCTTTTAAGATTTTTGGTTGGTCTTGTATAATTAATCCTCATTAGGAGTGAGGATTATCACTTTTTTAGAGTCTAAAAAAATCTTAGTAATTTACTAAACTTTCTCAGATTCTCTCTTACCCATTCAAATTAAACTTACTAAACTGACCTAGTTTATAGGTCTTAATAATTACCTAAGACTATTGTCAACATACATTATACATGTATTTGGTGATGTTACTACATCACCTTTACTATCCTATAACCTACCCATTTTTTCATTCACTATTCACACTCTCTCACTAAATATTCCCTAGGTTTGGCTATGCTCAGATGCCTTCCTCTTCTTTAATACTTTTAAGAACACTTCCTTTAGCTCTTATATCCACCTATTCAACCTTAATTCAAACTTCTCAATCTAATTTAAAAGGCATCCACACTCCTTTACACTTTATTTCACTCTTTCCCTTCAAGGGATATTTGGCCTAATAGGCCTAATACATGTTATTGAGATTGGTTCATGACCCTTCAATACCTCACTCCTGACATACTTCAACTCCCCATTGAGGTCTCTAGACTCAAGTCAATGCCCATTAATAGTTATATTGATTTATAGGCCTATTCCTTAAGGGAATTAGGCCTCCTATAAATGATATTTGAAAAATTATCTTTGATAATATCACAAACCTATTCTAGCCTCCAAATCACTTTGAACACTTAATATACACTTTCATGCAAAAGTGGGTGAGAAAAGGGAGAGAGAGAGAGAGAGTGTTGCATGGGGGTGTGTGGCTTAGGAGAGTAGGGGTAATCAGTATGAGTAATTAGAGTAGGTAGGATGTTCAGGAAAGAGTGATAAATGGAGAAAGACTATGGAAAACTATTTGGAGGATTGAGTGGTTATAGGTAGACATAGGGGTAGTTTCACCCTCAAGTAAAACATTTTGAGGAATAACAATCATGGAGATAAAATTTACTATAGTCCTATGGAAATAATTTGATTGAGTTTTTGGAATTCAAGAATTTTATAGATACTTTAAACTAGAAAATTGAATCTTCTACCTACAGATTCCTTGCATTGTTAAAAAAGAATAATTAATTTCCATTCATACAAAGATTAACAATAAGTCCAAGCAAAAAATATTAGTTCCAAGTAAAGTATCAATATTAAAATACTTCATATTGACCAAATATGACACTAAAAACATGTCCAAGGGGGTGGATAGCATCTAGGCCCAGGTTCTTGGCCTCCCATCAGGTCTGATAGACAAACCCACCACCCATTTTGACCTCAAGAATGCCCTTCCTAATACAAGAAAATATAGTTTTTAAGTCTAAATTAAATCATGCATAAAATGAAACCTGTAAGTCATTATATGAATTTTTATATCCTTCCCTTGCCTCTTTAATCCATCTAATCACATCCCAAAGCACCCAAGTGGAACCATCGAGAATAATCTACTAGACAAGTAATGATGGGTCCAAAAATGCAACTTCTTGAGCTCCAATTGCCATTTTTGCCTCAAGGACCTCCATTTGAGAATATATCACTTCCATCACATATGGATAGGAAAATTAAATATGATCACACTACCACAATATTCAAATCCATCTAAAGTGCATTTTCACTACTATTCAGGAGCATGAAAACACTAACAATAAATGTTGTCAAAGTTTAAGTTGTGGTTGCATAACTCTAATTATGATGCTTCCTAACCAAGAATTGGCACTGATAACATTCCTAGGAGGTGAATAATGTCAAGGACCAGGTTATTGGCCTCACATTAGGCCCTAATGACAAACCCACTACCCATTCTAGCCTCAAGAATGCCCTTCTCAATACAAGAAAAATGCAAGTTTTTAGCCTAAGTTCAAACATGCATAATATGAAACCTATAAGTCATTTATGTGAACCATCATATCCTTCCCATACCTTTTTAATATCTTTAATTATACCTCATATTACTCAAGTGGAACATTCAAGATCAATCTATTGGACAAGTTGTAGTGATAGGTCCTAAAATGTATCTTTTTGGCATTGAATATGCCACTTCTTGAGCTCCAACTGCCATTTATACCTTTGGGACCTCCACTTAAGAATATATCACTTCAATCACATCTAGATAGGCAAATTACACATGATCACACTACCATGATATTTAAATACACTTAAAAGTGCATTTTCACTACTGTTCATGAGTATGAAAACATTGACAATAAATGTTGTCAATGTTTAAGTTGTGGTTGCATAACTCTGGTTATGATGCTTTTGATTGAAAAATATAACCACCAGCACATCCAAATGGGTGGATAACATCTAATAATATGTTCTTGAACTCCCATTAGGCCTAATCAACAAACTCACCACCCATTCTAGCCTCAAGAACGCCCTTCCTGATATAAGAAAAATGTAGTTTTTAGCCTAAGATAAAACATGCATAAAACAAAACCTATAAGTCATTTTTCAAACCTTCATATCTATCCCCTACCAATTTAATCCATATAATCTCACCCCAAAGCACTCAGGTGGAACCTTCAACAGTAATATTGTGGACAAATTGTAGTTACATGTCCTAAAATGAAACTTTTTGGCATTGAATAAGCAACTTTTTGAGCTCCAACTACCATTTCTACCTCTTAGGACCTCCACTTGAGAATATATCACTTCAAAAAAATATTCATATGAAGTGGGGGTCCTACATTGAAAATCATGCAATATCATGAAGATGCTAGTGAATGCAATGAGAGAGTGGGAACTTGAGAGCTAACAATTAGTTACATGTAGGTAAGAAGGAATAAATGTTGAATGGAGAGATAGTTAGACCATGATCTTCTAGGAAATAGGCTCTCAATAATGTAAAACATGCCACCCCTATGCCTTGAGAAAGAAAATAGTCATTTGATGGAGTCAAAGATTTATTAGAGGTCTTTCAAACTACCCTATAATAATGGAACTACTTCATGAGAGTTGAAAACAAGTTGGTTGAAGAATTAGTGAAGCATTGAAGGGAAGGACATGGTGAGTTAAGATCAAAATGGAATCAATGAGACCACAATCCCAAAATATAGATCAACTCATGAAGTAATTTGACCACATCAAACACTTCAAATAGCTATGATGCTCCTTTTATGCTTTCCTTCATTCAAGGCAACCTCATTTCAAGGACAAATTCTAAGTACTTTTAGCAAGCTTCTTTTAGCTTCAAGAATATGAAATTATTTACTGACAGTGCAAACCACATTAAGGTGGAAGCTTATTTGGCACCACTAACCTACAAAAAATTGTTAGTATGTAATTAAAAAATAAATTCATACATGTACTACCTAGAAAATAAAAAATATTTAGTAAATTTAATTACATCTACATTTGAAAATTCAACATACCTACGTATTTCAATCCATTGAACCACTAAGATATGCTCTAACCTTGATAGTATAAAGAATATCTTCATGGTGTGACTCCCAAACTTTCCATAGTTCCCTGTTTAATAGCCTCCCATGATATTATATAATTTAATATTCATTGCAAGAATCAAATTTGAATAGTGCAATATCTTCCTGTGCATTTCAAACTCTTTAAACAACCATTGATCTAATTTTTTATAGGATATCATCAAAATCAAGTTCTAGTGACTACCATTGACCCACTTGAATAGTCAATGTTTTCTCCATCTATAACTGAGGAAGTTAATTTTTTCTTTCTCTCTACACACTGACACAAGTAGTAATTCATTCCCTCTTCATTGTCCTCATCTACAATAATTGCAAAACATGCCTTGTGTTACAAAAAACCATTTTTAGTGATACTATGAAGATATATAATGAGAATAAATTGTACATAATGAAAAATATTCTACCTAGCTGCACTAAATCAGATACATGGTCAAAGTCATCTGATAATGTCATATCTGTAAGTTATAATACTATTGATGTGAACTAGATATTTGAATAAGAAGGGGAGATTAGTATTATGTTAGTGGATAAATCAAATAAAAAACACACTAAACTAACACCTTCATGCCTAGTTACTAGGGTGAGCTTGATGAAGAAAGACAAATGAACAAGCTCAACTAAAATGCAAGAAAACACACATTTTTTACCTTCCTTGATGCTCCAAAAGTATTCTTCGATTGGCTTGCTTGGTTTGTGCTCATGAAGTCCTCATCAATGGAAGCTTGGCTACCTCCATCTCTCTTTGGCACCTTTGGCTTTGGCTTGGCTTGGCTTGGAATCAATTTAGCATGGTAACACTAGTTTGCATGAAGCTTTTAGAACCAATCCTGCATTATAACTTTGCACTATCAAGACTTAAAATTTATGTGGTAAGACCTCCTATTTATAGATTTTTGAGATTGGGTAGAATCAACCAGAACCATCCATCTCAAGATTGAGATGTGTGGCTAAGGATTAATCCAAGTATCAGTTGAAATTTATAAATAGGCTCATCAATATTTAGGATAGAGGAGCAATTAAGAGGCATGGAGGGGTTTGATGAGGCATGGGAGGCATGAATCTTGATATTTGTGGCACTTATGGCTTGTGGATGCCACCCCATAGGATGATGTCATTTGGTGATGTAGTTATTCAATATTTATTTCCAGAAAAAAAATTCAACAAGTTTCTATGGAATTCTTGATTAGGCTAAAATTTGATTTAATTAGCTCTTAAGCATGTTTAAGCACTTTGTACACAAATTACTCAAATTGATCAGAATACGTTGTTATTAGTCAAAATTTTGACTAGATTAAAATTGAAAGGTGATGTCAAATGCATTGTATCCATTATCTTATTTAAGATATTATCAACATTAAATATCAAAGGCACGTGTCTTGTGTAAGATATTTGATAGGAAAGAGCAATCCAGAACACCTAGGTGCAAAATTGGCATTTTGACTCAGAATGATCTGATCAAAGTTAGCTAGCCCATAAATTGCATTGCCCTATTTAGTAATACTCTAGCCAAAATTGACACTTGAATATATCAATTTTAATTCATTTAATGCATTTTAGCATTTTTAGGCCAAATTGTGCACTTTAGGTGGAAATTGGTCAAAACCCTAGTTGGAGGTCATTGGTGGCCAGATTTAAGTGTCTACAGTTTTCCCCTATTTGAGAAGGCATTGAAAGATATAATTATAGTAACATCTTTTCAAAGAATGAAAAGGTCCTATATGCCTACAACTGCAATAATGATAAACTTAGTATATGATGCCCCCTTGAGGGAATGATTAGCACAAGTAGGTCGACAAACAGTCCCTTGAAAAGAAAAAAGTGAAATGAGGAGACCAAGGAAAGGAAAGATGATGGGGTGAAAACACAATGATATTGAAAAAGTAGTCAAAATCATTGATAATGCAAGTAGGATGGTGTACAATGGTTTGCCCAAAGGTGATTATAAGCATTGTACCCCTATAGTGGCAACATGGTATGATAACACAATGATTTTCTCAAAGGAAGTTATAATCATTGAGAAGATGGATCCACCCTAGTTAGAAAAGACAAATAAGATAATAACATGCCCCTATATGGGTAAAAAAAGGAAAGTGGTGATAATACAATGATTTGCCCATAGGTGGTTATAATCATTAGACCCCGATTATAGAAAACATGATAAAATTGGTTGAGGATGATGATAACTTAACATAGAGGGTAATTATGAATTAGAACAACCTACTAGTAGGGAGATGCTCGTTTGAACTAATAAAGGTTGAAATTATTTTGTGGTTAATTACTCTATTTGGGATATGATTGAATTAGGATGTCGATGTCGAAGAGATGTTGATGTTGTCATTGCTGAATAGACTTTTTGAAGCTAAGGTTTGCTATAGCATGTGTTGGTAAGCATCATGGTATAACTTCATGAGGACTTGGCTGAAATATGCATAAATACTGACTCTCGTAATCCAATACTCAATAGAAAATAATACATCAATGATATAAACCATGATGATAATGTAAGCATATGAATATGGATAGATTCAAGTGTAAGTGTGGGCAAGGAATCACCCAATCAATAGACATAAACTAAATCAAGGTAATAATGTTGAAAGTAAACAAACAAGCACAAATAAAAAAAAGAAACAAACAAAGAAACACTCAATAGAAACCATATGAACATTGCCCCTAGAAAATAGGTGACAACTTAACAAATTAAAAAAATGGGGGAATTGAAGAAAAGGAAGGGGTGGCTGAGCTGTCTCCATATGCACTAGGCAAGGGGATGTTGCCTACATAGTTTCATGGATATAATATCCAACAAAAACTTTAGGCCAAATGTAGTTCTCCTAGAAATGAGAAGAATGTGATAATTGATTAAAACAAATAGAATGTATGTGATAGAAGAATAGGAATGGTCTTGCAAAATGGGAAGTGTGTGAGAGCCAAAGTCCAAAAAGGATGGAGAAACTAAGTGACAAGTGGTTTGCTTATAACTTAGTAAGGGTTCCCAGCATCCTTAAGACAAAGAAGTAGTCAAATGCTTTTGGTTTTATCTAATGATTTTATAAATGTTTTTAGAATTTTGGAAGTATCTCAACTCGATCAAGAATGACGAGACACTAAATTGTTCAAGCTCAAAAAATGGTGAGAGTGTTCAAATTTAGGTTGCTCATAAAATAGTGAGAGCATTCAAATGTAGGTTGCTCATAAAATGGTGAGTGTTCAAACTTAGATTGCTCACAAAACGGTAAGAGTGTTCAAATGTAGGTTGATCACAAAATGATGAGAGCATTCAAACTTAGGTTGCTTGAAAAATGGTGAGAGTGTTATGAAAAGGGTGACTGAGCTGACCTCAACAAGTATCAAACATTCCATACATAGTCATAGAGTAGGACCTCAAGTCACTTTAGTTCTACTCTACAGTGGAGGAATTTGACTAGTTTAGTAGGCAATTCAAAGAAATAGGCACAGTTGGTAAAAAGGCATAGTATGGCAAGTTGGTACATCAAGGATTAATAAAAAAAAATTCTCTTAGTTTGCCCATAGGTGGTTATAACCAAGACACAACATTGTTGATCATAAGTACTAATTTACCTAAAGGTGGTTAAAATTAATAGCAAGACCGATGATAAGAAAGGAATAATAAATGAAGGATGCAACTGCTGAAACTTCTATCACACTGCTCTAAAATATGATCTCTATCTAAAGTACTTGAACCAACTAATGAAATCGAGTAGATTCCTTGATGCTAAAAATGTGTAATGAATGATAAAAACCAAGGTCAAATGGGCTAGGCATTAGAACACACTGGGTCGATAGGTCAGAAATGTCAAGTGGATACAACTAAGATGATGGATAAGAATGATATTTTTACAAAGAAAAATAGTGATAAAATGGCATAACTAAAATAGTCCTTACAAATAATACACCTTAGCACTCAAGAATAGTACCACTTAAGGTGAATAATATTCATTAGCTCAAGAAGTTTGTCTCCATCTGGTGTGGCAAGCTTGTATGCCCCTGATCCATAATATGTAATAATGATGAAAGGCCCTATCTAGTTTGATTTGAATTTTCCTTTATGTTTTTTCTCAGTCGTGGTATTATTTTGGTTTTCTTTAAGAACAAGATCACCAAGTTCAAAGTTTTTATTTTTGACACATCGATTATAATGGCCTTTGAGTCAGTTCTGATATGCCTAAAGATTATTGAGTTCAGCTATGCATTTCTCATCAAGTAGGTCTATCTCTTGTAGGTGAGCTACTTGATAGTCACAATCATCCATGACATGCTTGAAAGAGATATGCAGTGAAAGAAATTTGACCTCAATGGGAAGGATAGATTCAGTACCATAAACAAGTGAGTATGGAGTGGCTCCTATGGGGTTATGGTGATTGGTATAGTATGCCCAAAGGGTAGGGAATATTTGAAGGTGCCAATTATGATCAGTATCATTAACAATATTTTTGAGAATATTGACAATGGTTTTATTATATCCTTCATCTTGGCTATTACCTTGAGGGTAATATGTTGTAAAAAAATGTTGTGTGATGTTATATTTGGTATATATCTTATCAACATCCTTGTTTTTAAATGATCCTCCATTATCAGATATAATGTCGAGGGGATACCATAGTGGCAAATGAGATGGTTGAAGATGAATTTGGAAATTTGCTTTCTAGTCACATAAGTGAGGGTATAACTTCAACCCACTTAGTGAAATACTCGATGGTGGTAAGGATATGTTTATGGTCATCAGATGAAGTAGGGTTGATATTCCCAATGAAGTCAAGCCCCCCTATAGCAAATGGCCATGGTGTCAACATCAATTTCAGATTTTGGGCTAGAACATGAATCAGATTAGTATGCCATTGATATTTGTCACACTTCTTTACATATGCAGCTACATTTACATCCATTGTGGGCCAATAATAACTAGTATGTAAGAGCTTTTTGGATAAGACTGCCCTGCTAGAATGAGCTCCACATACTCCTTCATGAACTTATCTTAACGCTAGTGTATACTCTATTGAAGTTAAACAATGAAGCAAAGTTATACCAAAATTGTGATGGTAAAGGGTGGATCTAAGTAGAGTATAATGAGTGGAATGATGAATAAAGGCTTTGGTTTATTTTTGAGATATGTTAGGTGGTAGAATTTGGTCATGAAGGTAGTTGTAAATTTTTGACTACCAGATATAATTAGGACTAACAATATTATAAATCATTGCAATGGTTAAAGGTTCATGAGCTGGTGCTGACAAATTCTCAATAAGGAACTGGTACTCTCTAGCTTTATCTATTTGTCAAATCAGAGATCCAATAGTAGTCATTACATCTGCCATTCTATTACTAGCCCTTGGTATGTGCTCAAACTGAATGTTGGCAATTTGTTGCTTAAGAATGTCGACCATGGATTTATATGGAACCAGCTTGTCATCTTTGGTCTAAAAATGATTTATGACTTGATTGATGATTAACTGAGATTCACCATAAGCTTGGAGATGAGATATGTTCCAATGCATTACCTATTGAAGTCCTGAAATAAGTGCTTCATACTTGGTCATGTTGTTTATACAAGGAAAGCTGATTCTAAATGATTTAGGGATTAAATCCCCCTATGGTGTAATAAATAAGAGACCTGCCCCTAATCCATGTGCAGTAATGAACCATCAAAATACAACTTTTAATGCTGCTTCTCAAGAGGTGTGTCAATTATGGTCATTATGGATTCATCAGGGAAATGAAATGTGAGTGGCTTTATGTGTGCAAGAGGTGCTTCAACAAGATGATCTACAAGAACTTGTCCCTTGATTGCCTTCTGATTGACATACTCTATGTCAAACTTAATAAGAAGCATGATCCATTTGGCCATTCTACCTTATAAAGATATTTTAGATAGTAGATACTTGAGTGGATCTACTTTAAAATGACGATGGTCTTATTATTCAACATGTAATGGAATAGTTTCTGAGATGTGAAGACCATGGCTAGACAAGCATTTTCAATAGGTGCATAGTTATGTTCATATGAGACTAAGGTATGACTTAAGTAGTATACGACATGCTCTTTTCCATCATCATCATGTTGAGCCAAGAGTGCCCCTAGAGCATTGTCGGTAGCTGATAGGTATAAAAAGAATGGCTTTCTTGACATAGGAGGTAATAAAAAAGGTGGATTAGCTAAAAAGTCCTTGAGTTGTTGAAAAGTTGTTTGGCAGTGATCATCTCAATGAAATGTAACTCTCTTCTTTAGAAGATGTGTAAATGGATGACACTTGTCTGCTAACTGAGAGATGAAGCATCTAATTGATTGGATCTTACCCTACAAACTATAGAGTTGCTTCAAATTAGTTGGTGGTAGCATCTTGGTTATAGCATGGACTTTAGCAAGATTGACTTCAATACCTTTGAGAGACACATTGAAGCCAAGTAACTTATATGAGGTTACACCAAAAACACATTTCTTTGGATTGAGTCTGACTTTGTATTGCTGTAATATTTCAAATATCCTACGTAGCACTACTAGATGGTCAACCCTGGTTTTTGATTTGCCTAGTATGTCATTGACATAGTCTTTAATAATATCATGCATCATATCATGGAATCTAACCGTCATGACTCTTTGATATGTGGCCTCTACATTTTTAAAACCAAATAGCATTACCTGATAACAAAATTTTCTCTATGGAGTGGTGAACGCTATTTTATGTTGGTCTTCTAGTGTTATTCTGATTTAGTTGTATCCTAAAAATCCATCCATGAGTGAAAGCATTTCATAACCTATCATGGAGTTGATGATCATGTCAATATTAGGTATTAGAAAGTCATCCTTAGGATGAGATTTTTTGATGTCTCAAAAATAAGTACAAATTTTGATTTCTTTAGGCTTTTTGCTAACAAGTACAACATTAGATATCCATTCTGAGTAGTCAATGGATCGGATACATCCTGCTTTTAAAAACTATTACAACTCTTTCTTTACCAATAAAGTAATGTCAAGATGCATCTTACGCAACTTTTATTTCACTGGTTTGGCATCAAGATTGACCACAAGGTGGTGCATAACCAAGGTGGGGTCCAAACCTGGCATGTCAGAATAAGCCCATGTAAAGATATCTACAAATTCTCTTAGTAGAGCTATAAAGACTTCACGTTCCTCCTCAGTGAGAGATGCACCAAATTTTATCTATTTTGAGTCTAATGGAGTCTTGATGTTTACATCTGTTGTATCTTCGACTAGAATGGTTGAACTATCTTCTAGGATAGTAGGTAGAGACTTGAAATGTTGGACTATATTAAGGTCCTCTGCTAGAACTTTATCTTCAACTTCTCCTAGGCATGATGAATCTAAGTCCCCTAATGGGAGATCTACCCATGTGATAAAAATAGTAAAAAACTCTTGAAAATTTTATCAAATACTTGTTGCATAAAACTAAACTTAAATCCATAGGCAAGTTCATCATTGGTGGTCTCCTATTCTAAATTTAAAGAAGAATGAACACCCTCATCTAATGGTGCCTGAAATAGGTTTTCACCACTAGACTGGCCTTTATCTTTACTTTCTCTCTAGTCAAAAAGCACCTCAAAGAGGTTTTCCCTTTGGGACCTCAATGTTTTATTTATTTGTTTTTGGCTAAGGGTGTTCACCCGCTCTCCAAAATAGGCTTTAGGATCTAATGTAATTGAGAATCCTGATTTATGATCTCCCAATAAAACATTGTCTCTAAGGCCTAAAAAGTCACATAATGCCTCATCATTTTGAAACTCATCAATCAACAAATTGGATTCTTGTTGGTCCTAATCTATCAGTTAGGGATAGTATAATTTCAATGGGTTGTGATGAATGACTGAGGTAAGAGTACAAATGGCATTATTATCAAATAGGTTATTCTTCACTAGGTCATCAAAGGTGAGGCTATGATCAGAATATATTTCACTATCGACATCATCATCACTAGTCACTAGTGATGGAACTTGAATAAGATATGTCGGGTCACCCCCAGGGGGTTTAAATCCAAGTTCATAGGGTCTTTTGTACTTAGTCATGGAAATTGGCTTAATGGTTCCTTGTTGATTTGGTCTGAGGCCTCTTCCTTCATAATCTTTATGCTCCATGATCCTATTGAGAATAAGATACTTTGCACTTTAATAACAATCAGCTTGGTTTTTATTGTACAACCATGATTCATACCCTTCAAGAGGATCTTGTTTTAGGCTAGATGCTGGTACAAATATGATAGGTCCCTTATCTTTATTTGTTTGTTGCCAATGCATGTGTGGGGTTACTTTAGGTCACCCAAAGGTCTTCATATTTAGAGGAATATTGGTAATATGGAAGGTATCATGGGACTCATACTCCCTCAATCCATTATCTAAAATGCTGAAATGATTGAAAGCTTCAGGAGGTGGCATGTGGGAAAGCGAATCCAAGGTATTAGGATATATGCAATTATCCTGTGACAGATCAATAAATATTGGTAATTGTGGCTTTGAAAATTTCCCTCTGAGATGTTTTTAGTGTTCATATAGGTGCAAATCTCTTAGAATATTCTATTCCATCCCTAAGTGGGAGAACTTGATACATTGGTGCAGTGTTGACGGGAGTGCACAAATCTCATGTAACCAAGGCCTAGCTAGAAGCATATTATATGACAACTCAAGATCAAGCACATGTCAAAGTGTATCATGAGTTAAAGGCCCAATGATAATAGATAAGCTAATGGTTCCTTATGATTCTCTTCATTGATTATCATAGGCTTTGATAATTATCATTTCTAGCTAGAGATCTGCCATTATGTACCCAAGAATCTTGATGAACTTTTAATACATTATGTTGAGGCCTGATCCATTGTCTATAAGGACACATTTCAATTTATGCCACTTTATATAAACTTCTATGTATAATGGATTATTATGAAGCAGGCTAAGGGAAGACATATCACTTTGGTTGAATGTGACTTGTTGGGCTAGAGCTAGGTGTCCAACCAAAGCTTGAAATTTATCAGGAGATATGTCACTAGAAACAGTGGATTGGGTCAAGAACTCATTCAAGATGTTCTTATGGATTATTGACATTCACAACAAATCTAAAATAAAAATTTGTGTAGGTGTATTTTGTAATTGTTCCACAATATCAAACTTCTTGTCTTGGTCAATAGTGAATGGTTTATTCTGAGGTTGAATGATTGGTTGGATAACAGGTAAAGTGGCAGATAGTTATGGGCCTGGGATAGAAATATTTGACCTTCAAGTTCTTATTACACAATCAAGATTAGATATTGGACCATAATTGCTAACAAATGTTGAGAATGGAGTGGGACCAGATAAGACAAGTCTCGGTTGTTAGTGCACTTGTATGTGGTCATGTGGCAAGGGCAAGTTGTCAGTGTAAGGTCCAAAAGTGGAAGTCCCAATTTGTTGGTTTGCTTGTGTGTTATCCCAGGTCAAAGAAGGATTATCCATGTAATGTGGTTGAGTGTTATTATTTATCAATGGTCTAGATTGATTAATGCTTGGTCAAGGATTAATGGAGATGGTATTATCGCTACCCCCTATAATATGACTTAAAACTCTATTGTAGTCATGTGCAACTACATGATAGGTTTGTTGGTTGTTACCATTATGACCTTGGTTTTGTCCATTATTTTGATGTTGTGGGTTTTATTGTTGATTTTTTTGATTCTGATAGTTCTACTGGTTTGGCCTTTGATTTTGATACTATTGATTTTATTGTTGTACTGGATGGTGTTGTTGTTGTTGCTAGTTATTCTGTTGCTATTGATTTTTTATGTTGGGGAAAGGGGTATTAATAAATCTCAAGAGTTTGATTGGAAGTGGAAGCACCATTATCCAATATTATCTCCCCATTCTTCAACATATTCTCAATTAAATTCTTGATTTTCACACATATTCATAGATTATGTCCATTGACCTGATGATATTCACAAAATTCATTTTCATGGTACCAATCAGAGTAAGGAATGCCTTGCAGATAATGCTTTTGTACAGGCCAACTAATCAGATTAATAATGTTAAGCTTGTGAAATAAAAAATCAATAGGCTCTCCTAAGTCACCAAAGACATGATGCATAGGCACAGTTCTTCTTGGAGGAGAGGTTTACAATGGTAAAGGTGGTTGTATTTATTGTGTGGGTCTTAGTTGTTGTGCTTATGGTATTGGTGGGAGAGGTTGTTGGGTAGCAGTAAGATGAAAAGGTGGTGCAGATGATGTTTGCAATGTTTAGACATGACATGATTCAGTTAATCTATTACCCACAACATTCTTATTGTAGTTAAATTGCTTTGGTCTTTATTGGTTATTGGCCTATGCTAGTTGCGATACTTGCATTTGAATTGGATGTTGGTTTTGGCCACTTCCCTGATTGGTACCTTGATTCTAATTATTTGATGTAATCTTGATGATCCCTTTATTAATAATATCTCACTCAATCAATAAGCCTTTGTTGATGATCTCCTTGAAAGTATGTGCACATTGTAGTTCCAGATGATAAGCTATCTCACTATGCAAATTTTTAGTAGACACATCGGTTAATTGTTTATCTGGTAAACTATGGGTGAATCAACTTACAAGAGCTCTCCATCACTATAGATAACTTGTAAAACTCTCACCAACTTTTTGTTTTACTTGTGTTAAGTCAACCAATGAAATCTCATGTTCGAGATTATAGGAAAAGTGTTACACAAACTTATCAAAAAGATCATCAAAATATGTTACTAAATTCTTGGTCAACTTTAAGAACCAATCCAAGGCTTGTCCAACCAAGCTCCTTAGAAACAACAACAAAAGGTATATATCGCTATATGCCACCAATTGACATATGATAAAGAGCTCTGTTAAATGAGCCTTAGGGTCACCTTTCCCTTTGTATTTGTCAAAATTTGGTGGTTTGTATCCTAGAGGAATTGGTATCTGCAAGTACTCCATGTTAAATGGATAAGAACACACATCATCTAACTTAAACTTTTTAGTCTATTTCCCAACCTGAATAGTGACAATTGCATCCTTCATCTATTGCAATTCTTGGGATAAAAAAATGGAACATTAGTTTGAGAGAGAATATTGGTTTGGGTAGATGGTTGGGAGGTTATAAGTGGGATACTTTGACCAGAGTATGATGGAGATACCTATTGGGGTATATTGGTTTGGTTAGGAAATAGACTAGGAATATGCATACATGGATTAGGATGTACTTGGAATTGTACATTTGGTTGTAAAATATTCTAGTTTGGATTGGTGATAAAAGTTTGACTTGGAAGATTTTGTGGTTAGGATGGAGGGATATAACTATACTATGCCTATTTTGATTGAAAAGGGACATGTTACTGACTAACCAAACCTTGTTTTTGAGTGGAAACTTGTGAACCAAGACCTTGTCTTTGAAATTGTGGCACATTTTGAACCAATTATTGCCTAGTAGGTACTTGAGAAACATGGGAGCCTCCTTGTTGCATGAATCCTTATTGGGAAGTAAAATTATGTTGAAGATTTGATATCTGTCACTGACCAATATTTACACATTGTTGTCTAGTCATCATTTGGTTTTGGATTGGTATACTGGTCTGTGACTAAGAAGGTGTATTTGCCATTCCCTGATGAGGTGGAATATTAGTTGCCCCTTGTTGAGGTAGCAATATATTTAACCTCTATTGCATTGGTACATTAGATTTTACCTATTTTTGTGGAATACTACTCATCCCTTATTGAGGAGGAGTAGGATTCATCATATTCTATTGTTGAGGCATGACATTGGTTATTGGTTAACTACTTAATCCTGTTAGTTACACACTTGATGAAGAAACTAGTTGAGGTTGAGAAGTAGGTGGTGAAGGTTGGGGTATAGAAGCTCCTATTCCTTGGTATGATGATTGAATCATGGTATTAATGATAGACACATGTTGTTAACTAGTTAGTTGTGTATTAGTACCACTTTGATTTGTGTTGGCCATTGCTTATACATTGTCCACTATATTTTTATCATTATTATGCATAGAAGCAGAAGACACTTCTTAGTGGGCATATGCAACAAGTTGTCTACCAAAGTGTTTTGCATTAATGGGTCTAAACTCTGATTGTCTTGACCAGTTAACTCTACCAAGACTTTTATTGAAGGAACTAAGTCAATTAGAGGTTTGCTCACCATGGTCATTTGATTGAAATTATGTGCTAGATTTAGGTAGGTTTGATATGCCATCTGCATTTGGTTAAAATGGTCTTCCATGAGTTTTTTGCCTCTATTAGGCATATGAGGGTCTTGATATGTTGTTTAGACTAGAGCCAAAGTATTTCTAGAAGAAACTTATTGATCGTAAATTATGTTATGGGGCATTCTTACTAGGCTTGGTAAATTCTCATGGGGGAAGTCTGCCAGAAACTTGGACCCAACCTCTATGGCTTGAACTAAAATATCATCTTTATTATCAAATAAATTATGCTCAAACAAAAATGTATCATATGTGGTAGGCGTATTAGTAGAGCATGAATATTGAAGAACTGGTTCGTTAATTATGGGTATTGTAGCTAGGTATTATGCAGTTTGTTCTTAGTCTTGTTCTGAATAAGGTGATGTATTAACCAAATAATTAGCTAATAGATCTTGACTTTGTGCCCCTAATTGAGTATTATAAGAGGGATAAGGATCCATCTCATAAGCAATATTAGCTGCGTAGGGGTCTTACACCATTTCTTCCTACGTAACCACATTACTAATCCTCAGATTATACATGAGTCCACTATGAGTGTAGGAATACATGTTGGGATCCATAGTCAATGTTTTGTGACAAAGGGAGGTCCTCAAACTCTAAAAAGACACTACCTAAAAAAAATATGATGTTCCAACTTGGTCTAAATTCATCAAAAGGACCAAAAGGTTTATATAAATATTTGTGATAACATAAGCTAATGTTAAGTTTCTAACGTTACACATCTTACACAAAAAAGATTAAGTAAATGAGTCAAAAATAAAAATGCCAAATGCTAAGGTTGAGGTGTTTCAAATCATTCTAATCTATGAATTTAAAAGTTATTAGGTCTTTTGGCCAAATGTGGTGTCAAAAGCTAGGCTCAAACAAAACATGTGCTAGAACTCTTGGCCAAACGACGTCAAAAGCTAGACTTTGAAATAAAGATGATTTTTAATCTAACGGATTTGAAACAATTTTAATAAATACTAGGCATTTGAGTTTTGGATATAAACTTGACCTAACTAAGTATAAGATATGAAACAAAAGGCACTTTAGAGATAGTTTATTTTTTTCTCACAAATAATGGTATAAAACTTAGTTCTTTTGATAAATAATTTAGACAAAAGTGAACGGTGTAACTACACTAGAAAAAGGTTCACAACGGTTTAGTCATATTGGTTTGAAAAGGTAGGAACAAATTTGAACTCTATGCAAGAGGGTCTATGAAATAATATTTGAAATGTTTTGAGCAGCATAACAATGCTAGACTACCCAAATGATGTGAAAAAATGTTTGTTTCAAAAAATATCTAAGGTAAAAATAGTTTTCCACAAATCTAATAGCATAACATTATCTTTATTGACTCAAAATGTTGTGGTGAATAGACTCAAAGTGCAAGTGTTTAACACAAAATGACTTAAGTCTAACATGTGGTGGTAAGGATCATGAGTCTTAAACAACCTTCAAGCCAAATTGGAAATTGAACCTAAGTTCCCTCAAGTTTAGTGAAAATGATGAATCGACTTAACACATCAACCCTATAAACTTATAAAAGTGCAATGAACTTATAAATGAAGTACTTAAACAACTTTGGCAAAGGTCTAGACTCAGTTATGCACCAAAATAGATGATATGACTCCCAGTTTTGATGAACTTTTGAACAAGGAAAATTTATGATTTCACGTGGATACCATAATGCCTCTTTATTAAAAATAAAATAAGGACCATGTGTTTTGGTTTGTATAATTTGTTTACACCAAATTTTGACTTCAAACAAGATTTTAATCTAGGATAAAAATCAAGTGATTAATCACTCTTAGACTCTAAATTGACAAGGTTACTTGGTATTGTTGGAATCCATCAATATACATATTTTGAGAGGATTTTAAGTGCTAATCCAAAATTAAATGCACATTATATAGTAGGGTTTTTACACCCTCCCTTATATCAAATAACAGTACTGTGACATGGACCTTGAAGTGCACCTTGCACCAACAATACTTCTATGGCAAGTGGGGTTTTGTATAAGATCTACAAGTATTTCAAATGTTTCTAAGGGAATAAATGACACAAGAATTTTAATTCCAATGGGACAAATAAAATCACATATATTGGGTCCACATCACTTAGCTTATTGTAAAAAAGTCTAGTCCTTTTTATAATCACTACATCCTACTGTTCACTCAGTGTAGTGCGATGTCCAAAGTGTCACTGTGTATTATGTGAAACTCCAATAAGGATCCAAATGAATTAAATGCTAGGAGATGAAATGCCAGGTAAAATATTTACTAAAGAACTCATGGGATGTAATGAAATCCCCCTCTTAAGCCAAGTTTTCATGAAATAAAAGACTAAAATAGAAAGACTTTAGGGTCATTTTCAAGGTCACCCAAACTTTGATGAGTCTTTGGGGAGTGCTTTAAATGAAATATTTTTTAAGCCTTGGACTTGGATTTTTGTAATAGGAATGGTGATTTTTATTCCAATGGTTCCCTAAAGGAGACAAATGGATGAGCATACACACAACACCCCTCTCTTTGCTAAACAAAATTAGATCAAACAAATATTGAAGACAAAAATGACAAGTGTGTTAAATTTTAAGTCCAAATAAAAGATTTGGTAGTCTTCATTTGACCCCTTGGTCTTAATTCTAAAATATTTTCATTGAATTCAATTAAATACTTGCCTTTTATACGCACAATTCTTAGAGGTGTTGTTAATGGTGGAATTTGTTGATAGGGTGTTTCAAAAGCATTATTAATTTCTTTGTTTAGAGGTGGGATGACATTTTAATCATTGTTTATTTATTCATTATATGTTTCCATGAAATTTTATTGATTTTTAATTTCATCATTATTTGTTTCCATCAAATTTTCTTCATTAATGGGGGGTGAAGCATCATTCATAGATTCATCATCAATAAATTCAAAAACTTGAAACTTTGAATGTAAACTTCCAACATTATCTAATTCATTATTGTCAATTTAATTATTATTCATTTAATTATAGTCAACTTCATCATTATTCATTTAATTATAGTCAACTTCATCATTATTCAATTCATTATGGTCAATTTTATCATTATTTAATTCATTATTGTCAATTAGCTCATTATCTATGATATTTGGTTCATTAAGATTAGGGTTTGTACCTTGTCTACCATGAAGTTTTTGCATTTTTATCTTGTGTTTCTCTCTCAACTCTTCTAATTGCTTCGGTGTTTTATTTTTCAACATCTTCCTCTTCCTCAAATGTGATCCATCACCCATCAAGGATAATTGATAACTTTTCAAAGGTGTGGTCAAAAGTACACATGTCCTACAGGTCCCATAGAAGTATAAGGAGAATGTTTGTGGGGATAAAATTCTCAATTTGGGTTAAAATAGACATTGAAAAGTGAGTTTTATCTATATAAAGAATAATGTGATTACATTATATAACATGACCACATTAATAAATTATGAGATCATGTTATTCTTAATACTCGATTTGAGTTAAACATAGACTTTGAGAAGTGAGTTTTGTCTATATTAAGAATAAAATGATCACATTATTTAATAATGTGATCATGCTATTCTTTATATATATTAGGGATTAGGGATTAGGGCATTAGTACATAGGGTTTAGGGATTAGGAATTTAGTGCATAGGGTTTAGGGATTAGGGCATAGGGCTTACAATTTATGTTTTAGGTTTTAGGGTTTAGGTATTAGGGCACAAGGTTTAGGTTTAAGGGTGCATATAAGGTCTAATCACTCTATGCTATGTGAACCTAATTCTTACTACAATAAATGTAGATTGGGGTTAAATTGATTGGTAAGTAAGGAAAGTTTATGGTTTATAATTTAGGGTATAGTGTTTAGGTTTTATGGTTTAGGTCTTAGGGTTTAATGTCTATATGGTTTAGGGTTTACATAGGGTACACTATGTTTTTGGTCTCAATTATCCCCCACTTCATCACAGATTGAGCCAATTAGTCAATTAGGATAATGAGTAATGCAATTCAGACCAAATTAAGTAATGCGTATAGCTAATTATTACTCTAAATGATGTTAATTAGTGCTAAAATGATTGACTGGGTTTAAAATATAGGGTACATAGGGTTTATGGTTTAGGACTTGGGGTTTAAGACCTATAAGGTTTAGGGTACATAGGGTTAATCACAAAGATAATTAAGGATAATTTGAATCATTTGGACCTATTTGTGACTATAGAATGTGTTTTTGGGTTGTCGTTATAACCTATGTCATCATGTATATTGAGTGAATTAGTTAAATGGGTCAATCAGTCGTGTAATTTAGGCTAAATTGAGCCTTGTGAACTTAATTTTGAGTCTAAATGATGTTAATTTGGGATAAAATGATTGGTTCAGGGTTTAAAGAGTCTATATTTATGGTTTAAAGTTTATGGATTAGGAAATTTAGGGATTAGGGATTAAGGTATAGGTTTTAGGGTATATAAGGTACAATCATGAAGGTATTTGGGGTAAATTTGAGCTCCTTAAACCTAGATATATGAGTGAAGATTATGATTTTGGGCTCAATTAACCCCCACATCATCAAAAATTGATCTAATTAAGTCAATTACAGTAATGAGTGATGTGATTTTGACCAAGTTGATCCCTGTGAACCTAATTATTACTATAAAGGATGTTAATTGGGGCCAAATTGATTAGTTTAGGGTTTAGGGTCTACAATTTAAAGGGTTTAGAGTTTAACCCCCACATCATCAAAAATTGATCTAATTAAGTCAATTACAGTAATGAGTGATGTGATTTTGACCAAGTTGATCCTTGTGAACCTAATTATTACTATAAAGGATGTTAATTGGGGCCAAATTGATTACTTTAGGGTTTAGGGTCTACAATTTAAAGGGTTTAGAGTTTAGGGCTTATGGTTTAGGGTTTAAGGTAAATGGTACAAGGCTTAGGGTTTAAGGTATAAGATATAGGGTCGAATCACTAAGGCAATTAAATAAAATTTGAGATTTTTGTTGGCATATTTATGATAATTGACTTCATGTTTGCATTTATGATAAAATTAGGGTCAGTTAAGCCATACATATTGCATACATTATACAATTGATTAAGCCATAAATTTGGTTTAAGGTCTTAATTTTTCCCAATTCATACCCCTAATTACATAAATTAACTAATTAGATCAATTCATGACATAATCAAACTTAATTTTTCCCCAAATCATATCTTGCTCTTGAAGGGGTTCAAATTGACCTCAAATATCTCCTCAATTAAATCAATCAACTCTTCAAATAGTTAATTATATATGACATGACATTATGATTAATTTAACTCCAAATCACATCATATATGATATAAAATAGGTTCATGTGGCTCATTTTGACCCTTATTAGGGATTAGGGATTAGGGATTAGGGATTATGGTATCAATGCATAGGGTTTAGGTATTAGGGATTAGGGATTGGGGATTAGGGAATTAGGGTATAGGCTTCCAATTTATGTTTTAAGGTTTAGGGACTAGGGATTAGGGCATATGGTTTAGGTTTAAGGTTTATATAAGGTTTAATCGCTCTATGCCATGCAACAATAATTCTTACTATAAATGATGTTAATTGGGGCTAAATCAATTGGTAAATAGGAAAAGTTTATGGTTTATAATTTAGGGTATAGTGTTTAAGGTTTATGGCTTAGAGTTTAATGTATATATGGTTTAAAGTTTATGTAGGGTTCACTATGTTTTTAGAATCGATTAGCACCCACATCATCATAAATTGAGCCAATTAGTCAATTGGGATAATGAGTAATGTGATTCAATCCAAATTAAGTAATGTATATACCTAATTATTACTCAAAATGATGTTAATTATTACTAAACTAATTGGTTTAGGGTTTGAAATATAGGGTATGAGGTTTATGGTTTAGGGTTTGGGGTTTAAGACCTATAAAGTTGAGGGTTTAGGGTACACAGGGTCCAATTAAAAGATAAATGAGTACAATTTGAATCACTTGGACCTATTTGTGACTATAAAATGTGGTTTTGGGTTGTCATTATACCCCATATCATCATGTAGATTGAGTGAATTAGTAAAATTGGGCAATCAATTGTGTGATTTAGGCCAAACTGAGCCTTGTGAACTTAATTTTTAATCTAAATGATGTTAATTTGGGTTAAAATGATTGGTTCAAGCCTTAAAGAGTTTATATGTATGGTTTAGAGTTTAGGGATTATTAACTTTAGGGATTAGGGATTAGGGTATACAAGTAAAAATCATGAAGGCACTTGGGGATAAGGACTTGATTTGGCTTGAAATTGTATAGGTTGGCTGTATGTAAAGAATAGAGAAGATTGCTTGAGTGGTCTTGCTTATATTCTTGCTTGATTGAATGATATTTTTTAACCCTTTCCAAATGATCTTTGAATGGGCTTATATATGGATCTATTGGTCATGGGTCAACTGAATTTATGTTAGGTCGACATGATTAAAGATAAGGATCTAGAAGGAAATGACTGTTGAGGCCTAAGATGTAGTTAGACAATAGAACCAAAAGATAGACACCCTAGGGTCCGATGCTAGTGTCAAAGTTGGGCATTATTTTCCTAAGCTAACGGGGCTTGGGGGGATGGATAAATCATGAAGAAAGGGTTCTAGCTTAACTAGGATGAAGTCTAGAAGGCCACAAATGATTGAGAATCAATGAAAGTAATCCTAAAAGGGTCATGAGAGAAAGCAAGAGGGAACTAAGGATTAGGTGTCATTATCCATGCTCAAGTTACCAATTTTTGCATTTTATATGATTACATTTGCCCCCACCCCCTTATTCTAGTGATGTAGTAAAATGAAATACTAGGATAAAGGAAAATAGAAAGCATACCTAAACTTTTTTGAAAAGGTGAAGCCCATGAAGCTTGTGTGATGCTGAGTACTATTGGATAGTGTATAGAGAGCACATTGTGCAAGTGTGAATTTGTGAAAGGAAAACAAAAAGTATATCAGTTCTTATTGTATGCAATATAAAACAAGAACATACAAAGTTGAGTAAGAGAGAGAGAGAGAGGATGAGAAATAAATGAATACACATCACCAGGTATGTGAACCAATATAAAACCTATTGTGATGGTGAGAAAGGCTGAGTGTGTTGAGTATGTGTTGAATGATGTACCAAAAGTTATATCGTGAACGGAGTTGAGTGCTTAATTCACTAAAAAGTGGCTTAAGAATGTAAAGGTTGGCCCTTTGGCTCTATCGCTGCCTACTGAGTGAAGTTGGATGATCATGCATGTACTAATAAATGTTTGGACTATGTGTCCAATCACTCTAAATAGGTGGCTTAAGAATACAAAGGCTAGCTCTTTGGCTTCATCATTTCCCCATGAAGTGAAGATATGAACTGATACCAATATGAAGAAGTATGTCATATGAGATGGATTTTGAAGCCCATGAATGCTCTAGAAATTTAACAATGTGACATGGATATCTGAATGTGTGCTAGAAATTAGGGCAATGTTGGCCAACTCAAAAAAGATAGAGATTAGGCTTGTATAAAATCCACTCCAAAACTAAAAATTTAGCTTATGTAAAAGCCACTCAGGAACCCAAGTACTCAGGAATGTGGAGGTTAGTCTTGTATGAAATCCACTCCAAAATGATGCCAACCACCTGTAGATGAAATAAGTTACATAACTACTAAGAATGCCTGGGTAATGTTGAAAACTAAAATAAAGAAGCAAAAGTGTTGTGCAATCTACCCCCAATCACTGGTGTCTAAAACATGGATTCTAATATGTAAATTATACCAATTACTGTATCTAAAACTAGAAGTGATAACCAATCATGTCACATATTATTCCCCCTATCTAAATTATTTGAGAAAACTATACTAAAAACTACTGATATAAATTGGTTTGATTGTGTAAAATTGTAGTTGAACCTACCTTTCTACATACTTCTAAAAAACCTAGTTTTTCTATTGTTTGGATAGGATCACTAAAAATGAATACCCTATTGTTTGATGCTATATTCCAGCCTTGGTGTTGTTATATTGGGCTGAAACTGATCACTGTTATGGAATCTTGACTATCTGTGTGGTCTATTCTGAGTGGTTTGATGACTATTTACTATTTTGGTTATTCTAAAACTAGATTTTTTAATTGATTAAGAGCTTGAATCTCTATAGCAAAACCTCTATTTGTTTCCCCCTCTTATGAGGGTAGGAATAGGTATTGTACAATGACTAGCCTTAGAAGAAGTCCTATAAGTGTGTTAAGCTAGAAATATATATGATATATCAGTGATAATCAACAAGATATCTCAAGATATAACATGGTTTGATTAGAGGGATTGTTAGATCACTAGAAGTATGCCTAGATAGATGTAACAATGTAATAACATGTAAATGTTCTTGAATTGGATTAAAACTAGAAATGTTAGTTGTTAGTTTGTTAGTTATTAGGTAGAGGGATGGAGCATGATGTCCATTATGGCATCCAAGAGAATAGGAAAATGCATGATAAGAACCATGGCATTGTAAAAATCAAGAAGTAATTGAGAAATAATCATAGAATGCAATAAGCAAGAAACATACAAGGGTGGCCAAGGGGCCACACAAATAAGGGACATGGGTACATGTCACTCAAATTAGAAATCAAGCATACAAAGCATGATCAAATGCCACATGCACATACAAGTAGAGAACACAAAGTTGGTACAAGGGCCATAGGCACATAGAGTACAAGCAAAGGACATTGGCAAATGTCCTAAGGCACACACATGAATAAAATCAAAGGACATTGGTAAATATCCTAAGACACATACAAAAGATAAGCAGGAAATGGAAATACAATCTAATAAGCTATGCTAAGAAAGAAGAGACATCATGTAATAAGTGGAAAGATAGAATCACATCTAACTAATCAAATCAAGAGTGAAAGTATGAAAGACATATAGTACAAGACTAGGTATGTTCTAAGAGATACACAAGTGCTAGATACTAGTGAAATGTTGATATAGTAATTTATATAATCTAGTAAGTAATGTACATCAACATGATAACTTGGAGTGTGTAGTGTAGGAATGACATAACCTAGATGGTGTATTCATGTAGTAGATGCCCCTAGTGGGTATGTATATCGAGGTGTATCTCGAATGTAAAAGTAGGATGTCCCCTCAATGGGTAGAGTGAAGCAATCAAGTAGCTGGATATCACTGCACACACTTTAAAAAGATCAAGTGAAGCATGGTAATGTAGATAAAGTGACATACAATAGCATGAAAAAATAAATGTAAGTCCTAACATGATATTAACAATGTAAAACATGGATGATGCATACAATTGAAATGTTTTTTTGGTGTTTTGTTATACTTGAATGTTTTTGGATTTTTAAATGTTATATTATTTTTGTATTTTGAAATATTTGAGCTATGTACAATCAAGCAAAAGAAACTATGTAAAATCAAAGATGGAAAGAGATGATACTAACTGATGAGTCTCATGCAAGACTCTCTATCATGGTGTCCTATATCAAGGAGTGGAATCATGCATGATCGTGAAGCACAATGGAAATGTTGAGATTGTGGCTTCGAAAGCTATATATGTTAGAAATGTTTTGAAATATCTGAATTAAGAACCAACTGTGGGGTCCCTCTATAACTCTGAGAAGTGGATGCAACTATAAGGCTCTTAGGGACCCATCTAGAAGTAGGAGAAGATATATGAACATGTGCTTTATGTGTAGATGCATGAGATTTTAATGAAACTACTATGGGTGTGAATACTATACCTGAAAGATGTCTAGAATCTCGAAGCTATGGAAGTGTATGAATCCTTTGTAATGATGATGGATGCCTTGGCTATGTTTGAATCTGAAGTGAAAGAGGAACTAAAATTGGAGGAGAAACTAAAATTGGTGGCAAAACTAAAACTGGTGGTGAAATTGAAATTGGTGACTGCAAATTGGTAAATGGCTCTAAAGTGGGGAATGGTAACTCATATGAAACTCCATCAACTATGATAACCTGATTAGCATGAATGAATTTCATGCATCTATGAAATGTAGACGTTACTATTCTAAGTTTTTGAATCCATGTTCAACCAAGTAACATATCAAAAACTCCTGCTCTGGGAACTATAGTGAATGGTGTGGCCATATGTGTAGGACCAACATGTAGTGGAAGTACTATCTCACCTAATGAACTCTGTATAAATCCACTAAAACCAATGATAACTATGTTTTTTGGAGTGATATCCTACTTTGAATAACCCAAATGTTGTATTAGTGTTAAGGTGCACATGTTAATATTGGAACCATTATCAATAAGCACACTGTAAATAGGTTGATTATGAATGTGAGCTTTGATAAAGAGTGGATGATAATTTGAATCATCCTCGATGATCTCCTACTCTGAGAAGGAGATAGAAGGTCTAGTTGGAACTATGGAATTGTATACACTGATCATGTTTCTCAAAGGATGTAACTCAATTGAAGGTGCCCTGTATGTATCTAGTGGTGGATGTGCATGATATGCATGATGAATCCCTAATTTGTCCCCTATATCCTATTTTAAATGTTGTGGAAATAGATTTGATAAGATTTTTAATGGTTTATCTTATGTTTATTTTGCTAGTGGAGGCTCAATTGAAGTGCCAAGATCAATAGTGTTTGAATCCATTAGGTCTTGTATTTTATTCTTTAAATTGATGCATCTATTTTTCATCTGGCTTGGTGCCCTATGGTAGTTGTAAAATTCCTATTGATCATATTCCTTTGGAAGAGGCTTTTTTGGATCAAATTCTTGAATAGGAGGGAGAGATATGATATTATAATCCAAAAGATATTATAACACCCTAGCTGGAGAAAGTGGAAGATGTGAAAAAGTTTGTTGAGGGGGTGCTGACAAAACTATTCACTAAGGAGGCTTTGAATCCGCATTAAATATAGGTTGATTATACCTTTTAGTATCATTAAATGTGACCTTATATGAGACTTTTTTGTTACTCTTATTAGTTGTGTCTGATGTATTAGTGTGCTTTAGTTTGCCCATTGAAATTAGTTTGACTTCTCTTTCCTTTAATGTGTGACACAATGCAGTGAAGGAAGAGAATCTTTTGAACATGATTGATTCATGAAGTGCTAGTAGAAGACTTTATTTAAAAAGATCCTATAACTCCTGATCTGCCATGGGAATAGTCATCTTAGCCAAGATGATCTTATATCAAAAAACATAGTTTGTGAGATGCTCATTTGGTCATTTTTTATGAGCAATTTGAGCATATAAAATCTTATCACCAATGTTGATACTGAAGTGTGCTATGAACATGTCATCTAAAGGATTGAATGCATTAACTAACTGATTCGGTAGACTATAAAGCCATTATAAATCATAATCCTTTAGACTCTATGGAAATAGCTTGGTAAGTATATAGTCATTTGGTACATAATCCAAGCATGCTATATGAAAATATCTCAAATGTGTCTCTGGATTGCCCTTACCATGATAAAGAGTAAGCTTGGGTTGAATAAAACCTTGTGGCAAGGGTTTAGAATCAATGTAATGTGCTAATGGTGTATGAAAAAGGGCAAAAGAATCCAAAGCCTGTGTAGGTCTAGTGGCACCTTACTCAAGATGTAGCGCCTTGGATTGAAGAGATCTTAGTTCTTGGACAAGGGCTACCACATCAAGAGATAGGGATGCACTCGTTGTAACTGGTGCCATAAAGGTAGGTTGGGTTGCTATAGGGGGTTGTTGAGACATAGTTACCCCCGTAGTGTCATTTGTAACTAGTTGCTCTAAAGGAATGGACGAATCAACATGCTTAGCTTTTTTAATTTCCATGATAGATTGAAAGATAATAGTATGATCTCAAGGATATTCCTTGAGTCTTTCTTTAAAACTTTGTAAAATCAAATCTTTGTTGAGGATAACTTCATTATCAATAATAGGTGGAAGTGGAGTAGTAGTCCAATGTGATGGAACATGAGCATCGGTGTGTACATCATCACTGTTATTTTCATACTCCTAATTATCAGAGTTATCCTCATGAAAATTAATGTAATCTGAATGTGTAGGATTTATAACAGGGACATTAGCTACTTCTTTGTCCATGGTGTATGGTCATATTGAAGCAATCTAGGTGAATTCAAGATGATTGCCACTAAGTCTTACACTTTGTCTTGAAGGAAGAGATGCAAGGAACTTAGGTGGCATAAGGAAAACAACTTGGATAATAGTAGAAAAGATTAAACTGATATAATCTAAACAAGGAACTAGAATATGCATAGAAAAGATATGAAGCTCCCAAACATGTAAGGTGATACCTCAAAAAGCAAATAGGAGCTAGTACATGCAACTAGGGATTTAAAAAAAATATTTTTACAAAATACAATGAATTTTGAAATTAAAAATGAATTTTTGAGTTAAGTATTCAAGAAAAAATGCAAAAATTTATGGGAAAGTGCTTGATTTAATGGGGCCTAGTAGATGCAACTAGGGTTTTGAGATTTGTTTTTTTTGAAATTACTATGAATTTTTAAAATTTGAAGTGACTTTATGATTTTAATATGCAACTAAAAATTCAAAAAATGATTGGAAAATTACTAAAAAATTACTGGGAGCTAGTTGATGCAACTAGAGTTTGAAATAAATTTATTTTAAAATTTACTAATTTTTTTTAAACTTTGAGATAAATTTTTGATTTATATGTGCAAGCAAAAAATTAGGAAATTATTGGATTAATACTAGAAAATTATTGGGACTTAGTGTATACAACTAGGGTTTGAAATAAATTTATTTTAAAATTTACCACAAAATTTTAAAATTTGAGATAAAATTTTCATTTATATGTGTAAGAAAAAAATTAGGAAATTATTGGATTAATGCTAGAAAATTATTGGGACCTAGTGTATGCAACTAGGGTTTGAAATATATTTATTTTAAAATTTACTACAAAGTTTTAAAATTTGAGAGGAATTTTTAATTTTAATATTCAGGAAGAAAATAAAAAATTAATGGAAAAAATTAGCTAAAAATTTACCCAAGGGTTTCTAGGGTTTTTATGCAAAATTTAAAGTAAGTCAGGTTCACCAAATGATTTTTTATTTTTCAGAATAATGGAGTTTTATTCCTATTTAATAAATGGGTATGAGTAGGAGAAATCAGTAAATAATATTCCTAATTAAATCTACTAATTTGTGAAATTAAATTGTAATCAGACCTTTTTTAAAAATAGCAATGAGAGAGAAAATCAAACTTAGCTTATTTTAGACTATCCAATTGAGATAGGGTTTGTAAATTTGTGTGCAAGAGTGAGACACTATCACAAATAGGATCACAGACTTCATTTTTTGATTGGATAGGAGTGTCGAAACTAGACACCTTAGGTTCTATCACTGTAGTCCTTCTCTGACATGGTTGTCTTGAGGATTTAAGCTTTTTGGGTGTTGTTCATCTGCTTAGTGTGAGCCTATGTATCAATTTTTATGTCCTTGATGTCAACAGGGCTCCCTATAGAGCTGATTCTTCATGTACTTATATCTTCTATGAAATTGAAAGAGACTTTGGAAAATGAAGAAAAAGGGTTAGTGTGTGTAGGATGAAATAGACATGCTTCACACCCCATGTGTGGGAACACTGCCTACATACTAATACTCTGAAGAGGGATCAAGCCATATGTACTTCTCTCTTTAAGATTCTTTGGTGCAATAGTGAATGAAATTCAAGAAATGATAAAACTGGGTATGCTTGAGATGACTAGGGACTGGTGTAAGGACTTGAATTGTCTTGAAAGTGTATAGGTTGGCTGTATGTAGAGAATAGAGAAGATTTCTTGAATGTTCTTGCTTATATTCTTGCTTGCTTGAATGATGTTTTCCAACCCTTTCCAAATGATCTTTGAATGGGCTTATATATGGATTTGTTGGTCATGGGTTAAATGAATTCATGTTAGGTTGATATGATTGAAGATAAGGATCTAGAAGGAATTGATCATTGGGGCATAAGATGAACTTGGACAATAACACCAAAAGATGGACACCCTAGGGTTTGGTGCTAGTGTCCAAGTTCGGTGTTATTGTCTTGAGCTAATAAGGCATAGGGGATGGATCAGTCATGAAGAGAGGGTCCTAGCTCAGCTGGGATCAAGTTTGGAAGGCCAAAAATGACTAAGAATCAGTAAAAGTAAGCCTAAGATGGTCATGGGAGAAAACAAGAGGGACTTAAGGATTGGGTGTCAGTATCCATGCTCAATTTACCAATTTTTACATTTTATGTGACTACAGATATTAATTAGGGCTAAAATGATTGGTTTAAGGTTTATGGATTAGGGTCTAAGGTAAATGGTAAAGTGTTTAGGGTTTAAGGTAAATGGTATAAGTTTTAGGGTTTAAGATATCATATATAGGGTCTAATCACTAAGGTAATTAAATACAATTTGAGCTGCTTGTTCACCTATTTGTGACAATTGCTTTCATGTTTAAATTCTTGATAAAAGTAGGATTAGTTAAGCCATACATGTTGCATACATTATATAATTATTGAGACATAAATTTGGTTTAAGGGCTTAATTTTTCCCAAATCACCCCCTAATTACACAAACTGACTAATTATGTCAATTCATGATAGAATCATACTTAATTTTACCCTAAATCATATCTTTCTCTTGAAGGGGTTCAAATTGGCCTAAAATGCCTCATCGATTAAATGAATTAACTCTCTTATTAATTATATATGACATGACATAAGAGTTAATTTCACTCTAAATCACATCATATATGATTTAAAATAGGATCATGTGACTCACTTTGACCCTAATTACCTCCATAACTGAACTAATCGACACTTGCATTCATTATTTGATGACTTCAAGTTTATTTAGCTCAAAATGACATTCTATACATGTAAAAATTGCATATAAATAAATAATGTTTCTTTGCTTCAATCGAGCTAATGAAATTGGAGCTAATCAACCCCCATAGATCACATTTTATAGTCATGTAATTAGGTTGAAGGGGCTTGAAATAGCCCCAATTTACTTTAGATTCATATGTAGATTGGTATTTCTAAGGCTAAGTTTTGACCATAGGTTTAAAAAATGCATTTTATAACATCTCATGATAAAATTAGTTATATTTTAAAATGTATAATGAGTTACACCTTAAAACTAAATAATTATAAGTAGTCAATTCAACATATTAAAATACCCATTATTTTTTTGAAGTCTAATGTGATACCATGACACCTTAATTCACTATCCAAGGTTAGGGACATTTCCCATATCACATGAAAGAACACCACTATTAGGGAGCTCAAGAACATATAAGAACATAGATCAAAAGCAAACTTGCATTTTTGGTTGTTATGAATATATAATGTGATCACATTATTTACATGATCACATTATTAAATAACATGAACGAGTTATTAACTAACATGATTGTGTTATTAATGAGATTACATTATTTGAACTTGAATTCAAAAATGAAGACTTTTGGTTCAAGAATGGCTTGGATTCCCTTGCCAAAGGCTTGGACCTGTCAATCTACAACCAAGTTTGAGAATATTGATAAAAAATAACAAAATTGAACTTTGACCACCAAAAACACTACAAAATTCAATGATAAAATTAAAAACCTTAATAGTTTCATGACAAGCATGCTCTCCTCTTTCTAGAAATATGTTTTTTTAATAATTTTTAGACTAATTTGAGGTTTCAAACTATGTTGATTTCTAACTATACCTTTTTAACCCACCACATGCTGCAAACATACATGCCTATACATGTTCATGTAATTTGTTTTTCATTGATCCAAGTGTAAAACAAGTTATATGGACATAATACAGGCATAATTATACACACATTAAAAAAAATTGATTTTCATTTTTTTTGAGGTAGTTATACATGCCACACGGGTGGCTTTTCATTTTTTATCAATTTTTAAGATCTATTTACTTGCAAAATTTATAAAAAAAGGTATTCATTGGAAAAATATAGGCAAAAAAATAGATGATATTATCTAAATGTTAAACGAAGGGTTTCAAACAATATTAAATGCTACTCAAAAAATGGTGTGCCACATGGTCATCTATCTACTCTATTTTATTAAAAAAACAAGAGTTCCTCTTCAAATTTTAGATGTTTGACCTAGTTATACTTAACCATTTTTAAAAAAAAATAGTGTTTTGGAAAATAGACTCTAAATTCTACATTTCATGTTATTACACCATCTTCTAATTTAGAGAGTAGCTATCTCAAATTATCTATAAAATTTTATTTTTTCTGAAATTTTAAGAAAATCCTGTCCATGAGTAGGTCCCTTTTTGTCCCCCAACTTTGTGCACTTTCCCATATATTTGGCCATATGAGTGAAAAGGGAATGAAGACACTACATTCAAAGGAGAAATTAGGTTTGAAATAATTGGCTTAGATTTCTATGAACATTGTGTGTATGGGAAACAAAAACATGTGAGGTTGTTCCGAGTTGAACCTACCAAGAAGGATCAGAAGTTAGATATTGTTCATATGAATGTATGGGGACCATCTTAGGTATCTTCACCGTGTGTTTCAATTTATTATCTTACATTTATTGATAATACAATTAGGAAGGTTTGAGTTTATTGTATAAAATGGAAATATGATGTTTTTGAGACATTCAAGAAATATAGAGCTTTAATTGAGAATGAAACAGGTTAAAGCTCAAATGCCTCAAGTCAGATAATGGTAGTGAATATTAAAATAATGATTTTCATAACTATTATTCATTAAATGTAATCTATAGATAGAATATGGTTCCAAGAAGACCAAAATAGAATGGTGTGTCAAAAAGGATGAATATGACTATCATGGAGCATGCTAGAAGCATGAGACTACACGCAAAGTTTCCCTTATAGTTTTGGGAGGATGTTGTAGATACAATAGTTTACCTGATAAATGGAGGACCTTTGACTATTTTGGATGATGGTATACCAGAAGAGGTATGGACTAGTAATAAGGTAGACAATTATTTTCTAAAGGTTTTTGGTTGTGAAGCATTTGCTCACATTGATAAAAAGAATATGACTAAATTAGAGGTTGTCTTAGAAACATACATTTATTTTCTATGGCACTAATGAATTTAGATTTCAATTGTGGAATTTGGAAGATAATAAAGTTATTAGGAGTAGAGATGTTATATTCAATGAAAAAGTCATGTACAGGGATCAGTTGTAGGAAAATAAGCAAGAATAATCCAAGAAAGAGTACACTATGTTTGAGTACATTATACAACAACATATCCCAAAGTTTTTAATTTAAAATTTGTAACAACAACAAGAACCCAAAACTCCTGTTGTTATAATATCTACTAGAGTAAGTAGACCACCTGAATGATTTTCTCCTTTTTTTAAATTATTTGTTACTTACTGATGGTGATGAGCCAAATAGCCAAGAAGAAGTAGTGCAGGTTGATGCCAAGGATAAGTGAGATCAAGCTATATATGAGGATTATGAGTCTTTAATGATGAACCAAACATGGGATTTGGTGGAGCTTCCCAAAGAAAAGAAGGCATTGAAGAATAAATGGGTTTAAAAGATAAAGGAGGAGGATGCAGGTAAAATAAAGTACAATGCCAAAATGGTAGTCAAAGGTTTTTCAAAAAAGAAAGGTATATATTTTAATGAAATATTTTCTCTGGTTGTTAAGATGACTTCAATTAGAACTATATTAAGTTTAGTTATAGTTGTATATCTACACTTATAATAGTTGGATGTGAAGACTGGTTTACTTCATGGGGATTTGGAGGAGTATATTTACATGGAACAACCATAAGGTTATGAAGTCAATGGTAATGAGAATTTGGTGTGAAAATTAAATAAGAGATTGTATAGCTTGAAACAAGCTCCAAGACAGTAGTATATTAAGTTTGATAGTTTTATGATGGAACAGGGTTTTTCCAGATGCCATTTTGACCATTGTGTTTATTTTAAAAGATTATAAAATGGTAACTATATTATCCTAATTTTATATGTAGATGATATGCCTATTACAGGTTCTAACATACATGATATCAATGTACTCAAGAGATAGTTGAGTGATTAGTTTTCTATGAAGGATCTAGGTGTTGTTAAATAGATCCTTGGTATGTGAATAGTTAAAGATAGAAAGAATTAGAAGTTGACATTGTCACAAGGAGGGTACACCAAGAAAGTGTTGGAAATACTTAGCATACAAGATGTGAAGCTAGTTTGGAAACCTTTGGTAGGCCACTTCAAACATATTCAGTTTCAGTACAATTTCATTTGGATAGTATTAGAGGAGGAGCAACTGAAGCTAGAAAATATACATACAAGAGAAAATCCTACAAATATGATGAGCAAGGCAATTATAAGAGTGAATCTAAAGTTCTATTCAACTTCAATTTATCTTCATGAATGAAAATAAGATTGAGGAATTTATTTATGTAGTAGTTTGGTAGAAATATAAATTTGTGTATATTGACTTCAAGTGGGAGGATGTTGGAAATGAAGTCACTATTCATAGTCACTATTCTCACTATTCATGGTGATGTGGCATCTTGGTGATGTGGTGTGTAGGTGATGGGGCATGTCCCATGGAGGATATTACATATGGTAAAGTTGATGTGAGAGAATATGGGGCACAATACTCCACTAAGGCACATGGAGTTGTCTTTAGTGATGGGGGGTAGGTTTGATTGACATAAGTGAGTGTGTGGGGAGAAATTATATAGTGGATCTACTATCTTAGTGCTTGGTTAAAGACAAGAGATTATTTAACATCATCTGTCTTTAGTGATTGAGTGGAAAACAATGAAAAATTATCACATGGAGGTGGTGTTGTCTTTTGTCTAAAGTAAATCCACTATTTTTTGGACTTTGTAAAAAGTGGTAGACACTACTTTATGGATCACTAATGCATCCACTTGGAATGTGGTGCCATATTTCCTCTCTCCTCTTTATTTCTCTCTCCCTACTCTCTCTCTCTTATAAATTATGTAAAATCATGGCTTCTCCTTTATATTTGGTATTTTTGTATCCTTGCATTATTATAAGAAGAGAGGTAAAGACTAGTTAAGTCTTTGTATGCAAGTTTGGTTATAAGCTTAACATAGGTGCATATAAGATAGGAGGCTGAGAGATAGGAGAGAAGAGTGATAGGGTGTTGTCATAGGTTATTTTCCCTATTCTTGTTGGTAATAGAAGGCTAGACAAATTTCTATGGTGGATGCAACTAATTGGGTGAACCACATTATACTGTTATCTCCTGTGTTGTGCATGGTTTGATTTATTTTTTGTAAGCTATTTATTTTTGTTTCATAGCTTATCTTGACCGTAATTTAGGGGATATTTCCATTATTTATTATCCTAATAGGATCTATTTAACATTTTAGAATGCATGTTCTAATTACATGAACCACCTTGGTTTTATCTTGCATACATCAGTATATGCTCAAGGTTATAACCATATACACTATTATTTCATTAAACTAACGATACCCTCTATTGTGTTCTCACAACAACAATATGTGCCATTGTTTACTATAATTAACAATAAATGAAATATGTGTTACAACTAGGACACAATCACATGAAGGTTGGTTCACCCCAAGATAATACCAAAATACAACAAACTAATTTAAATTTTAATGGAAACAAACATTGAAAAAACATATACTTAATCAACTATGTTAAAAAATAATTCTAAATATGTAAAAATTTCTAAGTTGTTTGTGTTATGGTGTTGTGATAAAATTTTCATGAATTTTATTCAAATTTATTTATATTATTTCATGTGTAATATTCCTTTGAAAGGCTATCCCTTTCATAATGTTTCAATAGTTGGGAAAACATCTAATTTTGACCCACTACTATTGGATTTAGGAGAGGGAAGCCTTACTTGGATGCTATAAACATTAAATTATTTTTATTCAAAATGCAACTAAAAAATTAGTGTTTTTTAATGTTGGTTTTAAGAATAAATTCAACCACATCAAGGGGTCAAGACATTATATAGATATATTTTATTGCAAATACAAGAACTATATTGAAAACAAGGGCCATGTAGTGGCTAGTCCCTGCTTTTGTATTGATAATTGTTTTTGATTAAGCATGTATGTAAATTTTTAATTAATTGCAATTAGATGATGATTATGTATATCACATAGTGCCCTATTAAAGTCTACATAATATTTGTTATCCTTAAGTTCTCATTAATACCATATAAGAGAAGTTTGAAGAGTCCTCAAGGTCACCAAATCAACAAACCTTGGAAAATTCTCTTCTAAGTTATTAATGTCTCATTGAGGTCTAATGCTCTTTAATTAAGTTATCTTTCTTCACTCTGATCATAAAAACATTTACTAAGCTGAATATTGATAGGTTATAATATCATCCCTTGAAAAAGCATTTAAGCTTAGAGGAATTGTTAACATTTTCAATTAGAATATGAGTGATGATTGTTGAGGACCAAAATCAAACATAAATTCGGCTACTGAAAATATTAAAGAACAATAGGGAAATATGAGCTTGCTTTATTTCATTTTGATGCATCCCATATTTACCTTTTTTATCTTCTTAAATGTGTAATTCCATAGCATTTTTATTCGATAAAAGTTTGAATTTTTGGAAATCTATAATTGTTTTGTGTATGAAGATGATAGAAATGAAAACATTGATAATGTATTTTTGTTCTATAATTTGCATCTTACTGTTGGTATACGGCTTGATCATTGCAAAAAATGTGCTTTTAATTCGAGTTCTAGTCAAGGTAACTACCACATTTCTTCATTGAGAGGTATTATACTTGCTAACTTAATAAAGCAAGCATTTTTAAAAGAACCAATTTTATCACTTGCATTTTCAAACCCAAGTGGACATCTTGTAACCATCAAGCCATAACATAACAACTTATACTCTCTCTTTCCCTAGATGTGTAGTTACCATTGTGTTGCTTGTACTCTTGGAAAAGTATTTTTATATAAGGTAATTTATACCTACACCTATTTGTAATTTTGAATATCTAGATTATATATGTTTGAACCATAAAGGAATTATGATTCTTCTTGAAGGAGATCGACATTGTGTTGTGACATCATGGCCATTATGATAGAAATTAAAATCAAATTAACATATACTTGAGTTTTGTTATTTTTTAAAAAAATAATGCATTATTAGACTACCAAAATGATCAATGATGACTATAAAAATTATTATGGTAGAAATCATAATTGTTTAATAGCACAAAAGTTTGTTTGGTGAATTTTTGAAAGCTTTTACAAGTTACATTTTCCATTTAGCCATTAAATACAATCATGTATTAGTATAAATATTCTTCCTTGGAGAGGCACACACTTGCATGATAAAAATCATGTCACCTTTATTAAGAAGAGGAAGTTGGGATGGTGTTATGATATCTAGTAACATAATCACATTCATACTGATGACAAATTATAGTAGTTAGGAATTTGAGGCTGATAGTTTCAATTCAGAAACCACAGTGCTATTTTTAGTTTTTAACATCAAATTATATTGATGAAAGGATAATTATTTATATTTGCCTAATACCTGGTCTAGACTAGATGTAGGGGTATGGGAAGAGAAATATCACGGCAATATTTTCAATGGATTAAAAAAGACCCAAAAAAGAGAAAATACCAAATTGTTACATAATCAAAAATTTATATCTAAGATTCTAACAACTATACTTGACCATGTTAATACTATTATATAGTTTGAAATTCAAATATTATACTATTTAGAGGTAATTTTTTTGACCTGATTTGTTCCCACATCTAGGGCAACTGATATAACAAGAACCATAGTTTGGGACATTATAAAATTGCTCTTTCTAATAAGAGCATGGGACTATGGGTTTGAAACTTGAAAAAGTGAGGGGTCTTATATAGAATTCTTAAGAGTCATTGAGACTAATCAAGTCAAAGCATAATATTCAATTGACCCATAAAAATATAAAAATACCATCGATGAATTCCTTATTCATAGTTGTTTTCTCCTAACAAACATATAAAACTAATTTTTTACCTGAAAGACAAAACTCTATTGTGGTTTTGGAGTAAAGAAAGATGATTTTGGAATGGTTTTTCTATTGCTGGGACTTCTCAAACCAAACATAAACTTTTTTGCTACAAGTTCAAATTTGAAATCTTATTACATTTTGATTTTATAACATACACCTATATATATATATATATATATATATATATAGTTAGATTCTTGTTAAAAGATTAAAAAATAGTATATTTTGTTCAAAAATGCCTTTCCTATATTTTATTATTTTTTAATCTGTTACCTAATGCTTGGTTTTATATTGAAAGTCAACTTGGCTATGGGTGTATGCCAAGTATGGTTACTATGTTATATAAATGATGAATCCTACCCTACCATTAAAGGGTATAAAATTATTCCACATAATAATGTGTAACAATCCCATGTTCCTCTTATGGATAAATTTGGCTTCATTTTCAATTGTGAGCCTACCCTCACTTATTGCAAGCTATACCAATTAGGATCCTCCTTAAATTGGGTAAACTTAGAAAAACTTAGATAACTTTTGAGTTCTTAACCACCCTATCTCATGAAACCAATGTTGTATGCATGAATCCTTACAACCTATGTTCCCTATATTTTCATGGTACTTTATAACCAATTACCATTCAAAATAGGGGAAATCAATGGAGAGAGAAGATGACTATTGGAGGGCACTGAGATAAGGGTGGGGGACCATTGAAAGTTGAAAAGCACATTGCCTAATTTGGAGCCAATAATCGATAAGTACACAAACATATTAAAATATTGTAGTTTAATGACAATAAATGTGTCTATATTTTATCCCACTCTAATATGAGTGTGCATAAAATATCAGAGTAGAAAAGTAGACATAGTATGGATACAATATTCTATGTCATTGGATATTTGGAACAAAATCCAACGTAATTGTGAATCTGTAAAAACGTATTTCTTTTTATACACATGCATGGTGAGTGCTAATAATAATAATATGCTGAAATCTAAAAAAAGTAAACAATATACAACACTTCTAAGTTCAATTTTTAGCAGCATTTTAAATAAATATTAATAAAATTTTGAGTGAAAATTTAAATATATATTAACAACAATATAGTGTGCCATTTAGGTGACATAATTCTAAACAACACTAACTATCATCCTACTGACATAATGCTAAAAAACACTAACTATTATCCTAGTGTAGTTATCCTAGTGACATAATCTAAACAATGCTAAAAAACATCTTAATATAATCATCCTTTTGAATCCATCTGAAATACAATTGAATTCAGGTATGAGTTATCAAATTTTTGGTGTAATATTGTATTATTATCACTTATTCACATGCTGAACTATGAATGATGGATGGGTTAAATAAGAGCATAAATACCTTCAAGATATAATGTACATAGGAACCTATTCTAAATTTTGGAACAATAATGGTTATGGTATGGTTACATTTGCACTAGGCAAGCCCAATGTACTTATCAGTGTACAAGCATAATCATGACTAATGTATGTGAACAAGAGGAATGATATAAGATGTAGTATCCATGTGACCAGTACATATAAATTTTGAATTAGTAATGGTTATGTCAAGGGTATATGTGGACTGTGAAGTGAACCGACATATTATGAATGTACTAGCCTTAACATGTTTGGATACTTTGTACATTACAAAAATTATTAATAAAGAGACTTTATTCATTAAAAATTGATGTCACTTTGAGGACAAAAAATATAGATGGGACATGGTATGCCATTATTTCTTGATTTAAATATGACATTTGATTCACATATATTTATAAATTATTTGAAAGAGCTAATAAAATAACCAATCAATTTACACATGCATGGAGATTTTTCCAAAGATTAGCCAATGGAATTATCCCTAAACTATAGAATTCACTAGGATCTTATAATATTTTTAGGGGTCCATTCTTAAAATTATACTTACATGATAGCGGATGTTGATGATGATTACTACATGGAAAAAATCATTCTTTTGATTTTCTCACCTCTAGCACTCCCAATCTAAAATATATCAATGATGTGCATGGTTTCATTGATGTATACCCACCCTTGACCCTACCTTTATAAGGCCTTACAAGTACGAGTAATCAAACCTCAACTCACATTCAACCATTTTTTTGTCAATCCATCAATTTATAAAGATCACCTAATTCAAATGCCTATCACACTATGCATTATAGGTGATTATGATCCTTGAGCCTATATGACAATGTATAACTATCATACTTCAACCCATTCTAATCTATCTAAATCACCACTCAAACCACTTATTTCTAACAATATCAGCCAACTTGATACCATTCACTTTTAGCTACCTTCATCCAATTACATTAGCCATAACCCATAATGTGTCGATACAATTATTTTACCCGTAGTCAATTATATAGGCATGACCCAAAACTTGTCAATCCAATTCTTTTTTATTCATCTATAATCAACTACATCGAACATGACCTAGAATGTGTCGATATAATTATTTTGCCTTAAAAACTACATCGACCATGACATAAGTTATGCCAATACAATTATTCCTATTTATTTAGACTATATTGACTAAGCTGATATCATTAATTTTAGTCTTATTTATTTATATTTTATCAACCAAACCAATATAATCAATTTTAGTACTATCTCTACAGGCTATATTGGCATGGCCATTAACATACAATAAAATTTTATAACACCTCCCAAAGATCTTGATGTAAGTAAGGAATCTAAGAACAATATTAGTCTATGCTTTAGTAGAGTGAAAAACACATTGAAGACTAGCATTCCAAGCCTAGATACTTAAGGGAGCAAAAAAAAACCAAACAAAAAACAATGCAAAGACAAAAACAACACTTTTTACCTTCCTTGTAAGTTAAAATTAAAGTTGGCCTAAGGGGATAGTGCTCGGCTTTGTGGGAAAAGAGTCTTCATCAATGGTGCACGTGTATCTTCTCTCCTTGTTTACCTTGGAATTGGCTATGACATGTGTTGATTTTTGAAGCTTTCTATAGGTATTTATGCATAATAACACTATACCAAAAATCTCTTCTTGAATTATGTGCGGATACTCCTATTTATAGGTTTTTATAAATGAGGAAACTAATTTGTGACCATCCATCTTAAGATCTAGATGTGTGGCCCCAAATAAATTCAATTTTGGAGGCCCAAGGCCATGAATGAGGTAATTAATATTGTATTTATGAGGAATGGCTTGCAAAAATTGATTTTTTTTTGTATTAAATTTAGAGTGCTTGACAACTTTCAGCCTATGTCATGTATGATGTTATCTTTTTTGGGATATTTTGGATGAATTTTATGAATTTATATTTTTATAAATTCACTAATTATATATGAGGGTTTTAACTAATATTTTAATTGGATTTAATAATTTGATCAATTACGATTAGGTTAATTACCATTTATAAATTTTGACATGGTTGTCCTTCACATTTGGTTGAAATTGACAATTTACTAGGTCACAATTTGACTGGGAAAGAATCATTGAGAGGTATTATTGAGTACAATGTTTTACCTTAAATAGGGATGTATTAACATGATTCAAAGGATGAACCCTAGCTGTACATATGAATTTGAGCATTTCAGTGATTTTTAGGATTATTTTACATTGTTTGTAAGAAATTGGTATGATGTCCATTTAGACACAGAAGTAACCAAAAAGGAGTTTATACATTTTTCCCTTATTTGAGAAGGCATTGTGAGACATAGGAAAAGTAATGTGTTTTTAAATAATGAAAAAGTCATTAAAAAGGAAATTATAATGTTTGAAAAATGATGTGTTGATAACTGTAGGTTGTTACGAGCTAATAGGCATAGGTTGATGCCCTAGAGAGTGGTTTATGAGCCCTAGATGCCACCTCGAGGGAGTGGGAAAAAATAGTGTCATCAAATGGGCCCTTGAAAAGAGGAAAATGACACATTCTAATAGTAAAAAAAGGTCTAAATAATGATTTTTCCTAATAATTTTCCTTGATAGGGAGAATTGGAAAAAAAAGCTCAAAAAAATAACCCATAACATAAATTAGTAATGAGTTGGCATAGAAGAATGATATGAGTTTTGGGTACCTGCTAGTATGAAGATGCATGTCCTAACTAACATGTGATACAACCAAAAAATAGTGTTATCAAACAAGCCTTCAAAAAGACCTAACAACATGGTCCAATAGTAAAAAAAATATTAAAATGATGAGAAAAAAATAAATGGCCTAAATAATAGACCATAAAGTCAAAAATATGATCTCCTAGAATGAACATAATAAACCTTAGGAAGTAGGGGAGGTGAGATATTAATTTTCCAAGCTATATATTCACCCCATTGGTGTGAAAATCTTTCATTTTCACCCTACCATTTGAAAATTTTGAGCTTTGGCCTTATGAAGAAAAGAGGTGAAATATGGCTTGATGACCATGACAGAGGCATGTGAGTGACCGCATTTGGGAGTATGGATGACCTTTACATGATGAACAACCGATAAGTGAAATTCCCTTACAAAAATGGCGTTATCTTTGTTTTCACAGAAGAGAACATTATGACATTGCTGAAATATACATAGTGACAATGCCCCTTTTGGGTGGAAAATGCTGAATCAGAGACTTCGATAAAAGAAATGAAGTCACTAATTTATTAAAAAATGAAAATGATAACAATACCATTTTACAAAAAAAGACTAAAATAATGACATTGACTACTAAATGATGATAATACCAAAAAATAAAATGATGACATGATCCTTTTTTTGCAAAAATCACCAAAAGGACTACAATGCCAAAAAGTCAAAAATATCTCCTAAGGTTCAATTAGGTAAAACCTCTAAGAATTAGGGGCACATTGTTCTAAGGTACAAAATATATCAAGTAGAATAAACACAATGATAGGTTGAAATAGGTACTTGCTAGTGATATTTATGATATAGATGTGGATTGATGTTAATCTATTTATGGTTGTAGGAGTGGCTTGATGTATTGAAAAAATAAGACTGATAGTCGCACTGCTTATAAACCACTTGGATCTAGACCAATGAGACATGTGTGTTTCTAGAGGTCATCGATCTGCTAGGTGTGGAATGGATGCCCGTTATTAGATAAAATCAAGCTTATTTGAGCATGTTAGTTAAACATTGGTATTCAAGGACATCCATATTCCACCTATAGACATATGAGGTGATAGTCATCTTGGAGGACGTGTGGTGCATACTAAAGTTTTATGTGAGAGATTGAAGGTTATTTTGGATAGACCCAACACACCAACAAGCTATACTAGATGACTTCCTAATAACTTACCACCTAAGGAGTCATCTCTATCAGCATTGATTGATAGGGAGGTTATAGTTCTGATGATGATTATTAGTGGCATATTAATATCTAACAAGAGAGACAAAGTATATCATATGGGTCTAGGAAGATTAATCAGAACCATGTTAGATGATATGGCTAGGTTTACTTGGGGGATATTAATACTTGGTGGCCTACTAAAGAGTCTTGAGTATTGGTTCCATGACTTTGATCTAGGTTTGGGGATGAGATCATATAGCTATAGATCAACCAATAGGGTAGAGATAGGTATGAGGCCCATAAGATCTAGTATCATATGGATGGGCCTAGATAAGTGCAAGTTTTAGAGGATGTCATGGTGAGATTTACTACTATCAATAGATGATAGATGAGTTGACATCAATAGATTTCATTTGGTAGCTGTATTTTCCACTGTATATTCATTCGAGATGCGATAGATGGTACACTTCCTATATGACTACCAAGTGATTTTTTATAGTTATACATACACATATTATGAATAAATATGACCTAATCAGGTGTTATACTAGTTTAGGATGAAGTAGGATGTGGTAGATGATCCTAGATGGTTTGCACATAGTACTAGGGAGATCAATAGAGCTAAACCAATGATATTAAGGAGTATAACCATAGGTAGATATGAGTCAATACCATCAGATGTGGTGGGCCTATGAAAGAGGGCACATAAATGTAGTGACATTGGCCTATGTGATATGGTGGAGGCAATTTTATTTGTATAGATTGATAACACCTTTATAGGCATCAAGACAGGTATAGGTAGGACAAGGCTATAATGGAGATCATATGGAGGTGTACCAGGGTTGGGATCAAATGGAGGTGGATAAGAGTGAGACATAGACCAGTAGTGATAGCAGTAGTGAGAGTAGCAACTATGATAGTGATGATGCCGATAATAGACAAGTAGGTACTAGTGATATGTAGAGCAATATTATGATTATGGACCCTGGCCAAGTAGGCACATCAAGTACTCATGAAGATTTATGCCAGGTAGGTCCATCATGTATGATGAGATCAAATAGGGCACTGCCTTTATTGAGAAGGAGATCATTACTAGACTAGGTGATATTAAGGGCCTAAAGAGGAGAGTGGGCTAATTGCAAGCACAACTGACCCTAAGAGATATCTAAATTAGTTCTTTTCAGTCAAAGATTGAATCACTAAAGGTAGAGGTGGAATGAATGATGTAGGTGTAGGCACAATTATAGGCTACTATAGATCAGGATATAGGTGAGAGGGATCAGGCCAGGTCAGATGTTCAGAGGCTTTGACATGAGCGAGATGAGGCATCTATAACATGCACATAGGAAAGTTTCTATAGGATGGTTTTTGAGAGCCTTCGAGCCATGGATGAGGCCTCATAATATTGACAAGCCTATGAGAATATGATACACAATTATTAACAAATACTTTTGTTTGAGGTTCAATATACACATAGATCAGATAATAGGTCTTCCCAATCGAGATTGAGGAATTGTGATACATTGGTTTCAAAGAAATCAGTTTAGTAGTTATGGTTGGATCCACCATTAGGGACACTAGGGCCACCACCTCCATCACCTCCCATAGGACCTAGGGATTCTCAAAGTCAAATTTGATGTTTAATAACTCATTGACATTTTATATTTTGGCATTATGACTTGCATATAGTTACGATGCATATGACATTCATTTTTACAAGATATATGGCATTCCTATTTGCTCTATGGATTTGTACACAGACTATTGATATTATTTTGATATACATGTGATGCTCTTTAATTGATTTATAATGATGTGCTATGGTCTCATGTTTAGATATGATTAATTTTAAATGTTGATGTTGATTTTGTATTCAAACACGTAAATGATATCAAATATGATGTATGATTCTTCATTTACCATGGGGATGTCATGTATATTAGATGTTGGAATGTATTTCTATCCTCATGTTTATGTCTTGGATGATATGCTATTTGGAGGTGCACATCGTCATTATCACATTGTATAGTCACTATGATTTGATTATTATGGGTTTGGATTGTTTGGGTATGCTTATTGTGAACACGGAGAAATATTTTCGGCACCACCATTTGATAGATCTTTGGCCTAATTTTTGTTGTAGCATGGGACATTATGCATCATAGTTATAAACAAACCATAATAACAATGTATGTTCTAAGCATGGAAAAACTTAACTTAAATGTAAGTATAAAATAACTTAGGCATAATATATGAGCAATCAAATCCCAAGTGTAAATACAATACAATAAACTAAGTGTAGGAGTAAATACAAACACTCACAACTCAAGTACAAGATCTAACAAATCAAGACTTAAGTGTAAACATAATGTAATAAGCCTACGATAATCAAAGAGAAAGGAGGAAAAAAAAAGAAGTTAGTCAACAACCAATTAAAAATAAACAAACTTAACAAACAAACAAAAACCTAAGCAAAACATAGACTAAAACAAATAAACATGTAGAAGGCAAATAACACAATCTAAATACAAAACGTAAACAACTCAAGCCCAAGTAGAGGCAAGACTCAAGTGTAAACTAATTGTACTTAGACACACAACACTCAAAACAAACAAACATAAACCACATAACTTTTTAGGGTGTGTTCACATTATTAATGTAAATATTGTTAGTTAAACAATATTACGTAAATAGGTTTTTATGGGGTATATTATTGTTCTGAATAACAACAATATTATATGAGGAAGTTTCATATAGTTAGTTGGTTTTTTATTTGAGATTTATAGGGATCTCAGGATCCCCATATATAGTGTTTTCACTTCCTATATAAGTGCCATGTAATGCTTTGAATGAATATATTTAGTGTGTGAATAATTACATTATTATTTGTGTATTTGTTGTCTGAATATTTGTTGAGTATTTTTTGTTTGTGATATGTAAACTCTATTCAAATCTAAACTAGATCCATTATCTGGTATCAAAGTAGGATTTTTCAGAGCAGCGTTAAGTTTGTCTAGGTTATGGAGTCTTGAGGTCTGTTCAAATGAGAGTCTTTTTGTATTGAAAAATGTAGTCTAACTTCATTAGAATTATTTATACCAGTCATTGGAGTTTTCAAGAGATTTTTATAACTATGTATACAAAGCAAGATTGTCATCCAATCACTTAGTGTTTTTAGATATGTCATATTTTTTATCACAGACCCATGTGATGAAATTATTAGAATTTTTAGATCTTTTCATTTAGCACATAAACATGTGGAGGATCCTCTCGTGCATGTAGATTTTTTCCATTAGAGTGCAGATCCCTATGTTCATGAACTTTACATGTTATATTCTACCAATTGGTGAATTTTATTTGAAGCTTGACTATGACATCTTCCTGTATTAATATTTAATTTAATTGGTGATAAATGGGATAAGAGACTTATTTTTTAGGTGAAGAACAGTTGTGTTAAACTTGCATGAGTTTAGTGGTTTTTAGATAGTCAGAGGATGCTTATTACATGCATTTTGGAAAACATTGATTCAAATCTAATAAAAGTACATTGATGTTCACAATTAGAACTGATCAATTATTTGAAACCAATGATTACACTATACATCAATCAAGATTCTCTTGCTCACCATTAAAGACTCCATATGTAGATCATTAGATCCATGGCTGCATAAAAAATTCCATCTATTCATATTTATAGTGTTTTGAAAGTTTTTCATACACATCACCATAGGATCTAAATACACATCTACATACACATTTGGACAAAGCTTTGTAGATTGGCTTCAATCGCTGGTAATTGTATGCAATTATTTGATTGAATTCAACACTTTTGTGCATCATCACAACCATGTACATCCATTCTCCTCATAATTGCATCTACTAAAGATTAGCATGATTATTTGTTGTTGTGGTTAACAACATAGTATATTTTAAGTTATAAGTGTGTTTAAATTTTTTTATTTTGTATTTAATTACATTTTTAAAGATGTATTGTTTATCATAGTCATTTTTTTCCATGGTCAGTACATCATAGTATAGATGTCTAATCTTGTTATAATCTTTTTAAAATATGTCAATATCATTTATTTAGATGAATTTTTAGGTCTTTAGGATTTGAGTTATTGATATATTCAATTTAATATTATCGAGTTTTTTTATTCAAGGAGCTTTAGGTTTGAATTAAAATCTTAGAGTTTTTGTATTAATAATTTAAATAGTGTTTTTTTAGTAGTCTATATAGTCATTATAAAGTCTAATTTATATAGTCATTAAATTTTATAAAAGTCATTATTATCCAAAAGTGTCTAAGTCAAATAAATTAAGAGTGTTATTAAATAGTTTTAGGTTTCAAAAATTTGAAAATGCCAAAAATAGAGTCGTCCATGTCTAGATTTGTCATTGTAAAGGATGCATTCTCGATTGAAATCGACATCCAAAATGTCAATTGTCAAGAAAACAAAATTCACAAAAATCTAAAAGTAGGGTATGATGCAAATGCTAAACCTGAGCGAGTTCAACCTCAAAAATGTCAACACTTGACTACACATGAATACATCAAGCACTTTAAAAGAAAGTAAGTAGCTTCCTCTGTTGGACGTTGGAGGCAAAAAAGGTTAGAGGTTTTTAAACCTCTTGTTATCCACTAGTGATGGGGCCACTTTTGCTTTAGTGGTGCATTTTATTTTCAGTTGTGTGAATGAGAATAGATGATGTATACCTATTCACATTTTTAATAAGTGAACTAAAAATTTCTATGTAACTTCTCTAAATATGTGATAGTGAAGAAATCTAGTAACTATACTACACATCTTGATGTGGTTTGTGGTGAGCCACTTGTAAAACCATTTTTTTATGGTTGTTGGTAATCCACTAGAAAACCATCCCATTTTGGTTGTTGGTAAGCCATATGTAAAACCATCAGTAAGGATTGTGATTGTCTTGTAAAAATCACCAAATCATAAGTACAGGTGTAGATATGGGATAGATGTTTTCCCTATGTTCATATTAAGGGGGTGTAGACTAGGGGTTAATAATGTTCACAAGGAGGTGAATTTTAGGGTGTGTTCACATTATTAACATAAATATTTTTAATTAAAAAATATTACATAAATAGGTTTTTGTGGGGTATATTATTGTTGTGAATAACAACAATATTATACATGGGAGTTTTATATAGTTAGTTGGTTATTTATGTGAGATTTTATAGGGATATCGGGATCCCCATATATAGTGTTTGCACTTCCTATATAAGTGCCATGTAATGCTCCAGATGAATATATACATTGTGTGAAGAATTATATTATTATTTGTATATTTGTTGTCTGAATATTTTCTAAGTATTTTCTATTTATGATATGTAAACTCTATTCAAATCTAAACCAAATCCATTATAACTAAAGGGAAATAAAATCAAGAAACTACCTACAACACAATGCAATAAACAAATTAATTTAGGGAAAATTCAATAAAAAAATTAATCTAAGTAAAATGCAACAAAAAAATTGAATTCATCTAAGTAAAATATCGACTGCTAAAAGTCCATGAAAATCCTTATAAAATTGAATTCATCCTCAAACCCTAGACTTCATTGTGCTTTAATCAATCTTGAGAAAGAAAGGGGGTTAGTATGTGTAAGATGCATTAAACATGTATCCACACCCCTTGTGTGGTCACACTACCTACATGCCAATACTCCAAAAAGAGATCAATCCATATGTACTTCTCCCACTTGATGTGCTTTGTGAAATAGTGTATGCGGATGAAAATAAACTAAACTAGGTGTGCTTGAGGTGTCTAAGGACTAGTGTGAGGATTTACATATGCTTATAGCTTTATTGGATGGTTGTATGAAAATAATAGGTAAATTTACCTCAATAGTATTGATTGTATTCTTGTTTACTCTTGTAATTTTTTTCAACCTCTTCTAAATGAAATTTGAATGGAATTTTATAGAGATCTATTGGTCATGGGTCAAATGTATTCTCACTAGGCCTATAGGATGAAGAATAGGAATAGGAAGAAAATGATCATTGGAGGTAAAAATGAAATTGGAAAAGGGAATCAAAATAGGACACCCTAGGGTTTGGCACTATAGGCCAAGTTGGATGTTCCTGTCCTATAGGTGTGGGACCTAGGGGGATGGAATTATCATGGTAAATGTAGCCTGGTTGAGCTAGAATCAGGTTTTACAAGTCTATGGATGGCTAGAAATAAGAAAAAAGGTGTCTAGAAGGATCATGAGAGCATGCAAGAGGGACCTATGGGTTGGGTGTCACAAGCCACACTCAAGCTACCAATTTTGACATATTATATGATTATATTTGCCTCCCTTTTATTTTAGTGATATAGTAAATTGAAATACTAGGATAAAAGAAAAGTAGAAAGCGTACCTAAACTTACCTACAAGGGTGAAGCTCATGAATCTATGTGATTTTGGGTGTGCATAGAGAGCATGTCATGAAGTGTAAATATGTTGTAATGTTGAATGTGTGTTGAATGATGTTGTAGCTAGAGTAATATCACAAACAAATATGAGTTCTCAATTACTCAAGAGTGGCTCAAGAATACAATGGCTAACCCTTTAGCTCCATCGTCACCTACCAAGTGAAGCTATGTGATCCTACATGTGTTAATCGATGTTTGGACTATGTGTCCAATCCATCTGAGTAGGTGGCTCAAGAATACTAAGTCTAACTAGTCCTTTAGCTCCATCATTTCCCACTACGTGAAGTAATGAACCGATATTGGTATGAATGTATGCCATATAAAATGGCTCCTAAAGCCCATGAATGCTCTAAAATCTAACAATGTGACATGGATAGCTAAATGTGTACTGCAAACTAACCAATGTTGGCCACTTCGAGAAGTGGAGATTAGCCTTGTATAAAATCCACTTTAAAACTAGGAATTGAGCTTATATGAAAGCCACTCTAAAATGATGCCAACCACCTACAAATGGAATAAGGTACACGACTGATGAGAATAATGGGTAATATATTGAACTTAGAAAGAAAAAAGGACTAATGTTTTGTACACATTGCCCCCAATCACTAGTGTTCGTAACATGGATTATGATCTAGAATTTATACCAACTTTCGTATCTAAAACTAAAAGTGAGAGCCATCATGTCGTGCATGATGCCCCCTATACCTAGATTATTAAACTATACTAAAACTATTGATTTTGAATTGAACTGTTGCTAACAAAACTATAATTAGTCTTACCTTTCTATCTATTTTTGGAAAATCTAGTTTTTTATTATTTGGACAAGAGCACCAAAATATGACATCCTACTATCTAGTGCTATAGTCCAAACTTGACACTTTTATCCTTTGCTAAATCTGATGATTGTTCTATAATTTTCATTTTTTTTGGTTTGTTTTGCCTAGTTTGAAGTTTGGTTTTTATTCTAGGTGTTATAATAGATGATTTTTGACTAGTTAGAGGCTTTGATCTCTGTCAAAAAACCCCTATTTGTTGTCCCCTCTTTTAAGGGTAGGAATGAAGACCCTGTAATGGCTATCCTTAGAGGAAAGAGCCCTATAAGTGTGTTATGCTACAAAAATACATGATATAACAATGACAATTGAAAAGATATCTCAATATATAACATGGCTTGTATGAGAGGTTTTTAGATCAATAGGGGTATGCCTAGATATATATAACAATGTAATAACATGTGAAATATAGTGAAATGGAATTGTAAGTGTTAGTTGTTAGTTTTTAGTTATTAGTTGTCAAGGAGGGATGGAGCATGATGTCCATCATGACATACAAGATAGTAAGATAATGCATGATGTGGATCATGGCATTGCAAATAATTGAGAAATAAACAAGCAAAAAATCATGTAAGGAAAGAAGCAAGAAGCATATAAAAGTGGCCAAGGGGGAAAGCAAACAAGAGACATGGGAACATGTCATTCAAATTGGAAATCAAGCATACAAGGCATGCTCAAATTCCATATACATATACAATTGAAAAAAGCAAGGTTGGCACAAGGGCCATAGGCACATAGAAGAGTATAAGCAAAGGATATTGGAAAATGTCCTAAGGCACACACAAGACATAGAACAGGAACTAGGAAATGCAATCATATCTATCTATGCAAAGAAAGAAAGGAGAGCATGTAAATACTTAAAATACAATCTCATCTAACTAATCAAAGCAAGAAGTGAAAGTATGCAAGACATGAAGTACAAGACTAGGTATATGCTAAGAAAATACACAAGTGTTATATACTAGTAAGTACTGATAGAGAAATCTATGTAAACTAGTAAATAATGTAAATTATCATGATAACTAGAGTGTGTGGTGTAGGAATGACATAACCTAGATGGTGTAGTCATGTAGAAGATGCCTATAGTGGGTAGATATATTGATATGTGTTTCAAATGTATGAGTTAGGATTCCCTCTCAATGGGTATAGTAAAACAATCAAGGATCTGGAAGTCACTGCACACACTCAAAGAAGATCAAGTGAAGCATGGTAATACAGATAAATTGACAAATAATAGCATAGAACAAAAAAAATGTAAGTCTAGCATGGTAGTATAAATGTAAAACATGGATGATGCATATAATTGAAATGTTTTTGGTATTTTGAATTTATTTAAATGATTTTGTATTTTGATATGAGCTATGTACAAGAAATTGAAAAGAAGATATGTACAATCAACTAAGGAGAAATTATACTAACCGATGAGTCTCATAAGATACTCTTTATCATGGTGTCCTATATCAATGAGAGGGATTGTGTGTGATCATGAAGCATGATGGAATGGCTGAGACTATGACTCTAAAATCTACGTATGTTATACGTGATCTAAAATATCTAAAATAGAAACTAAATATGTGGTCCCCCTGTAGCTTTGAGAAGTGGATGAAACTATGGGGCTCTTAGAGACCCATCTGGTAGTAGGAGAAACCTTCTAAACATGTGCTCTATTTGCAAAGGCATGAGACCTCAATGATACTACCCTGGGTGTGAACACTATATCTGGAAGCTATCTAGACTCTTGAAACTATGGTTGATCTAAAAGAGGCCTCCATGAAAGTATATGAACTCTTTGTACTAGCAAGGAAGGTCTCGACTATGTTTGAATCTGAATTGGAAGAAGAACTATAAATGGAGGAGCTAAAATTGGTGGAACAGCTAAAACTAGTGGAGAAGCTAAAATTGGTGATTGTAAAGTAGAAGATGGCTCTAAACTGGGGAGTGGTAACTCATATGGAACTCCACCAACTGTAAAAACTTGATTAGCATCAATAAATTTCATGCATCTATGAACTATATAAGGTACTATTTGAAGTTTCTAAATCCATGGTTGACCAAGTAACATATCAAAAACTCCTACATTGGGAATAATAGTAAATGGTGTGGCCACATGTGTTGGACTAACCTATAGAGGAAGTAAAATTTCACCCAATAAACTCTATTATGCCCACTAAATCCACTAATAATTGTGTCTATCAGGGTAATATCCTACTCTGAATATCCTAAATGCTGTAATAATGTCATAGTGCACATGTTCACACTAGATCTATTATCTATGAGAATAATATGAATAGGATGATGATGAATGTAAGCTCTGATAAAGAGTGCATGATAATATGAATCATCCTTAACTATCTCCTAATTTGATAAGGAGATTGAAGGTCTAGATGGAACTCTAGAATTGTACACACCAATCATGTTACTCAAGGGATGTGACTCAACTAAAGGTGCTCTGTATGTACATGTTGGAAGATGTGCATGATAATCATGGTGAACACTTGATGTGTCCCTTGTCTCCTATTTAGAATGTTTTGGAAAAGGATTTAAGAAAATTTTTAGAGCCTTGTTTTATATTTGTCTAGCCTGAGGAGGCTCAAATAGACTACCAAGATCAATAAGATTTCCATATATCAATTCCTATATCTTAAGTCTCAAACCGATGCATCTATTTTTTATGTGGCCTAGTGTCCTATGAAAGTCATAAAATGCATTCTGATCATTTCCCCATAGAAGAGGCTTTGTTGGATCAACTTCTTGAATATGAGGGAGAGATATGATATTACATTCTAAAAGCTGATGTAAACCTCTGGCTAGAGAAATTGGTAGATTGGTAAAGGTTCACCAAGGAGGTGATGATAAAAACACTCATTGAGGGGGCTCTAAAGCCACATTGACTATATGTTGATTTTAACTTTTATTATCATTGACCTTGAGTTCGTATGGGATTTTACTGTTACTCTTGTTTGTTGTTTTTGATATACTTGTGTACTTGAGTTTGTCCATTAAAATTAATTTGACTTCCTTTTCCTTTAGTGTATGGCATAACTTAGTGAAGGAAGATAACCTTTTGAACATTATTGATTCATGCATCACTGATAGAAGACTCTATTTTAAGAGATCTTATTACTCTTGATCGGCCATGGGGCTAGTCATTTTAGCCAAAATAGTCTTATATCAAAGAACATAATCTATGAGATGCTCATTTCACCTTTGTTTTTTTTGTGCAACTTGGGCATATGAAACTTTATCACCAATGTTAATGCTAAAATGAGCTATGAACATGTCAGCTAAAGGATTTAATGCATTGATTGAATGATCTGGTAGACTATAGAACCATTGTAAAGCATAATCCTTTAAACTTCATGGAAATAACTTGGTTAGTAGCCAATCATTTGGCACATAGTCCAAGAATGCTATGTGAAAATCTCTCAAGTGTGTCTCTAGATCACCCTTGCCATCATAAGAGTGAGCTTGGGTTGAACAAAACCTTATGGAAAAGGTATCAAAGCAATATGACATGCCAATGGTTTATGTAGTAGAGAAAAAGAATCCAAGCTCTGTGTTGGTCTAGAAACTCCTTGCTCAAGATATATCACCTTGTATTGAAGAGATTTTATCTCTTGCATAAGGGCTACCACATTAGGAGACAAAGATGTACTAGCCTTAACTAGTGGTTCCTCATAATAAGGTTGGGCTACTATAGGGGGTTGTTGAGACATAGTTGATGAGTCCAAAATATGGCTCATTAATTGGCATGACATTCCCTTCATTTCATCTCTCTAAGGCTACATCTTATTCAAATCATAAACTTTTAGTTAGCTATAACATGAAAGGTAGATACTTTATCTCATTTATGACAAGCTAAAGATTGTGTTACTACTTTGACATTAATGCCTAACAAGTAGTATGTTTTAGTGTTTTGATTTTCAAGAATGAAGAGGAGAAATGGTAGAAAGAAGCTCCAATTTTGATTCTAACTTTCCAAATCTATGGACTCCACCAGTGTAGAATCTACGAACTCTACCAGTGCAAAATCTATGGACTCCACTATTGTAAAATCTACAGACTCCACTAGTGAAAGCTATGGACTATACTAGAATAAAGACTACAGACTCTATAGGTTCACATCTATAGAATCTATAGGTCTACATCTACAGACTCTACAGGACCATTCCTATAGACTCTATAGGTCTTAAACCAAAAAAGAAGGGTTGTAGATTTTTCTAAAGAAGATGATCATTCCATCGGAGTCCCATCAAGTAAATCTTTGATGCCTATTTTGAAAGATTCAGTTTTGATGTATTTTTTACATATTTATATCTAAACATAATTATAGGAGTAAAAACAACTGTCCCATAAATATAGTTTGGTTTTTAATATATTACTCAATCTAAATCTCGTATTTTGGGGATAGATGGATTGACTGAGTAGATCTAGTCTTCCGTATACTATTTTTAGTCCAACACATTTGTATATAACTGTAAATCTTTTATCAAAAGAAATCAATAGAGAATTAATTATTGAATATAAACATATAAAATTTTATGACAGATTGTGAACATTCTAGCTTTCATAATTTAATGCAAAATTACTCCAGCTTTTAGTACTGAGTAGATTTCATTCCTGACTCTAAGAAGAGCAAGGGCCCACTCTCCTTAGAACCATGAATTTATGTATGGTATTTATTTGTATGTTGAATTAAGTTTTCTTTATTAGATAATCATAATATGTTGGATACTTTCATGCATTAGTAATTTCAATACAGTAATTGCATTCCAATAGTTATTCTCTTTTAGATCAAGTGTGATTTAGTCTTAGTGTTACTTAGATTTACATTTCCAAGAGAGAGTGAATTAAATTTAGATTTACATTTTCAAGCAAGAGTGAATTAAACTTAGATTTCCATTTTCAAGCAAGTGTGAAATAGAATAAGTGTGCTTTAATTTCCAGTAAAGGATTGAATTGATTAGTTTAATAGTTAAACATTTCTTTCAACAAGTGTGAAGTATGTAGTTTGAAAACATTATTTCATATAAGAGTTAGGATAAAATCACCAGACATCCCCCCAAATACCAATCTATAGATCTACCACCATAAGCCTTGTTACAAATAGCTTTAGACACCAGCCCTAGTTTGATAAGACATCAATCTAAAGGATTGATTAAATGAGGAGTTAATTGACACTCATAATTTTTGGCACCATTGCTAGGGATCTTTTTGGTAGTAAGGTAAACCTTATTGATATATAGTAAAAAAATAGAAAACATTAAAATCATAAAAAAATAAAAATCAATTTATGTTTCAACCCATAGACTCTAAGGGATGATTTATTTCAAAGTTTCCTCCAAAAATAAAAGCTAAAAGTTCTACTTCAGCACTCCAAGAAAGAAGTCCTTCACCATCTTTAGCTGAAAACCTTGAACAAGATATTAAGTCTCATCTTTAGGATTCCCCTAAAAAAATTTTGGAACCAGAGCATTACCACAACCAAGTCTTATAGGAAAAATTCACTAGGGAAACCCATTTTCAAGATTAGAGTATCTAGAAGCTGTAAAAGACTTAGAAGAAGCATTTGAACAAGCTATTACTGAAGAAAGTTTTGAAGAGTTTGAACAACCTCTAACTCACACTTCTTAGGTAGTTAATCCTAGCTTTGAAGAATAATCAGAAGAGGAAAACATGGCTGACCAACAAAATCACCAAGTTGTGGAACAAGGTAGGACTTTCTATTTTCATATTATTTTAGACTCAAATGACCAAACTACCATGAAAAACATTTCTCTCGCCAATTTTCCAAATTTTTGGGGAAGGTCTATAGAAGATCCAGACTAGTTTCTATTTGAGTTTAAGGTTCTTTGCCAAACTTATGAGTACACAATAGACAATCAAAAATTGAAATTATTTCCATCAACACTCAAAGATGCAGCCATGAGATGGTTCATGGGTCTCCCAAGAAATTTCATTTGTACATGGGTAGACATGGAAACTACATTTATAGATAAGTATCAAGACTATTGTAGGGTAAAATAGAGAAAAGAGGAATTATTTAAAATCAAACAAAATGAAGATGAATCTTTAGAGGACTATTTGGATAGGTTTTCATTCACTCATAAAAAAGTAGTTATCCACTTACTGAGGAAGTCCTGAAACTTGTTTTTCTCAAAGGATTAGATGAAGATATCAAAGATGCACTGAATATAATGGGAGGAGGTGACATAAATAAAATAGCTTTTCATCAGATTTTAGAACTTTGTACTAATTACTCCAGGACAAAATGAGGGAGTAGGAGAACAAGACTAGGGAAATATAATGAAGTGGGAAAATTAATGGAAGAATTTGCAAATATAAAAATTGATATTTTGGTCATACTAAATAATAAATTAGATGGTCTTCAATCTAAAGCTAATGTAATAGAACCATTAACAATTTACTATCCTAAGTGTAGACTAAAACATGCTCTCAGGAATTATCCTCTGGACATAATAAACATTTATTCTTGTGGAATATTTGAAGGAAAGGATCATGACACAAACCATTGTACCCTTCTACCTACCTTTAAAAATCATATGAAATCAAATAGTCAACTTGTTGAAGAACTAAATTATATTTAAAGGCATAAATTTTTTCCACAAAACCAGGCCCAAGAATAGTTTGGTCCCAGGAATCTAGGAAATCCAAATCCTTGGATAACACCATGGAATGTTCCAATGCCTCCACCTATATGTGAACAACCTTAGATGCCATAAACTCAAATGCCATGGTAAGGACCTGAATGGATACCATAATAACCTTGGATGATGCCAAAACAACCTTAGATGATGCCATAACAACCATGGCGACCCCAACAATAGTCACATCTACAATGAAATCAGCAGTGGAATCCCAATCCACAATATCACCAACCAAGAATACCACCACAATAATAAACTATAATGCCACCCCTTGTTTTCCAACATCTAGAACAAATCAATCAACCCTTAATGCCTACACAACCATTAGCCAATCTAAAAAACAAACAATGTCTATACTAATGACCAAGGAGACATAATAAATGTGGGGGTAATTGACTGCTTTGATATTTAATTAAGATCAAGAAAAATTGTAACAGACCCTCCAATTCTTATTTCTCAAATACTTGATGAAACAAAAGAAACAATATTGCCTAAATCAAAAACTAAGGGGGCTAAAACCAATAAAGGTCCTGACAAATCCAAGAAAAACATCATTCCACCAATAGTTCCTTTTTCTGAGAGATTCAAAGAAATTCAAGACACATAAGATTAAGATTTAATCTATGAGTTTAAAAATATCAACATTGAGGTATCCCTACTACAAACTATTAGAGACATTCCTAAATTAAACCAAATCATCAAGACTTTGTGTGTCAAAACACCAGGAAGAAAGAAACAATACCCAAAAACCATACATGTGGATGGTAAAGTTGCTGATTTGTTAGTAGGAAAAGTAATAATACCCAAGTATGTAGATTCAAGAAGTCCAATTATAATAGTCACAATAGGAGGAAAGGAAATTCCCAATGTCCTATTGGATTTAGGATCAGTGATTAATGTCATGACAACTGATACTCTCTAAACATTATCTCTTATGGGAATGCAACCTATTTCTACCATCCTTCAAATGGTAGATCAATCTATGACTAAACCAGAAGGAACTATAGAGGATGTAGCAATACTTATTGAATCTTGGGAATATCTAATCAATTTTATGGTGCTACAACCCAAAATAAGGAATCTAGGGTATCCTCTAATCTTGAGAAGACCTTGGCTATCTACTATAGCAACACTAATTGATTGTAGATTAGGAGATATGACCATTTCTAATGGTCTAAAATCTAAATGCATTTCCTTGTATCCTCTTGTAAGGTTGTCTGTGAACCACATAGAAAATATTTGGATAAATAAGTCAGACAACAACAAAAATGATCTTCCATCATTTGCCATGATCACAGTTAAATGACATCTTGAAGAAATGACTGAAGAAACTATTCTAGATCTTGATTAATATTAACATCTGAAAGAATCTATGAACTTTACCAGGGTAGAATCTATAGACTCTGTTAGGATAAAACCTATGGACTCTACTAGGGCAGAACTTACAGACTCTGCCAAGGAAAAATCTTTGATCTATACCAAAATGAAATCTACAGACTATGCAATCTCCTTTGAGACATCTTTCCTCAGCCCCTCTATTTCTTATTCATCATATTATCATAGGATGATTCAATCAAGTGTATAGAATTGGGTAGAAGAACAACAAACACAATTTTTGAATACATTTTAATGCCCATTAACAAGAGTTACTCCACCAGGAGACAAATTTGTCAAAAATATAGCCACATTTCACATGATGCTTCCTCATCCATGTCCCTTGAATTATTTGATGATTGAATTTAAGTAGCTAGAATAAAATCATCCAGACATAAAACTTCTCATGATAGTACCTAGAAAAACTTTGAATATCAACAGCTGGTTAACCAATGATGAAGAGATTCAACTTTTTGAAGTTTTGGAATGACATACTAAGGATTTTGTTTGGGACTACACTGATATGAAAGGAATCCACCCCAATGTATTCAAACATTACATCTACATAGAATCTATCAAACTAGTGAGACAACCACAGAGAAGAATAAATCAAGTATTAAAAGATATAGTGAAAACATAAATTCAAAAATTACTGGACATGGGATTTATTTACCCCATCTCAGATAACTAGTGGGTTTCACCATTGGTGATTTTACCAAAAAAAATACGAAAATTATAGAGAATTGAACAAGGCAACCCTAAGAAATTATTTTCCCTTGCCTTTTATTGACCAAGTTCTTAACAACCTGGTAAGAAAAAAATATTTCTCTTTTTTGAATGGATTTAGTGGATATAAATAGATACAAGTAGTAGCTAAAGATCAAGACAAAACCACATTCACCTGCCCTTGGGGAACCTTTGCCTACTGAGTACTCCCATTTGGACTTTGTAATGCTCCAACAACCTTTGAAAGAGTATTCCTAGCAATATTTTTTGACCTCACAAATGATTGTGTAAAAGTCTACATGGATGATTTCACTGTCCATGGGGAAACTTAAGATGAAGCCCTCACCAATTTTGAGAGAGTTTTAACAAGATGTGAAGAGCATTAATTATCACTAAGCCATGAAAAATGCTTGTTAATGATGAATTAGGGAATAATGCTAGGACATCACATTTTAGTAAAGGGTATCCAGGTAGATCCCAAGAAAATTGAGATAATCTCCAACTTGCCCATCTCACACACACAAACAAAAGTTAAAAGCTTCTTAGGTCATGTTGGCTATTATAGACATTTCATAGACAACTTTAGTAAAATAACTGCTCTAATGTTTACCTTGATTACAAAGGATAGTGGATTTATATGGAGTGATGATTGATAACAAGCCTTTGAAACTATCAAGTCCAAACTCAATACTGCTCCAGTTTGAGAGGCCTAGATTGGACACAACCCTTTCACATCTACACATATGCTTCCAACAAAGTAACGGGTGCAGTCCTGGGACAAAAAGATGAAAATGATCATATGTATACAATCTACTACATTATCAAAAACATGACTCCTATTGAAATAAATTACACCACAATTGAAAAAGAATTCATTATTGTAGTCTATGCAATAAACAAATTTAGACATTATATAATAGGCTACAAGGTGTTTATCTATACATATCACTCAGCTATCAGGTATCTTACTAATAAACCAATACTGGGAGGTAGGATTATTAGATGGTTGTTACTTTTACAAGAATTTGATATTACTATTATAGATAAACTAGGAAAATTTAATGTGGTTTCTTATTTCTTGTCTAAAATCAACATTTTAGATGAAGAAGAACTAGTAGAGGATGATTTTCGAGATGAACAATTGTTTGCTATTTCAGTAGAATCTCCATGGTTTGCTGATATAGCCAATTACCTTGCTACAAGGAAGTTTCCTCCACATTTTTCACATAGAGAAAGATAAAATTTAATTAGAGAAAGCTCTTATTTTAAGTGTATTAATGGGATATTATTTAAACTTGGACCTAATCATGTGTTTCACAAGTGTGTAACAAATAGTGAAGCATATGACATCATTAGGGCTTGTCATGACGAACTATGAGGAGGACATTATTTAACTCATAAGACTATACATAAATTCCTTGGAGAAGGCTATTATTTGCCTCATCTTCACAAACAAGTGAATAAGTATATCAGACACTGTGATGCATGTCAAAGAACATGGCAACCCACTCCTTTAGCTGAAATGCCTCTCCATCCTCAACTGGTTTTAAAACCATTTGAGAAATAAGAAATTGACTTTGTTGGATTTGTATACCCCCTTCTAGAGGAAAGGAATACATGTTATTATTTATATAATATTTGACCAAATGGGTAGAATTAGAATTTTTAACTCATGCTCGAGACGAAGCTATAGCAAATTTCTTGTACTTCAAGATTATGCAGAGATTTGGTGCTCCAAGGGAGATAGTTTCATATCAAGGACCCTAGTTCATGTCAAACATGATATAATACTTCATGAAAGCATATCAATATCAGTATAGAAAGTCTTCTCCATACCACCCACAAGCCAATGGACAAGTTGTAGTCACAAACATATAATTAAAAACTATCAGAACAAAGATTGTTTGTGCCAATAGGAAAGATTGGGTAGACAAAGTACCAAAAGTAGTTTGGGCCTATAATACCACTTGGAAAATAAAAATTGGCTTTTCACCTTATGAACTAGTTTATGGTAAGAAACCTCTATTCTCTATTCAGTTTGAATTACAAAAATTGAAAATGACATTAGAAATAGGAATTGAATTGGAATAAGTACAAAAAGAGAGACTCATGTAGCTCAATAAACTTGATGAAATGAGAATTAAAGCATTATAGAAGATTGAATTTGTGAAAAATAATAGAAAAATTTGATATGATTCACAGATCAAATAACAAAAGTTTTAGAAAGGAGACTGGGCATTATTGTTTGACTCGAAATTTTATCAATTCAAAGGAAAACTATAGACAAGGTGGCTGAGACCTTATCAAATAGAAGAGGTTTTTGAAAATGGTTCTATCAAGTTGATGCCTATTGATGATAGTAGAAGATCTCTTTTGGTCAATGGTCATCGACTGAAGCTTTATCAGAAGCTCTCAATAAAGATGACTTTGTGCAAAAATTCCACCTATAGGTAGCTTCCTTGGAAGAAGTTATTTTCTCCAAGGAACTTGTTCCTTAAAAATTTTCTCTATATATATTTAAAAATAATAATAATAATAATAATAATAATAATAATAATAATAATAATAATAATAATAATAATTCAATATTGAAAATCCTTTTGAGGATGTTGTTGGCAATGCATAGCTAAAAAACTAGCTTGCTGGTTGGTTATGCATTGCTAGAAAGGGCCTTGACTAGAAAACTAGTAATGACTAGTCAAGGGGGAAAAAAAAAAGGAATCTAATCATGCAACCTTGATTGAGATTCCTCATGCAATAAATTTCAAATTGTTTGATGACTAATTCATGTAGATTTACCTGTGCAGGACAAGTGGCAAGTAAAAAACAAGATTTGACGTAAGTCTAAGTGGATGATAAGTTTTATTTTTTCATGTTTAGTAAACTAAAGGTTTATTGACTTAAATAGGATTGAACCTAAAAAGATGGAAAGTATGGATAAAATGACTTTATATTCCCTAAAAATAAGAGTAACCATATCATGAAAGAAAGGGGATGAAGAGACACATGTCATAATGGATCAATTGTATATCATCATTTTGATGGGACATTACAACATCATGTCATTAAGCTTCACAATAAAAGGGTTTCTAATTATCATAAAACTTGATGGTGATGAAAGAAATAGTTGTCTCTTCCACGTGACCAGTAAAACTACCACCATACCACGTAATCATTTAAATAATTATGATAGTGTTTATGTTGCCTCAACATTTGGTAGTCTCATCCATAGACATCAAACAAAATCAAAGTATGTACAAAGTAATAATTACATGGCTCCTAATTTAGGGAAAGTTAATTTCATATACACAACATAGAATTACCAATCTTTAAGAAGTGTATTAGAAACCCTCCTTTGCAAGTTTTAAAAGAAAGCAAGCACAAATCCCAGTTTTAATTTGGCAAAATCCACTATAATTAGTAACAATCCATTAGCATTCATAAAGTCAAAAAGGAATGGGGCAGAAGACAAGATCAAAGCCGAAAAAGGCTACTAAATTTATCAGTGATATAGATTCTGTAGTAGTGTTTAAGGCAAATGGCTGGCTCCCATTCATCCAAAAGTTCCAAGGTTTTTATAAGGCACTGGCAAGTGAATTTGTAAAAAACCTTACCCCTAATTTCTATATTGTTGAAGTAATAGTCATTCCTGTGTCTAGTCAAGTCATTAGTGAAATTATAGAAATCCCAAATGAAGGAATGAAGGTAATAGGTATAATTCCCTTTAATGACCTTATTACCCAGTTTAATGGTAATGCATGAACTGGAACCACATGTTTTGTTAACTCTAGATGGAAAGCTAAATGATTTCATAGGGATTCAATTCTAGATCCATCGCAGTCTGTAGCATTTTGGGTCATCAAGTATATCACTTGTGAGGGGCAGTGTAGTTTGTTAGGAGAGGACATGAAAATTTTAATACACTTAAAACATGGAAGATAGAACCCCCAGTATAAGATTAATCTTCCATATTACCTATATAGAGCCCTACAAATTATGATCACATCTCTTATTTATTCTCTCAAACATCATGCTCTCATTCACCTGGTTATTTAGCATCATTTATTGCCATAAGGAAAAGAAGTTTGGGAGGCCTAAGAAAATAGGGTTACTAGGAAAATTTTAGCCCTACATGTATAGGGAGAAGTTGGAACAGTTGGCTCACATCAGCCATAGAGATAAACTACTATAGCTCAAAAAGTAAGCCCAAATAAAAAACATAAAAAGGTTGTAGTTTCCAAGGAAAACCCTTCTTCTTTCTCAAGAAGAATAACTAGATCCCAAGCTACTCAAACCTCCATGTTCTAGAGGCCCCATAAGAACCTCAAGCACATGCTAAAAAACAAAAGGATGAAATTAAAAATAAGAGTTTCTACTTTAGTAGGGCTTGAGAAGGTTAGAGGTTTAATTACTGAAATAGAAGAACAACCAAGTATAGCTCATAGGATGAAGAAAAGAAGAAGGAAATTGATTATAAACAAATATGAACAAGAGGTAGTAGACATTTTGGATAGTTTGAGACAACTATCCCAACCTTTAGACTAGCTAAACATTGAATAACATGAAATTTTTGAGGTAGCTCCTAAAAGGCAACATGTTGAAAGCCTAGTTACTTAGCCATCTCATGATCCATAAATCCATCCAACTAACACAATGGAACTAGGAGGTGAGCAAGATAATACTATGGAGGAAGAATAAATCCAAATCAAATTTCTAATGGACAAGGGAAAAGCTCCATGTGTATTTGATGAAGGAACACCATCCAGCCGGAAGGACCTTGTCATGCAGCTGACATTGGAACTTTCTAAGGCTTAAGCATTGATCAATTAGTAGGTAGCAAACATTGCCAATTTAATCAGCTAACTTCATAAAAAGGATCAATTAGTACAACTAACATCTCTAAATAATGCTTTAGAAGTTAAAAAATTGAAGGAAATCATAGAACAAAAGGAAGAAGAGGAGATTGATCAATGGATATTTATAGAAAATCTTAAAAAGAAAAATAGAATGTTACAACAATTATTCAAAAGCTCAGTCAATCTACTCCCACCTCTAAAGAATGTATAAATCAAGGAAGTCAAACTAGTTATCCATATATGCCTCCATTGGATATGTTATGTCAAGATAAAGAGGAATATCAAGCAATTAAGTAGAAAAATAAAGCTTTGATTTTTTAAAATGAGAAATTAGAAAATGAAAAAAAGTGTTGGAAACTAAAGTCCAAACTTTAGAAGATGATTTATAGAATGCTTGTAAGCTGGGAGAAGCTCTTGTAGCTTGTATAAGTCCTTCTATCTATAGCTTGTTCTCTTTGAATAGTTCTATATCTAGTAGCTCCTCATAATATCTTATTGAATTTAATACAAAATTCTTCATCCTTATACATTTTTGGAAATAATTTATAATATTGAGCCTGACAATCAAGATCTCCTTTGTGAATTTTATTTGCATGATTTGATAATAGGAGATCATAACCATAATAAATTTAGGATCAATCTACATGTGGGAGAAGTTAAATTGAGGGAACTTCATTCTAATTTTAAAAAACAATTAGCATGGAAAAGAAAGTTTGAATATTACACAACACATGCTAAAACCACAAGGTTATGCATAAGACCAAACTATTCCATTCCTAGAATGCTAGTAAAAACCTTTAAGTTTGTCTACAGGGAGGATGATGTCAAAAATCATTATTTGCAAGCCTTGTATGATTATATTATCTCATTTGATCTCTTCATAAGGTAAAATTTTACTCCAGTCATTGAATCCAGTGTTACAAGGTGGGATTTACTACCAATCTCTCTCAAGAGATGTGAAGTCATATCTCCCAACAATTTAAAATGGACCAGGAGAAGGGCTGAAGTAGTCCTTGAAGAAACTAAGATAGTACTGAATTCTAATGGAGAAAAGATATGGTTTGGAATGAGATATAGACCTCTTTTTTGATCATACCAGTTTTAAGATGGCAGAACTGGGTACCTCAATCTAATGCATCATTTGATGATTAGAAACAGATGAATTTAGACCACATAGGATTTACAAGCAATGAAGATGTTCATATAATAGATGAATTTGATGACTATGATCTCAATAAAGGTTTAGAAGATAGAAACAAAGCCTATGGAGACATATAAATTTTGTAAAAGGGACTTGTAAAAGGTAAAGTCTGGGGGAGATGATGAGTCTAAAATATAGCTCATTAATTGGCATGACATTCCCTTTACTTCATCTCTCTAAGGCTACATATTATTCAAATCATAAACTTTTAGTTAGCTATAACATGAAAACTAGACACTTTATCTCATTTATGACAAGCTAAAGATCATGTTACTACTTTGCCATTAATACCTAACAAGTAACATGTTTTAGTGTTTTGATTTTGAAGAATGAACATGAGAAATGATAGAAAGAAGCTCCAGTTTTGATTCCAATTTTACAAATCTATGGACTCTCCCAGTGCAGAATATATAGACTCCGCTAGTGTATAATCTATGGACTCCACTAGTGAAAGCTATAGACTCTACTACAACAAATACTATGAACTCTACAGGTTCACATCTATAAACTCTATAGGTCCACAGCTATGAAATATGCAAGACCATTCCTATGGACTCTGTAGGTCTTAAACCAAAAAAGAAGGGTTATAGACAGTTCTAAAGAAGATGATCATTCCAATTAGAGTCCCATCAAGCAAATCTTTGATGCCTATTTTGAAAGATTCAATTTTGATGTATTTTGTACATATTTATATTTAAACATAAGTATAGGAATAAAAATAACTATCCCATAAACATAGTTGGGTTTTAAGATCTTAATCTAAATCTTCTATTTTGGGGATAGATGCGTTGACTAAGTAGATCTAGTATTTCATATACTATTTTTAGTCCAACGCATTTGAATATAACTGTAAATATTTTGTTAAAAGAAATCAATAGATAATTAATTATTGAATACAAACATACAAAGTTTTTTGACAGATTGTGAACATTCCAGATTTCATAATTTAATGCAAAATTACTCTAGCTTTTAGTACTGAGTAGATTTCATTCCTGAATCTAAGAAGAGAAAGGGCCCACTCTCTTTGGAACTAGGAATTTGTGTATGGTATTTATTTTTATGTTGAATTAAGTTTTATTTATTAGATAATCATAATATCTTGGATACTTCCATGCATTAGTAAGTTCAATACAATAATTGCATTCTAATAGTTATTCTCTTTCAGATCAAGTGTGATTTAGTTTTAATGTTACTTAGATTTAAATTTCCAAGGAAGAGTGAATTAAACTTAGATTTACATTTCCAAGCAAGAGTGAATTAAACTTAGATTTCCATTTTCAAGCAAGTGTGAAATAGAATAAGTGTGCTTTAATTTCCAACAAAGGATTAAATTGATTAGTTTGATAGTTAAGCATTTCTTTTAACAAGTGTGAAGTATGTAGTTTGAAAACATTATTTCATAGAAGATTTAGGATTGAATCACCAAACATTCCCCCAAAGACCAATCTATATATCTACCACCATAAGCCTTGCTATAGACAACTTTAGACATCAGCCCTAGTTTGGTAAGACATCAATATGAAGGATTGATGAAATGAGGAGTTAACTGACACTCATCAATAGTTTCCCCCATAGTGTCATTTACAATTGCTTGTCTTGAGGGAATAAAAGACTCAAATTTCTTAGCCTTTTTAATTTTCATGATATTTTTAAGATAAGAGTATGATCTCGGGGCTATTCTCAGAGTCTTTCTCTAAAACTTTATAAAATCAAGTCTTTGTTGAGGACAACTTCATTATCAACAATAGGTAGAAGCAGATCAATAATCAGATGTGGTGGATCATGAACATCAGAGTTTGTATCATCATTGTTATTATCATACTACTCATTATCGAAATTATCCTCATGGAAATTGATGTAATCTGGATGTGTAGGATTTAAGCAGGAAGCTGAGTTGGTTGTTTATCCATGGTATATAGTTGAGTTGAAGGAATCTAGGTGAACTTAGGAGGGTAACACTAAGTCTTTCACTTCATCTCAAAGGAAGAGATGCAAGGAGTTTATATGGAATAAGGAAAATAACTTGAAAAATGAAAGAGCAGATTAAATAAATATAATCTAAACAATGAACTGAAATATGCATAAAAGGATATGAAGCTCACAAACATATAAGGTGATACCTCAAAAGTAATGGGACCTAGTATATGCAACTATGGTTTGGAATAAAATGATTTTTTAAAATTACTATAGATTTTTAAAAATTAATTTGAATTTTTTATTTAAATATGCAAGTAAAAAAATCTAAAAAATAGTGAAAAACTCTTGATTTAAATGGAACTAGTATATGCAACTAGGGTTTAAAAGAAAAATATTTTTTTTAATGAAATTTTAAAAATAAATTTGAATTTTTGATATAAATATGTAAGTAAAAAATCAGATTTTTTTTTAAAAATTAGTAAGAAATTTTCTCTAGGGTCTCTAGGGTTTTGTGTGTAAAAGGACCTAGTAATTTCAACTAGGGTTTTGAATAAATTATTTTTAAAATTACTAAGGTAAATTTAAAAATTAAATGTGAATTTATGATTTAAAATATGTAATAAAAATTAGAAAATTATTGGAATTATTAGGAAGGAATTTTCCCTAGGGTTTCTAGGGTTTTTATGTGCAAACAAAGTAAGTTAGGTTCACCAAATGATTTAACAATTTTGAGAGTATTAGTGTATTATTCTTAATTTAGTTAAAAGTCTAGAATAGAAAATTAGTAAATAATATTTTAATAATTTAACTATTGATTTGTATAGTTTATTGTATTTTTAACCTTTCTATAAATATCAATAAATATAGAGAAAATAGGACTTAGCTTAAAATAGGATGAAACAACTAAGACATGGTCTATAATTTGCTTTGTAGGATTGGGACACTATCATAGATTAGGATTTGGATTTCATTTTGTGAAAGGATATGAGTGCCAAAATAGGACACCCTAGAATCTGATGATATAGTCCTTTTCTATCATTGTTATCCAAATTGCTTGTAGAGCCTAAGTTTTCTAGGTTTTGTTCATTGTCTCTATATGAACCTACCTATGAAATATTGACTACTGAAATTCCATGAAACTCTTTGTATATTTGATTTAGTCTTGAAACCCTAAACTTCATTGTGCTTTGATCAATCTTGAGAAAGAAGGGGGGTTAGTATGTGTAAGATGCACTAAATGTGTATCCATACCCCTCGTGTGGGCACGCTACCTACATACCAATATTTTTAAGAAGGATCAATCCATATGTAGTTCTCCCACTTGATGTGCTCTATGTAACAGTGTTATGCAAATGCAAAAATGCTAAACTAGGTGTGCTTGAGCTGGTTAAGGAATGGTGTGAGCATTTGGATATGTTTATAGTTGTATTGGATGGATTTATGTAGATAATAGGGAAATTTGCCTCAATGGTATTGATTTTATTCTTGCTTGCTCTTATAATTTTTCACAACCTATTTTAAATGAACTTTGAATGGAATTTTCTAGAGATCTATTGGTTATGGGTCAAATGTATTTGTGCTAGGCCGAGAGGATGAAGGATAGAAATAGGAAGGAAATGACCATTGGAGGTAAAAATGCAATTGGATAAGAGTGAAAAAATAAGACACCCTAGGGTTTGATGCTATAGTCAAAATTGGGCACTCTTGTCCTATAGTTGTAAGACCTAGGGGTGGAATTATCATGTAAAATATAGCCTAGCTGAGCTAGAATTAGGTTTCAAAAGTCTACGAATAACTAGGAATAAGTAAAAAGGTGTCTAGAAGGGTCATGAGAGCATGCAAGAGGGACCTATGGGTTGGTTGTCACAAGCCACACTCAAGATACCAATTTTGACACTTTATATGACTACATAGACTAATTTGGAAACCCAAAAGTAAGTGGTTAACTATCATAAATGGGAGCTTCAAAAATTTGGTCTATAAGTACCTATCCCTTGATGGATTTTTGATTAACATATTCAATTCAAATTCACTTAAAAACATGACCCACTTAGCCATGCATCCATGTAGAGTTCTTTTAAACAGTAAATACTTGAGTAGATCTACTTTGGTGATGATGATGGTGTTATTGTTAAGCATGTAATGATGCAACTTATGTGTTTAAAAGACCATGGATAAACAAGGTTTCTCTATTGGCATATAGTTGTGCTCATATGTGACCGATGTGCAACTTAAATAGTATGATGTGTGTTATTTTCCTTGTTCATCATGTTGGGTCAAAAGTTCCCCCAATGCATGTTAAGTTACAGATAAATAAATTAGTAAGGATTATCTAATGTGGGTAGTAATAAAATAGGTGTATTGTCCAAGTATTCTTTTAACTATTCAAAGGAATTCTAACAATCAACATTCCATGAAAATGTGGTTCCCTTTTTGAACAAGTGGGTAAATAGATGGCATTTATTGGATAGTTGTGAAATCAATCATTTGATGGATTGTACCTTGACCTGTAAACTGTAGAGCTACTTCAAAGTAGATAGAGGTGACATCTTAGTAAAGGCCTTAACCTTGACTGGATCAATGGTAATTCCCTTATGAAATACAATTAATCCTAGAAATTTACCTGAAGTGATGCCAAAGATGTAATTTTTTAGGGTTAATCCTGCTTTGTACTCATGAGGTCTTTCAAAAAATTGGAGTACTATTAGATGGTATTCATGGGTCTTAGATTTACCCAAGATATTATTGACATAATCCTCAATAATTTCATGCATAATATCATGAAAAATAATTATCATGGATCATTGGTATGTTACCTTAGCATTTTTGAGACCAAAAAACATTATTTGATAACAAAATGTTCCCCAAGGAGTGGTGAATGCTATCTTGTGTTGGTCTCTTTATGAGATCCTAATATGATTATACCCTAAAAAAACCATCCATAAGAGAAAGAATCTCATATCCAACTGTAAAGTCCATAATCATTTTAATATTAGGTAGAGGAAAGTCATCTTTTGGGTAGGCCTTGTTGATGTCACAAAAATTGATACATAACCTGATTCCCTGTAGCTTTTTTCTACCAACATGATGTTTGAGATCCACTTAGAATAGTTAATGGTATGAATGCACCCCACATCTAGGAGATTTTTAATTTTTTCTTGACCAAAAAAGCAATACAAATATGCATTTTCCTTAGATTCTACTTGAATTGGCTTGGCATCAATATGTAATACACGATGATATAGAACCAATGAGGGATACAAATCTAGCATATTGAAATAGGCCCATGCAAAAATATCATTGAATTCTCTAAAAAGAGAAATAAGGACTTCATGTTCCTCCTCAGTGAGGGACACACCTAGTTTTATCCACTTTGGATTGGTCGATGTTCCAATATTAACTTCAAAAGTGTCCTCCACAAGGAGTGTAGAACCATCTTCAAGGAGAGTTAGCAAAGAAGTAAATTGATTAGCAATACCATAGTATTTTGGCCTAACTATTTCATCAAGTTCATCCATATAGGATGAATAATAATCATTGAATGGTGACAATACCAAGCTTAATTTGAAGAAAGGTGAACATCCCTATATAATGGCACTTAAAACAAATTTTAACCAAGAGACTGGACTTTATTACCCTAGTATAAGAGCACCTCCAATAGGTTTTCACTTTGGGACCTCAATGTTTGATTTTTATTTGGCAAAGTAAATTCACCCACTCTCTGAAATAGGTAGCATGATCTAAAATGATAGAAAACATTTGTTTATGGTATCTTGTAGGAATATTGTCTCTTAGGATCAGGAACTCATAAATGGTCCCATCATTTTCAAACTCATTGAGTGATATTATAGATCTTTATTGGTACCAGTTTATAAGTTAAGGATGATGGAAGAAAAGAGGGGACTGATAAATAAGAGGAATAATGGTACATATGGTATTAAGGTAAAAAATATTGGTATTGGATAAGTCATCATATACACTATAATCAAACTCTACATCACTGATGACATCTTCATCACTATTTTTTAGCATAAGAACATGAATACGATGTGTAAGGTCACCCCTTGGGGGTCTAAATTCGATACCATGAGTTCTTTTGTATTTGGTCATGGATATAGGCTCAAGAGTGACTTATTGTTATGCCCTAGGACTCTACCCTCATAATCTTGATTATCTATGATCCGCTTAGAGATGGGATAATTTTTTCTCTAGTAGCAGTCATCCAAATTATCATTATAGAGCCAAAAATCATCTTCTATGGTAAGGGGGTCTTGTTCTTGGCTAGTGGTCAATGTGAAAATAATAGTTCTTTGGGCATTAGATTTTTCTTTCTCGTGACATTCCATAAGAAAAACTTTGACTTTAGGTCTTCCATAGGATTTAGGGGCATATATAAGTTTAGCTATATGAAACACATTATGTATGAGGTATTCACCTAGACCTTTGTCAGAAAAAAAAAGTGATTGGCTATCTCAGGAGGAGGCTTAGATGAAGTGGAGGGAAGGTTATTTGGGTCTATGTAGTTGGATTATGACAATTCAAATAGTACATACTTGTATTTTTATGTGTGGGATCTAGGACAAAGTGATAGTTGTAGCTTTCATATTCAGCTTCTAGATGCTTGTAGAATTGATATGGTTGTAGGTTTGCAAGAACAATCAATTCTATCCTAGAATGGGGAAACTTGATACATTGGTGCAATGTAGAAGGTATTACACAAATTTCATGTATCCATGGTCAGTCTAAAATCAATGTATATGATAAATTTAAATTAATAGCATGACAAAGTGTGTCATGGGTAAGAGGCCTAATGACAACTGGTAAATAAATTATACCATGTGGCTTTTTTTATTAAATATCATAAGCCTTCATGGTAATTGTCTCTGGATGAAGGTCAGTTGTCATGTATTCAAGATGCTTGACTAACCTCAAAGACATAATGTTGAGGCTTAAGCCATTGTCTATGAGGACACATTTAAATTTTTGTTGGGTTATGATAACTTCAATATATAAAGGGTTACTATGTAGAGGGCCAAGGGATGAGATGTCACTTTGGTTAAAGGTAAGTTATTGGCCAATAGCTAAGTGTCTTACCAAGGATTGAAATTTGTCTAATGTAATATCATTTGGCATTTGGGATTGGTTCAAAATCTTGGTAAGGATGTTTTAGTGGATACTAGAGGTACAAAACAAATCTAAGATATATATTTATGTGGGTGTCCTTTGTATTTTCTCCACAATATCAAATGTTTTATCCTTGCTATTGGTAGTTGGTTTGCTTCTTGCTAGTATGGGGGTTTAGATGGGCTCATTGGTAGGATAAGGTTGTGGGTGTTGAATGGTTACCTTAGTCTACTGAGTAATGGGCCATTATAACTAGAAAAAGGGGGAGAAGGGCCTGGGATGGTAACCTTTGGGCATTGAGGATTTTTGTTGCTAACATGAGCCAAAGGTGGATTATCGACATAGGGATGGGGTTGGGTATTATTCGGTAATAGTCATGGGTGATTGGTTGTTGGTCTAGGATTAATGGTCATAGTGGCTATATGAATACCCATGATATGACCTATAACATTATTGTAGTTATGTGCGATGACATGATAGACCCTTTGGTTAGATCGGTCATTCTAGACCTTGGTTCTGACCATTTTATGTTTTTTCTATCATTTTTTTTATTATTGTTCATGTTATTATTGCGGTGGTGGTCTTTGATGTTATTGATTTTGATTGTTGGAATTATGATATGGAAAAGGGTTTTGATAAATACCTAAGTTATGATTAGAAGTAAAAATCCTATTATCCAACTCTATTTCTATGTTTTCCAACATATTCTCAATGAGGTGCCTCAATTATATGCATCAGTGTATGGAATTCCCTTTGAATTGATAATATACACAAAATTTATACTCTTTATACCTTTTGAGGAAAGGAACACCCTTAGGGAAAGGATTTAGAATGGGCCAACTAATCATATTGGAGGTAGTTATTTTATTAAACACTAATTCAATTGGTTCTCCAAGGTCACTAAAAACTCTATCAACAGGCGGTCCTCTTTTTGGAGGAAGTCTTTTAAAAGGAGTTGGTTGTGGTTGAATGGGTGGAGTTGGTTGAATAAATGGTGTTTACACTATTTTTACATGGAATGATTTAGTAACTCTATTACCAATAATGTTCTTATTATGATTATAGGCTTTAGGCTTCTTAGAAGTAATATCTGAAGCCAGCATAGGAGACTATGTCTGAATTGGGTCTTGGCTCAAATTTTGGCCTTGATTCTAGTTCTGGATCTAGTTTTGGTTGGGAGAGTACAATTTAATTATCACTTTCTTGATAAGGGATTTCTAGATTTGGATGACTTTGTCTATAATTTCTTCAAATATGTGGGCACACTAAAGTTTAAGGTGATAGGATATATCACTTTGAAAATTACAGGTGAATATAGGTGCCAATTATTTATCTAGTAAATTATGTGTAAAATAGATAACAAGTGCCCTCCATCATTTTAAGTAGTTTGATAAACTCTAGCCACTCCTTTGTTTACCTTGGCCCAAATTGACCATGGTAATATCATGTTCAATATTATAGGAAAAACATTACACAAACCTCTCTGATAGGTCATCAAAATCAAACACATAATTATTTGAAGTTGAAGAACCAACTCCAAGGCCTATCCAACTAAACTGTGAGGAAAAAAGAGAAGAAAATAAATATCACTAAAGGTCACTGCTTAAAAATCAACATAAATTGTTTTAGATGTTATTTTGGGTCACCTTTGCCTTTGTATTTGAAACTTTGACGACTCAAAACATGGAAGAAATGGTATCTAAAGGTAATCCATGTTGATTGGGTATGAAAATATTTAATCTAACTTGAATTTATTTCCTTGATTTCTTTTTTGAAGAGATAAAATTTCATTCTTCACTTGTAATTTCTGCGCTATGAATGTAAGATGAGAAGGAACGTACGATTATGTTTGGTTGGTCTAAGGTAGATTACCTTGACTAGGGTACAATGGATGAATCAACTATGACATAATTCTCATTTGGTTGGTCACTCGACCAGGAATATGCACCCATGAATTAGGGATATATTGCTAGTATGGTACATGTTGTTAGTAAACATTATGGTCGGGATTTGTAACATGGTTTTGACTTGGAAGGAATTGTGGCTTGAACATAGGAGTTTGGTTTTGGGGAATGAAATTTGTGTGGTGAGTTTAGAAGGGATTATGTTGATGATTAGTCAAACCCTATTGTATGAAAGGCACATGTTGTTGGTTAAAATCTTGTTGCATATATTATTGTGTGTTAGGCACATGTTATATATAAGGTATGTGTTGGGTGTGAGGCAATTATTACCTATTAGGTATTTATTGTATGTTGGGCACTTGTTGTTGGTTGAAAACCTATTGCCTATGGGGTATTTATTGTATGTTGAGTATTTTATGTTGGCTAGCTGCAAGACATTATTGACTAATAAGGGTATGTTATTGATTAGACAACATTTGAGGTGTATGATTTACCACTTAGTATGGTGGAATGATAGTCTATACTAGTTGACATGGAATTTTTTATCAATAAATATTGGGGTGGTGTGTTGGTTACCACTTGTTGAGGTGGAATATTCTTACCACTTGCTGTAGTGGGGCATTAGTTATCACCTATTGAGGTGGAGATTTGGTTACTACCTACTATGGTGGGGTATTTAACTATGATTGATTGCTTGATCCCTACTATATATTTGAGAAAGTGAATGGATGTAGATGGATAGTCACACGTTCTGTTTGTGAGCTATATTTATATCCCCCTAATTTTGTGAATCAATTGATGTGGTTGAAGGAGGAATCTATTGTGAACTATTTATAGGGATGTTCTTTTGTACATTATACTTAACTTGGTGTGGATTGGGGAACACCTGTGTGTTATCTACCACATTTTGAAAAGAGTCTCCTAAAGAAGCCACTAATTATTCCTCAATTATAGGAACATTGAAAATGTCCATAACTAGCATGGTTTGAGTGAATGGATTGGTGTTTACATTAGAATAGCCTAACAAGTCAGTTTATAGTCCACTTGATGGAGCTAACTCTATAAGAAATGTACTTGAAATGGTCATGACACTAAATGCTTTAGCTATATTAAGGTAAGTTTGATATGCCTATTACATTTACACTAATTGGTTAGAAATTTGACCCTTTCCTTTAGCAAGTGTGGCAATCTCTTTGTTAAAAATTGGTACAAGGGCTTGAGTTTAACTAGAAGATGCTTGATCAAATAGTTTTACAAGATGTGCATGAATAGGTGTTCTAAAAAAATAATATATAATTTATTGTGGGAAATATTATGGGAATTTGTCACCTACTTCAACTTCTCTAACTAGAATCTCATCTCGATTCTCTAAAAGATGGTGATCAAACATATATGGATCATAGCTAGTACTAGACAGTATGGTCACTAAGTATGGTTATTTAGGACTATTTCCATCTTAGGTAGTACAATGGTAAGGTACTATGTAAATGGGTATTTTTCCTACCCTAGATTAGGGGGTGTTTCATGAGGTATTGCATGAATTGGTCTTGCCCCTACCTTGTATTAGGGGGAACATAGATGGGATATGGATTTGCCTCATTTGCTACATTATCAACACAAGGCTCATAATCAAAGGGGTCATTTATGATGATGTCCTCATAATAAGGGTTATACATAGCTTTATTACATGTATACTGAGGCATGGTTAAATCAACATTATTTATCTTGGGAAAGGTTGATCTAATAAATTCAAACTTTTAGAACTTGAATTAAAAACTAGAAATCGAGAATTGGTATAAACTAACATGAAATCACACTTGGTCCTTAGAAAATGGTCTAAAAAGGGAAACTTGAACTTGGTCTTGGCAAAGGTCTATGTCTAAGTAAACTTGAATTTTTAAATGAAATCTTGAACTTGGTCTAGGCAAAGATCTTAAACTAAACTGAAAGCAAACTAGATCTAGGTCTAAGGACAAAATTGAACTAGGCATTGATCTAGGAACATGAGATTGGGATTGGAAATAAACTTTTTTTAGGGAAAAAATAAATTTTAAGTCTAAGGATTTTGGTTCGAAACAAAAGTACACTTTGTCTAGGTAAAATTTAGAAATAAGGTCAAACTTGGTCTAGGTCTAAAAAGGAACTTAGATTGGCAAATGAACTTGATCTAAGCCAAGCTCAGTTTTTGTAACAAAAGTAACACAATCTAAATATAAAATATAAACAACTTAAGACCAACTATAGGCAAGACTTAAGCATAAATTAATTGTCCTTGGATATAAACTTGAAAATGGATTTTGAAATTGATTTGAGAGGAACTTGGACTTTAACAAAGGATCGTGGATTTAAGTGAACATTGTAACAATGTTATGTTTGAACTGGACTCCACATTTTGGGACTTTAGACTTGGTTGTGAATGGAATAAAAATGAGAAATAGTCTAGACCAAAATGGGCAACATAATAACATTTTTTGTAAACTAAAGCATGAATTGGTCTTTGATCTTTTGGACTAAGGCAAATGGTTTTGAACAATTAGGCAACATAACACTTCTTGGTGTAAATGTGTATGTATCATGTGTTTTGATGTTTGGACTTTTTTTGATTATGTGAAACAATTTTGGACTCAACATGTAAATAAAAAATAAGCATATAATTACATGCTCATATTTTAACAATTGACACAAGGTTGCATCGTATCCACCAAACTTTGCTAATATACCTGTTCTTGAGAGGAATTGAGTGTCAATCCAATGAATAAAAACACATGAAGTTAGAATGTTTAGACTTCCTCTATATTTCAAGATATTGTACATGGAATGAGACTTAAAGTGTTGAATCAACTTAGCATTGGTAATATAATTTGTGGCAAGTGGGTCCTCTTAGTCTAAAATTTTTGTTTTGGCTTTCTAGATGATACCTAAAAGGAAATTTAGAATATCCATTAAATGGATGCGAGTAGAACTATATTGTTATAAAAAGTCCTTGTCTATTTTTAAACCACTTCATCTTTCATTTCTCAATGAAGTGTGATGTATAGTAAGTACAAACTATGAGGATCTACTCAACTTGTCAGGTTAACTACTCAACCATTATTCAATCAATTAACATGCTCAATTTGTATACGCCACCAGATAATGGGATTGGTATGATGCTAAGAGAAGAAAACCCATACCAATTCACCCCCTAGAGAACTTGCAAGGATGTGATGAACTCCTATTCTTTAAGCCAAAATTAAAGAAAAAGAGAGAAAGTCAATTTGAGTCACCCACATTTAGAAAAACAAGGAGATATCCTACACATCTTGAACTTCAAGATAAAATAAACAAGTAGTTTAGTCATGTATTTGAGTCACCCTAAGTAGGGGAGAGCATACATATAATTTTGCTAAATAATACTCAAACAAAATGAAAACGCGAAATAAATGCTAAGTAAAAGAGTTTTAAACACCAAAATAGAAATGTTTTTGAAAAACTTTGATTAAAACTTGGAAATCAAAACTTTGAAAGTTGATTTATTGATGTTAAGCACTAAGTAAAATGTTTGAAAACTTTGGAAACTTGCAAAAAAGGGAAAGTTCATTGTGGAAACATTTTATGCACCAAAATGGAAGTGTGAAAATGCTTTGAAACTTAAGAAAAAATGCAAAATTCCTTTGTTAGTGCATCAAACTTATTATTTTTTCCTAGTACCCTACATAAAACAATAGTGGATTCATTTGAGTTGATTAATTTGCAAAGATAAAGTAAAAATTTAAACTCTTTGAGCTTGCAATTCTATGTCTCGGATCAAAGTCATTTGTAGACACTAGAAAACTGCACACTTACAATTTTTGACAATTAAATGCCTCAGGACCCCCTAAAGACCACCTAAACCTTATTAAACCTTAACCAACCCCTCTTAATCTAATCAAATCACTATTCTCCTAGTCACATAGTACTATTCAAAATTACTATTTGAAAGTACTATTCACTATAACTATTCATTATGGGACCCACTATCACTATTCATGATGACATGGCATGTGACATGGAAATTGAAATGGTATGTGACATGGTAAGTGACATGGAAGGTGACATGTCAAGTGACATGGCTTAGAAGTGATGTGGCTTGATGTGGGACATCATACCCCACCTGGGACTGTTTCCCATTGTGCTTAATGACATCATTTAAGAATCACAAGGGACCCCCCTTGAAATATGGAAAATTTCCCCTTAAGATGCCATCATTCAAAATATATTTTGCCTTAACACATGAAATTATCCTTAAAAATGAGATACCTACCTCTTTAAAGACAAAGTGCACCTATTTTTGACTTCTTAACCCAAATGGGAATCCCTACCAATCTCATCCTTGACTAATTTAGGCATTGCATGGAAAATGGCACCACATTTGCTGAGCCATCTCTTTAAGTTCTTGGATGAATACAAGAAAGGGTGGTGAAAATTCTTTGGTCTCATTTAAACCCATGTGCATGATTCCCATTCAAAATTGGATCCATGTGCAAGGTGGGAGACACACCAACCCAAATGGGAGACTTATGAGCAAGGTGGGAATCCCACCAACCTAATTTTTGACTAATCCATGCACCCACATGTAAAATTACACCATACTTCTAATATTCCTCTTTTGGCATGGTTCTTCACAACAAATGCTATAAATACAACACACCCCCCCCCCCCCCCCCCCCCCCCCCGCTTCACCCAAGGTCAAGTGGGAAGTTAGTATTTTATTATTGACATATTGTTTTAGGTATTTAGAGGAGGTTATCATCTTATAGGTAATCCAAATTTTAGAGGAAAAGAGCATGAAGCAATGAAACTCTGCCAAAACCATTAATGATCTTCAACAAGCCAATCTTCATTAACAAACATCTTCAAGCATTGAGGTAATCTTGTTGTTTAGCTATCTTAATTTATTTATTCTTTTCCCTTTGTCATTCTTCCTTAACTTTATTCCTTCCTCACCCTCTTGTAATTTTATCCTCTTACCCATACCCCTTTGTTTGCTTGATCACCCTTTACCCCTTTGCCTTCTTGGCCTCATTTTGACCATTTGCCCCTTTGCCTTCTTGGCCTCATTTTGACCATTTACCCCTTTGCCTTGTTGGCCCTCTCTTGACCATTTATCCATTTTTTTTTCTTGAATGAATTAAAATTCACCATCTCAACCCTTTCCCAACACCAACCAAATCAATCTTTTGACCTTCATAAAATCAATCCAAACCAAAAACCACAACTTTGTTTTAACCTATTTTCAGCAATAGCATTATTTAAACTAGTTTCTTTATTTTAGCCATCTAAGCAAAGCATTTAGTTTTATTAATTAATTTTATATTATTTGATGTATTTTATTTCAATTTTATAGACATTTAAGTTAAATATATTTCTTTTATCATTTCCACTTAAGTGTTTCAAAGAAAGTGGATTGACAGCCTCTTAGAAAGCTTTTGCTTCTAGGATCTAGCTCATGCTAGGCAATCCACCCAACTACTTATCTAACCAATGGGAATCATCGTAGTGATTTATTATTGAAGGTAATTATTCCCTATCCAAAGAGGATTTATCACAAAGTTTGAATTCAACACGTGTGCATTCAACAAGTATTCTTTTACATGCCCTTCTTAACTAGTTTCTTCTTTTCACACTTAAGAAAAAGTGAAAATTAGATAGAAATATGTTGGCATGCTCGATGGGACCCTTGAGTTTTATTGGGTTCATAGATATTTTAGGACATTTGTAATTTCATTAGTGAAATTAATTTAGTTACATTCTATGAAAATTAAGCCTTCCTTCTTTCTTAATAAAAAAACAGAAACACAAGTTTTAGTTGCATTTTTATTTTAGAAAAGTCAAAGTTTATTTTCCTTACATTTTTAAAAAAGAAATAAAAAGATCATTCATCCTAGGATTATGGTTGAATTTTAATGTTTCATTTAGGTGCATTTTAGTTGTTTTTGTCTTCATTGAAAATAAATCAAAATTTTTCTTTTGGTTAAAATTAATTAATCAAGCACATTAACCATAACATCACAAATATTACATAGACAAACCGCTTGCACAAAACAAACATAAAACTCACTTGAAACAAGCCCTAACTAGGATTTCATCATCTAGTGGATCACCTTAACCTTTTTTGGTTATAACACTATTTAGATTTAATCACTGAGGGGATAACCAACTCAGCTCTCTGGTTGAGTATAAACTCTGGTAATCGGTATATATTGGCTAAGCACTCACACTTATTATAGGATCATGAAGTGAGGGGAGAAAGACCCTATCACCAAGCCATGTATTTGATCCAATACAAAATTATTCTTGAGTGCCTAAACATAAACCCAAAACCAAACATAGACTACCTTATCTAGGACCTATTCAAGCCAATTTCCTTTTCATGCTTTTCTAAGGCATAAGCCAAAAGAGAGATCAAAATGAATCCTAAGATTTAACACACTCTTAGTGAATGTATTGTTTGCCTTGAATATTTTTTTATTTCTCTTTTTTTGAGGTGTGAGAACATGTCATCCCTTTCTTACCTTCTCATATGGTTCTCACTCGCCAACATCAAAAGGACCTTGATGAAAAAAACCCATCACCAACTTCCATATCTTCATCCATGGAACACACTTCCAAACCCATAGACTCCCTTTGATCTCTGGTAAGTTCTACTTAGAGATTCTTAGGAGATGTGAATTTTTCTACTTTCCTAAATAACAACCATGTAGCCTTATAACACTATCTAAGAACCACGTCTTACCAAATCCTAATTTTGACCCCACTTGTGGATTCGACTTATGGCATGTATTTACATCTCATGGGAAATACCTCCACTACTATGGGAACTAATCAACCTATAGTTGCCCAAACATTATCACCAACCAACAACTCCCTTAAAACTAACCCGCCACCCCAAAATACCAATGCCCTTATACCTCTTACTAACCACTCCCCCACAATAGGAGTGTCTACCTCTAACTCTACCCATATTCCTATTGTTACCTCTAATTCATCAAACACTATTTCACTTATAAGCCTTGAGGTATCCATACCCTCCATGTTACCACCAATCAGCATGAGGGTCACCACCCTTCCATCAGCCACTAACCCAACCACCACTCTAACCCAACATGCAACCTTTAGTTATCTTCATAACTCATAGGGTCATATGCCCAATACCTAACCACCTACATCTACCCAACCATTAACATCCACATACCAATATATATCTTCCACCCAACCTCCAAGGACCACATACCCATATGTAGAGTCATCTCAACCATCCACTAGCTATTCACACATCGCCCAATCTCAACAAAACATATCATATAGTACACATCCCAACAACCTCAAACAAATTTCATGAAATTGATCATGGATAATACGACTACCCTTGAGTCATCCATCTATAGAGCCCATAAACTCCTATCTTATGATAAAATTTTCAATGAACCTATTCACCCTTCAGTCCCCATCAGACCTTACCCGACCCAATGGGAACTTCCAAAATTTACCAAGTTTAATAATAAGGAAGACCCTCAACAACATTTAAGAGCATTTAGGCTTCATGCTACTTGATTGTCCATGATGATATTATTCTTCTCTGTACCTTTCCTATGTCATTATCTAGACTAGCATTGGATTGGTATAGTGCCATACCCAAAAATTCCATCGTCTCTTTAACCCAATTATCCCAAAACTTCTTGGATCACTTTTCGATCAATATATCCAAGAAAATTTCTACTACTAGCCTCTACTCCATTCGACAATTCAAAGATGAATCCATTACCGATTTCATGACTCATTGGAGAAGCCTAATCAACAAATTTTCCTTTTCATTGCCTCAACTTGACTTATAGATCTCTTCGCCCAAACATGTGCAAAACATATTTCATCCACATTGTGTGTCCAAAGATTTCAAAACTTTGATGAAGCTTTTACCATGGCTCATAAACTATAAAATAGAGATAATGATGAAGGAAGATTAAATTTGAAAAGCAAGAACCCGAGTTACAAACCCATTGATCCCTTTTTTTCCAAACCAAACAACCAAACCAATCTCAACACTAAAAACAAAGCAACTACCAACACCATTATCGTCAAAGCCACAATACCACCATCTACCAACCAATAAAACCCAATGAACCAAACTTTTGACTACTCTAATTATTAAAATTGAAACCAAAAGAACCAAAATTAGAATAATATTAAGCAATTAAATCCAATTAGGGAGCCCTATCCTTCTATTTTGGAAAATTTTGTAAAAGCCAATATCATCCAACTTCTACCAATTAAACCACCTTAATAGTTTGATGCTTCTCACCCCATACCAAGTTGGTATAATGAAAATGACCATTGTGCCTTTCACTGAATCATAAGACATGATATCAATATGTGCAACGCCTTCAAATACCTTGTCTAATCCCTCATTGATATGGGGAGCTTACATTGGGCAATCCCAATGCATCACCAAACCAAGCCCTTGACATATTCTGCAAGCCTTTCCCTAATCATTCTCCTTCTACCCCTTACCATGATAATAAACCATACCCATCTCATGAGGCACATATTATTAATGTGGTTACAGATGAACCCATTAGTGAAGAAAATATTACCTCAACCGCCTCTTTCCCCATCCCCCTAATGGAAGGGAAGGAACTTCCTTATATTCTTTTGGGCACCTAAACAAAGGAAGCCACCGTACCCACACCTCCATTGGAGGATACCAAACCTACCTCTCCTATTATAAAAACATCTACTCCCTCTTTGAAAGCTATCTCACAATAGAAGATAACTCCATCCACCAAACCTCTAATTTCATAACCTTCTATCAGAGGTTAAGACAAAGGTAAGGGAACCAAACTAGAACCTCTAACCCCTTCTTTGGCAGACTAGACTAGCCTTTCTAAACTAACTAAAACCTCCTCCAAATTAATAAAACCTCAAAAATCTAAACCCACCAAGACAACTAAAGTGACCAAATCCCCTCCAAAACTAACAACTAAAACAACCAAAGAAGTAAAACCACCAAAAAGGCCAAAACCCTACATTTTACCTCCCTCAACCTTGAACAAAAAGTCCATCATTTTTACCAAAACCCCACCACCTTTTTGGTCATACTTTCTTTCTAAGACATCTTTCCTCACTACACTGACAATTCCTAAGTTACCTACCTTACCCTCCTCTGCCTCTAGCTTATCAACCATATTGCATAAATTGAAACCATCAACCAAGCATACCACTTTAGTCAAGACACATACCACCAAATCTACATCCACACAACCTTCTACTTCAATACTCAAAATAAAAACTGCTAAACTTCTACCACCTTTAGCCAAATCTTACTTAACCATTCTCTAGCAGTTATTGCAAATTTCTTCTTTGAAATTTCCACCTATCAAACCCTTTGACCCTTCATTTAACAAACCCTATTGGTTCAATGATAACTTTATATGTGCATATCATAAGGCACCACAACATAACATAAAAAACTATAAATCTCTCCAAACACTTGTTCATAGCCTATATGAAGATGATGATCTATTATCGAACAAATATCCTTCATCCCCATTGCCAATCCAACTAGCAACTCAACCCATCCAATCTTCAGTATCACCCAAAATTAAAGATAAGGAACCAAAGCAACCACCTAATCTAAAAAAACCCCTTATCCACACTATTCACATGGTTACCTGATCTCTAGTCCAATAAAAGGATAAAGGGAAGACTAAGGAAACTATTCCTTAGAATTACCCTCCCTAAAGTCCCAAGAAAAAATAGCTAACCATCTCTATCTTCAAATAAACCCTAGGTGTCTATCTTAGGTGCCTCCCCATCTAACACTCCATACCCTAACCCATATGCAATATCCATTCAGAAAGCTATCCTCAAGCAGCTTCACCAAACTCCAACAAAAATGAGCTTATATGAGTTAATCTCTACCTCTCCTCATCATTTCCAAGCACTCATAGAAGCCTTGCAATCCATTGAGGTTCAACCAAATTAACCTCAACCTCTAGCTACCTTTGTTGGTGCCCTTCAAAATTCCAACCTTATCACCTTCAAAAATTCACAAATACTTTTTATTCATCTGGAGGATTTTGATCCCCCCTTTTCATTACGACATACATTAATCAAACCTACATCAAAAGGGTGATGATTGATGGAGGAACTAGAATCAATATTATCTCCTCCCATGCTTATTACCAATTGCACTTACCTATGAACATCATGTCTGAAAGCACAATGGTCCTTCATTCTTTCAATGATACCATGGCTACTACCTTGGCCATAGTTGTCCTCCATATCTGTGTAGGACCCCATATCATTCCCAAAATTTTTTATGTTATGGAAGGAGAATTTCAATACAATTTTTAACTTGAGTGCCCTTGGATTCATACCATGAGTTTTTTCCCTTCCACCCTACATCGATGTGTTAAATTTGAGCATGAAAGGTAAGTTATGGCTATCCAATCTAACCCTATTCCTTTCACATCTTGAAATATGACATATTAGCCTAATGACATCCTCCTTCCTCCTTCATCCACCTCACAACCATCTTCAAATGACATAACCCCACCAACCAAAATTCATGACAATTCTACACCAAATGTTGATGAAGCTTCTACTAGTTCATCTCTCCCTTCTTCCCAGATTCCTATAGAGAACCCCATGGAAACCACATTCCAATGTCTTTCCCTTGGGGAATATAGACTCTTAGCCTTGGATGCCTTCTCTACTCCCCAAGAATATGGGAATCTTAGACATGACCCTTACCATGACCCTGATATTGGAACCATCATCCTCTTTGGGCTCCCTAACCATTAAAAAAAATTCATTTATGGGGGACTTGATCAACCACTTCTAGCCCCTACCACTACTTCATCCATCCAACTATTTACCTATAACTTTTCCTATCTTAGTAAACTGGAGTTCACTAAGTTGTATCTTCATAGATGTTCTTAGAAAGGATTTGGCCTTCGTTTCTATGAACAAGGGCTTCATGAGTTACCCCGTATCAAAACTTTTAAACCTCATGAGTCATTTGGCCTTGGATTTGAACCACCTAAAAAACTCACCAATTCACCCAAACCCATTGCCACCATGGAGGAAAATATCCCATCCTCACCAACCTGACCACTTTTCCCACTTGAAGATCTTGACATTATCCCACCTAACTTTTTTTTCTAGTCAATACCATTAGTTTGGGCCCTCTCATCTTTCAAAAGGGTGGCCAAACCAAAGTCCTTCCACTCATGCACCCTAAAATGGTAGAAAATGATTATCCTACCATCAACACCATCCAACATCAAGATGATGATTCCATTCTTACCTACCTTGGTGTGGGGAATTATTCTATCTACAAATCCCTTCCTCCTAAATCCTCGACCATGTCAAATTAATCCACCACGAATATCAAATTAGGCACCCCGAATAACCCCCACATTGTCAAATTGGGCTAATCACTAAATACCAAGGAACTTCTGGACTTATCCTCTTTCCTTCAAGATTGAATCATAGTATTCACTTGGTCTTATAGTGATATGCTCAGGATTGACCCCACCATTGCTACCCATAACATAGTCACTCATCATGATGCCAAGCCTATTAAGCATAAACTTCGATGCTTGCATCCTCACATATCCCTTCTTGTCAAAGAAGAGCTTCAACATCTCCTCTTTGTAAACTTCATTCAACCCATTGACTACCTCTAATGGGTCTTAAATATTTTATCTATCACCAAAGTCACTGGGGGTCTTCACTTTTGTATGAAATTTCATGACCTTAACCTTGCCTGCCCCAAGGATGACTTTCCTTTACCTAGCATTGACCAGCTTGTTGATATCATGGCTAGCCAAAATAATTTATCTCCCATGGATGTGTTTTTAGGTTATAATCATATCTTGATTACTCCTAAAGATTAGCATAAAACTTCTTTTACCACCTATTGGGAGACCTTTTACTATAGAGTCATGCCTTTTGGATTAAATAACTTTGGTGCAACCTACCAACATGCCATGACTTATATCTTCCATTATATCATCCATAAGATTGTAGAAGACCATGTGGATGACCTTATCAAGAAATCTAAACTCCAAAAAGATCACTTGACTATTCTTACAATCATATTTGAATGCCTCATATGTTATCATGTTCATATTAATCCCAAGAAATGCATTTTTGGGGTCCTTTCAAAAAAACTTCTTAGATTTATCATGTCTCTTCATGGAATCGAATTAGACCCAACCAAAGTCAGAGCAATTTTGGACATGCCTCATCCAACCAACTTTAAGCATCTCTATAGCGTGTAGGAAAAACTCTAATCCATTCACCATTTTATTTCACAACTTTCAGACTGGTGCCAACCTTTCCATCACCTTCTGAATAAGGATGTCTCTTTCAAATGGAATAGAAATTGTAAAAAAATCTTTGATTCACTCAAAAAGTACATTTTGTCACCACCTGTCATCACCCATCCTAAGGATGACCACCCCTTTTACCTATATATCTCTACCACTGACCATTACCTAGGGGCAATGTTGGCTCACCTAGATGAACAACACAAAGAGTAAGTCATATACTATATTAGCCGCATGCTTGTATAATATGAGACTCGATATACACATACTGAGAAATTTTGCTTAGCATTGACCTTCGTGGCCACCAAACTCTGCCACTACCTTCTTAACCATAAAACTTATGTCATCATTAATACCGACCTGCTCAAGTACCTACACTCTAAACCATATCAAAATTAGTGTATGGTTAAGTAGCTCATGTTCCTAGCTAAATTTTTCCTTGAATTCCTCTAGTAGAAGTTGATTAAAGGGCAGGTCATTTCTGAATAATTGGTTGAAGCTCCTTTACTAAACAACCAATCACCTCTTCTTGCCTTTTTAGATGAGTCTATCGCAACTCTTTTTTAATAATATGGCATAACCTACCAAATTACCATGTTCTTAGATGGCTCGAAGTGCCAACAAAGAGGGGGTGTTGGAGTGATTCCCAACTTGTGGTCAACCAAGTTAATAGATCCTATCAATGTAAAAATGATGTCTTGCAAAAATATAAAATTTTAGTTGACAAACTCTTAACATCATTCAAACATTACTTGGTCTAATATGTTCCTTGATATAGCAATAAATTCATAGATATAATGGCTTACCTTGCTTCCCAAATCCCTTCTCAGCCTTCCAATTCCAAAATCTTTATCACCATTCATCATTTTACCACTCCCTCCTATAACCAATCTAATTTCCCTACCATTTTTAGTATAAAGGAATCCTCACTCGACATTTGGTATGACCAAACTCTTAACTACCTTAACCGAGGCATCGTTACTCCTAACCTCTCTAAAAATTCTCAAAGATCCTTTATTTAGAGTACCTCTCGTTACACCATCTTAGGGGGAATCCTTGACAAACATGGTTTCAACGGTCTCCTTCTTCATTGCCTACATAGCCATGAAGCTTCCCATGCCAGCAAGGAAACACATGATGAGATCTATGGGGGACACTTTAGTAGCCTAGTGATCATTAAATGTATTCCTATCTTTAGCTACTATTGGCTCATCCTCAACCAAGACTATTTTGATTATGTAAAAAAGTGTGTAAAATGTCAACAACATGCTGATTTATATCATGCGCCAACCAATAGCCTCTAGGTATCTAAAGAATTTTGGCCTTTATCTCAATGGGGGCTCAATTGCATCAGGAAAATTAACCCCCATTCTGCACAATGACATACCTCTATCATCGTAGCCATTGAATATTTCACCAGGTGGGTGGAAGTTATCCCTTTTCTCTCTTCCAAAGTGGAGAAGATTTTTGACTTTATCAACCATCATATCATATGTTGCTTTGATGTTCCTCATAAGATTATCACCAATAATGTTAAATATTTCAAAACCAAGCAAGTCCAAGAGTTATGTGATGCATTTGGAATCAATTTAAGCTTTTTCTCACCTTACCATCCACAAACAAATGAACAAGTGGAAGCCTCTAACAAAATCCTTAACAAAATAGTAACCAAAGTAATCAGTAGTTTAGGTCGAGATTAGCACTTGCACATCCCATTCACTTTATGGGCCTATCACACTAGCATTTGAACCTCTATGGGTGCTAACCCTTTCTCTTTAGTCTTTAGAACATAGGTATTCTTGCCTCTTGAAGTCCAAATCCCCTCTCTTTACATATCCTTACAAGAGCTCATTTCTTAGGAAGATTTTTGTCAGCACTATTTAGCTCAACTAGAGCTACTTGATGAGCATCATTTAGCAGCCCTCACCCACTTTTGTATCTATCAAGAGTGTATCAAACATGATTATAAAAATCAACTCAAATAATAGGAATTTAATATCAAAGATCTTCTCCTAAAGGAAAACCAACACGTGACCAATATGGAGAAGAGTAAACGAGGCAAGTTTACTTTCTTAGCTTGGACCCTACATCATTACCCATAAGTATGGATCATGATTATAAAAATCACCTCAAATAATAGGAATTAAATATCAAAGATCTCATCCTAAAGGAGAACCAACATGTGACCAATATGGAGAAGAGTAAACGAGGTAAGTTTGCTTTTAATTAGCTTAGACCCTACATCATTACCCATAAGTCTAGATTAGGAGCTTATCGTTTGTCCTCTCTCAAAGGCAAACTAGAACCTAAGCCCTTCAATGCTTTGCATCTACATCCATTTTTCTATTAAATAAGGATCAAGATTACCTCTTTTGTCTAACTTAATCTCATCTCTTGATTATTAGATTTTAACCTTCATCTATCTCTCTTCTCTCTTTTTGAGGATAATTGATTACAACATAGAACTATGTGATTAACCATCACAGTCAGAGCCTAATCCTAAATATGGGTACCATGGCTCTACCCATATCATGGTTCTCATGGATACTTTTTGCCTCTAACAAAATGGAATCCCATGGTCATTGCCTCTCAAAACCACACCCTTTCACATATTATTGACCTTCTTGTGTTGATGTTTTACACTCATAAAGGTAAACCTTTAAACCTAATTAGACTTGTCCATGTCTAAGCACATTGCATGCTAAAACAATATGGGTACTAAAACATTATTTGGGTCAATATCTTAAGCTTTGCAAACTTCTCCCTCGAAGGACAGTTGCTCAAAAACAAAATAAAAATTGCCACATGTAAGGTAGATTGCTCCCTAGAAGGACAGTTATCAAGAACATTAAACAAAGCCAATAAGCTTAGACCAATCCCTTGAATGATGGCTAAGTTAACTTTGCCAAAAGTAGATCAATTTCATGAAAGCTTCCCACTTCGATTAGCTTGCCATATACAATAATAAATCAAAATACCCACTATCACAACAAACTCTAAAGCTGCAATCAGCTCTCAAGCAACATAATAAGTTGGAAGCCAAAAATGATTTTCACATATAGACTTATTGCATTGATCAGTGTACATCTAGCATACGATATGGACTTGTCTATTACCATTCTTAGGTCACCTATAGAAGGGGAAAACTAATTCACATGAGGTTATCATATATATCACCCATTACCCTTCACATGACCAACCGCCCATCTTCCCTTTAGACTATCTATAAATCAAGGGATTTAGATCTTACTTGACACCCTGTGATCAAGAAACATTTTTATCAACTAACAACTGATCATGTGTAGTGTTTTAAGGGCTTATATTTATTAAGCTAATCCCACTTTAGGTCTATTTTTGGTCCTTGTCTTAAATAAAGCATCGTGCCCTATTCTTATCTTACTGTGTTTGGTTGATGTTTTGATCATGACTGTTACCATCTAGTGTTGCAACAACAATAATCATAATTTTCACATTAAGTTAGAATACAACCACCATAGCCATACCAATCATAACCATAACATTCATATGCATCCACAAAACTTTAAGCATGATAACATTCAACTAGCGACATCCAATGCATTTTGTACATGTTTATGGCAAACTATGTAATATTTTATTTAGGGTGTGAAGAGTTTCACGAAACATACATAGTCATAAGATTACACACACATTGCCTAAAAAACATGCATATATTATTTTCCTACCTAAGCATTAGACTAATTATCTAGTAACTCTGGATTTAAGTTTAGACATCCTTCTACTTGATTACTCCCTGAATTAACATTTGTATCATTCCTTGTCTCAACAACCACTAAAGGGTATAATCAATTCTCCTCTCCCACATTTATCCCCATAAGATGAGAATCATATTCTGCTATGGTTGTTCTTCTCACATAGGTATCATTGGTTGTGCCTCAGCTTGCATCTTCTTAGATAGTGAGGGTTCCCTCCATAAATACGCTGACAATCATGTTCTCCAACCCTACATCTTATGTAGTGAAATTCTCACTTTTTTTGCTGTTATGGAGATAAGCTTTCAGGATCAAGCTCAGGCCACGGGTGCCTTTCCCCTTATTTTTGATCTAATAGTACTTCTATTATCACCATTACATGTAAGAATATTTGGTAGATCCACACATTCACCATATTAATTATTTTGGGTCATGGAGGTTGTTGGTTATCTCCACCATTGTTCCCATTATTTGCCATCTTCAACCTTGTGTAGTTATTTACACTCCCTATAACTTGTAAAAACAAATAACTCAATGATAGAAATTCATCCTTATCACATTTATTTAAATACCTGACCATTCTTCCTCATCAACATGATTCTCCATTCCACCAATGGGGAAGGTCATATGATGTCATTGATTCCCTTGAATAGCTTTCCACTTGAAATGGTCATGTTTACTTGCCTTTTATGTTGACACATACCCCTCAATCCACCTAGCCATTTTGATAATGTTATCATGTGCCATCATGATTTCCTTTTGTCACCCTTGTCATCCAATCTGCATCCAATGTTTTTGATTGTTTTGCATCTTGTGATCCTTATGGGCCTGATCATTGTCACCTTTACCTTGGTTGGCATAAATTGGCCTCTAGCCATGTGTCATGCCTCTAGAACTACCACTGTTGCTAGTAATGATAGATTATAAATCTTTGTCATTGTATAAACTCTTCCATCAAAGGTAAGTAGCCATGAATTCCCAATAATACATTCACCTTCCTATCCCCTTGACCCTCCTGTTACTCCCAGCCCATTGCCATAGGCTCTGAATGTCAGACCCCAACCATTGGTAGTGTCTAGTCAAACATGGCAGTCATTTCTTTTGTGTCAGCTGAGAGTTCACCCATAGCAAGGGAATGGCCATATGATCTAATTATATAACTAATATCCTAGACCACACAAATCCTTGCTACTAGGGCCTCTTCTAAGTGGAACCCTAAGTCAGTGGTTCTAAGGAACCAGGATAGAGGAGCAAACATGGACACCTTTTGTCTATCCTATCCATGTAGCTCTTATTTTAGGCATGGTCCATCCTCTATCACTCTCCATGCTGCCAATTTTCTAACTCGTAGATACTACTTACCCATAAAATAAATTATTTGTAGGTCATCACTTCGCTACTGCCCTTAAAACTTGGCTCATAGCGATGATGACCTTTTTCCAACATGACTATGCAAATCCTAATAGAAAACCCTCTTCTAAAACTTGGCTTGTAGTGATAACTGCTATCACTATGCTTATATCTTCACACAATTTTAGAAGGTACAACCTCCTTAAAAAGGCACCTCTTTTTTGGATTAGCTCCATTGAAGGTCATTTATGGTGGTTAGCATTGTGTTCCCTTCTTATTTATCCTACCTTACCCATCCATGTCTCTCATCCTACTAAATGTGGGATCATTATGGTAACTATTCACCAATCTACACCATGCACCTTCATCATCACCCTCACCACAACCCAAAAACCTCTATTTTATAATACCTTATCCATTATCCCAAACCAACCCATGTGGTCCATCAAATTGGGGCAGCCAATTTGATCACCACTCACCCAACCCTTGTTGAGTTACATAGGCGTAATGTCCATAGACTATGTAGGCATTATTTCACTTCTACGAGTAGCTCGGCCAATAATAACTAATTGTTATCCCTTTTTTTTCCTTCTCTCATTTCCATCTCTAACAACACCTTCTTACCTAGGGCGTCCTATGTCAGGGAAGCTTTGGATTCTTCCTAGAATCCTTGTATTTTAACATCATCTAATAATTCCTCTTCATTTTTCCCCCATTATTAGGAGAACTACATTGGCATGAGGTCTTTTTGGACTATGTAGGCAATGCTCACTTACTAAGGTCATCTCAGCCACATCATTTACCTTATTTTCCCTTCTCACCTAATATCTTTTCCTCCACCCCTCCACCTATCTCCTCACCACCTCCCTCCCTTCAGCTTGTCAATCTCTTTTAATCACTTTTTCATCCTGTCAATCTCTTTTAACATAAAAATTGACAACCTTCCTCATTGGCCCCTCTTATCTCCCATAAATCCACCACCTACTCTACTTTATTGGCCTTTCTTTCATGTTTCCTTGCGTATACTTCATAGCTAGCCCCTCAATCCACTTTTTATGTTTATTGTCCCTCTTTCAACTTCTTACCAACCAGGCCCTTTATCCCCTTTGTATTCTTTCACCATCCTCATCATCTCCCCTCACCCATGGCTACTCATTATACCCTCTTTATCACTCTCTTTTCCTCACCAATTCCACATCATCTTATTTCCTTGTACATTTAGGGACACAATTACCTCCTTCTCTTCTTTGCTACCACCTTTTTACTACTCATCCACTAATTATAAATCACCCTCTTTCTAATTCTCAGTTCTTGTTTTCCTCTTTCTCATCTTTTCAATCTGGCATGCTTTCTATTTCTTATGTTTCTTCTAGCATCCCATTTTTTTCTTACGTGTACCACCACTCTTTGTATATTCACCACTCTCCCCACCTTTTCCACTTTTTCCCTCCACAACTAGCTTCTAACTGGGTCTTTATCCTTTGAGAATCCTTCCATAATTTCCCTTTTCTTCTTATCTCTTCTTGCTTTTTGCACTTTACACTCCCCTTTTCCTTGTTCCATCTAGGTACTCACTTATCATTTGCATCTATGTGAGTGTCCATGCTTTATATCCCTACTTCAATTCTTCCTTATTATCATACCTGATCTTCATCTCTTATTTTCATCTCATTCCCTTTCATTATATTCCCCTATTTCTTCACCATCTCATCGCCTCTTCAACTTGTCAATCTCTTCTAATCACCCATTCATCTTGTCAATCTATTCTAACAAGTTGATTGACACCTACCTTATCTCTTCACCTTCTTGTCCACCCATCTTTTGCTTCCCCTCATTGTTCTTCACTCCTTTCCCATTTTCCATCCTATTCTCATATCCAAAACCACCATCTTCTTTGCTTTGTTATTCATCTCCTTGCCTATCATCATCCATGCTTACTTGGTCGAGATACCACCTACTTCTTCACTCTCCTATCATCCTCTTTGTGTCCTCATTTCACTCTTTTTTCCTCTCGTTTCCTTTTCTTCCATTTATTTCTTTGTTTTTCATTTTCATCACCAAACTATTTTCTCCTTGGTCTTTTTTAGACTTGTTTTCAAACCTTTCATGGCATCCCATATCCCTCATCCTCCTCTTACCCTTTATGATTTCTACACTTTTTTCCCCATCCTTTTCAATTCTACAATTTGTCATTCTTCAGTGTATTCATCAAACCCCCATCTTCTACCTTTTATTTTTCTTCTCTTTTCTCCATTTCATTTCATTTCATTTTTTTTGTCTCCCTCAATGACACTCCTTGCTCTTCCCAACCATCTTTTTATGACTATATGTCCATGCTTGGCTCCTTTCATCCTTCTCCACCTTCATCTTTATCTGCAACCTCATTGTTTTCTCTTCATCCATCTCTTGGTCCACCTTCACCTCATCCCTTGTTGGACCTCCCTTATTTTCTTCCATTCAACCTCTAGCTCTTCAGAGTGTGATCACTAGTTGTACCACTTTTACGTACATCTTCTTGTCTACTTCCTCGTGTCTTGTACACCCTTGCTTTAATGTACAAAATTTGGTTAGGTTTATTACTTCAAGTGCATCCCTTTATTCCTTTAAAAAATTTGCATATTGAGCCTTTGTCTCTCTCCAGCTACTCCCTTCACCCTACCTATCACCTTTTTCCATTTAAAACCCTCTACCCATTTTGAGCTATGGCCACACATGTCTTCATACATTCTTTGGTTTTCCATTTATAACATTTATTTTCCTTCCTATTCCAACTTGATCCCTCATTTAATTAATATTATTATTATTCACCTCACTCCATATTCCAAAACCCCTCATAGTCTTTCTTTGAATTCCCTCAAAACTCAACACTTACTTATTTTGGGGCCCCACTAGCTCAAGGGTCAAGGGTTCAAATCTTCACCACTTCTCATTCACCCACTCTGCTCCTTTGCTTCCCTAAATCATTGAATAACACCCTTCCATAGACTATTAACGACATTGTTATGGAGTGTGCATAATGTCATCTTATTTAGATGGTGATGAAAGAGTCCATTGGGTCACCATGGAAATTTGAGACATACCAGATTGTCTAAATCTTGGTAAAGAATATTTATCCCTTTTTTCTTTAAAATGGTGGTAAAAATTTCACACTTGAACCTACTTATCCATGACTACAAATTCCTTTTGCATATTTGAAGCAATCATCTAATTGCCTCCTAGGTAATCTCATCCATCATTTTTACCAAACCAATCAAAAACTATTTGATAGCCATCTTTTCCACCCTTTGGCACTTCCCTTTCTCTAATGTCCTTTAACTAGACTTAACTACATGATATCAAATTGGGGTAACCAAGTTAACCACACTCCCCACCTCAAAAAACTACATTTCGCCTGGCATTCTTTTTGGATTCCTATCTATGGAACTATGTAGGTAACATCCACTTATCGAGTGCATTTGGAGTTAGCTCGGTCATCCCCTTCCAACCCATATCCAATCCACCTACATTTTCACCATGTCCACCTTGACGTTGGTTGCTTTTGACCCTGACCATTAACATGTTTCATAATGACTTTGTGTGGTCCTTTGACTGCATCAACCCATTTTGATAATGTTGACCATTTAAACATTTCACTACCTCATGCACAACCCAACCACTTATGTTATTTAGTGGGAGCACTTCCTCACCTATGATACCTACAAATGACATGGATCTTGTTTGGATGACTTGATGGGAATGTCCTGATCAACCATGATAAACACTATGGACCGGTTACCCTCTCTTATCTTTCTAGAACTTGAATTTAATTTATCAACATTGGCATCTTTAGTCTCTATGCAATCTTGACTATTGCTCTTAGTCACATTTTGTGCACCCATTGGCATTTCACATGTGCAACTACCTTGTGGCACCACCTAGTGCCTCCCCACCAACTACTTATCAAACCTACACCCGATTTGGTCTTTCCTCATCGACTCTCAGTTTGAGGGGGAACACCTCCTTCCATACTCAGGACACCCTGACCTTCAACCAAGTGATTCATTTTTATTTTGTAGCTTATTAATTCAAAGCTACATAACAAAAAGGGGTAAAATGTAAACACTAGAAAACTACACACTTACAGTTTTTGATAACTAAATGCCTCTAGACCCCATAAAGACCCCCTAAACCTTATTAACCCTTAACTGACCCCTCTTAATCTAACCAGATCACTATTCTCTTAGTCATATAGTAATATTCAAAATGACTATTTGAAAGAACTATTCACTATCACTATTCACTATGGGACCCATTATCACTACTCATGATGACATGGCAAGTGACATGGTAAGTGACATGGCATGTGACATGGTAAGTGACATGGTAAGTGACATGGAAGGTGACATAGAAAGTGACATGGCTTAGAAGTGATGTGGCTTGATGTGGGACATCATACCCCACCTGGGACTCTTTCCCAATGTACTTAATGATCTCATTTAAGCATCATAAGGCCCCCCCTTGAAATATGGTGAATTTCCACTTAAGGTGCCATCATTAAACATATATTTTTCCTTCACACATGAAATTAGCCATTAAAATGAGATACCTACCTCTTTAAAGAAAACAGGCACCCATTTTGGAATTCTTAACCCAAATGGTAGACTCACCAACCCAAACGGGAATCCCCACCAACCTCATCCTTGACTAATTTAGGAACCACATGGAAAATGGCACCACATTTGGTGATCCATCTCTTTAAGTGCTTGGATGAAGACAAGAAAGGGTGGTGAAAAGTCTTTGGTCTTATTTAAACCCATGTGCATGATTCCTATTCAAAATCAGATCCATGTGCAAGGTGGGAGACACACCAACCCAAATGGGAGAATTATTATCAAGGTGGGATTCCTACCAACCTCATTTTTGACTAATCCATGCACCCACATAGAAAATGGCACCATACATCTACTATTTCTCTTTTGGCATGATTCTTTATAACAAATGTTATAAAATACCCCCCTCTAATTGACCCAAGTTCAAGTGGGAAGTTAGTATTTTGTTATTGGCATATTGTTTAAGGTCTTTGAAGGAGGTTATTATCTTAGAGGTCATCCACATTTTGGAAAAAAGAGCACGAAAAAACAAAACTCTACAAAAATCATCAATGATCTTCAACAAGCTAATCTTCATCAACAAACATATTCAAGCATTGAGGTAATATTATTGTTTAACTATCTTAATTTCTTTATTATTTTACCTTTGGCCTTATTCATTCACTTTATTCCTTCCTTACTCTCTTATCATTTTATCCTCTTACCCATACCCCTTTGTCCTCTTGATCACCCTTTACCCCTTTGCCTTCTTGGCCTCACTTTGACTATTTGCCCCTCTGCCTTGTTGGCCCTCTTTTGACCATTTATCCATTTTGTTTTATTGAACACATTACCCTTCACCATCTAAACCCTTTCCCAACCCCAACAAAATCACTCTTTTGACCTTCATCAAATCAATCCAAACCAAAAACCACAACTTTGTTTTAACTAATTTTCAGCATAAACATTATTTAAACTAGTTGCTTTATTTTAGCCATCTAAGCAAAGCATTTAGTTTTCTTAATTAATTTGTGATTATTTACTATATTTTATTTCAGTTTTAAAATCATTTAAGGCAAATATATTTATTTTATCATTTCCACTTAAGTTTTTCAAAGAAGGTGGATTGATATCCTCCTAGAAAGATTTTGCTTCCAAGATCTAGCTCATGCTAGGCAATCCATCTAACTACTTGTCTAACCAACAAGTTTTGTGGTAGTGATTTCTTATTGCAGGTCATTCTTCCAAATCCAAAGATGAGTTCTCATAAATTCTGGATTCAATATGGATGCATTCAACATGTATTCTTCTACACACCCTTCTTAACTACTTTCTTTTTTTCACACTTAGGAAAAAGCAAAAATTAGATAGAAACATCATCGTTTAGAAGTTTGTACTATCATCATTTTCCTGATGGATTCGCCAATACACATGGTCAAAGTCACTGATTTCCTAAAACACATAGATAACTAAAAAGACCTAAAAATTGGTGAAGTCACCATTTAACAGTGGCAAAGTCACCATTTTCTTGAAAAATAGTGTTATTACCGATACATAGGTCAAAGTCACCAATTTCTAGTTAACAAAAACATGACAAAATTAGTTGAAAAAAGTTAGAAATAAGGCCTAAAATGATTTTTTTTTCAATTTTTAAGTCCCAATTCACTCCTAAGATGAATGTTAGTTTATGGATTAGCCGAGTGAAAAATAATTAAAAACACATTGAAGACTAGCACTCCAAACCTAGATATTCAGGGTAGCATATAACAAGCAAACAACAAACAATGCAAAGACAAAAATAACACTCTTTACCTTTCATTTGAATTGAAATTGCAAGTTGGCCAAGGGGATTGTGCCTGGCTTTGTGAGAAAAGAGTCTTCGTCAATGGTGCACGTGCATCATCTCTCCTTGTTCACCTTGGTATTTAGATATGGCATGTGTTGATTGTTGAAACTTTCTATAGGTATTTCTTCATAATAACATTGCACCAAAAATCTCTTCTTGAAGTATGTGAGGATCCTCCTATTTATAGGTTTTTAGAAATGAGGAGACTAATTTGTGACCATCCATCTCAATACCAAGATGTGTGGTGATAAATCAATTTAATTTTAGAGGCCCAAGACTATAAATGAGGGAATTAACATTTCACTTATGAGGTAGGGTTTACATAAATTAATATTTGTTTGCATTGAATTCTGAGTGCCTAACAACTTTTTACCTATGTCATGTATGATGTCATCTTTTTTGGATATTATTGGTGAATTTTGTGAATTTCTATTTTTAGAAATTCACTAATTAGCCATGAGTGTTTTAACTAACTAATTAATTGTATTTAATCATTTGGGTAATTTTGATTAGGTTAATTGTTAGTTTTTACTTTTGACGTGGTTGTTCTTCACACTTGGTCAAAATTGATGATTTGTTAGGTGATAATTTGATTGGGGATAAATCAGTGATAGGTTATTTCTCCAGACAATATATTACCCCAAATAGGGATGCATTAATTAGATTCAAAGGATGAACACTAGGTGTATAGACGATTTTGGGCATTTCAGTGATTTCTAGGCTTAATTTACATTATTTGTAAGAAATCAGTTTGATGTCCATTTAAACATAGAAGTGGCCAAAAAGGAGTGTCTACACCTAAAATTGCCTTAGATTGTACTTTTCCTATTGTAACACTACTTCAAATAGATTTTGACATCCCTCCTAGGTATGTCAATATTAAGGTTAACTCTAATATACTTGCATTAGATAGGTTAGGGCATCTTATGATCCTATCATATAATTAATGTACAAATTGGGGCATATTGTGATGCCCATCCTATTCATACAACACATATTGGGACACCTTACACTACTCACCCTTTAGCCTTTGGGGCATCTTGAAATGTTCATACTTAGAGTTCTACATGATTTTGGGGCATTCTACGATCCCATCATCATTTTATTCGATTCTTGATCTTTCATCATTCGTATGAGGCAGTAATCAAGAACCTTTCACATCTTAAAAATTAATAAATGTAGCTTATTCTTTTGTTTCATGTTTTTTTGATTTTGTACATTTTATTTCATTATTGTAATTTTTAGTACATGGTTTATTCCTTTTTGGTTCTTTGGCATTTTTTTGACCTTCGATTTATATGGGGATTTAGGATATCACCTTTGGGTTTTATATCACTTTAATTTTGGCCTTTGATTTCTTTGGGGATCTGGTGTATCACCTTCATGTTTTATATCACTTTACTTTTTGCTTTCATATTATTTAGGGATCTAGGGTATCGCCTTCATGTTTTATATCACTTCACTTATAGCCTTAAGTTTTTTTAGGGATTTTGGATATCACCTTTAGGTTCCATATCATTTTAATTTTAGCCTTCAATTTATTTGGGGATTTATAGCACTTTCAGGTTCTATTTTAATCATAATTTTCACATTTAAGTCACTTGATTTCCCCCTCTTTTGGGATGACACATTTCTTTTAGTGCTTGTGCTAGATATCATGCAGGTTAGTACAACTTTCCTAGTGATATGACTATCATAGAATAGCCCCATGAATTTTGAATATTTCCTTCCTTATGATCATCTATAATCATATTCATCATTATATCAACTTTATTACATGGATGAATCTTTCACAATCACCATCCATCCCTTCTTTCCTTTCACTTTAAGCACACACAAGTCAGTTTTGAGATTTCACATTTTTTTATGGGTGTAGATACTAAAGCTAAATATTTATATCATCCTAGTCTTGAACATTTGAAAAATATAAATCAAGGCTCTACCATTCAGTTATACATTTCTGTTACTGAAAGGCTTGCATTCGCCATTTCATTGTGGTAAATTTTTTATCTCTTAGTATGATACATATCATTTTGATGACCCAGATTTCCTATACTGCACACAAATATTAAACCTTATAAACATCCTTCACCATTAGTTTCAACCCCATACCTTTTTTTATCCTTCAAGAGACTATCGCCAAATTTGGACACTACTATCAATGCTAGTGTTTGGATATGATATAGGTGTTCAGTATGGAATAATGATTGCATATTCATGTGACCAACTTCATTTTTTTGGGTTTTATGTCACCTTTATATGATATATTCATATCTTGGATACAAGTTGTAACTCTTTGCCAATTGATCAAACCCTAACTATTCACCCTTCTTCATTGTTATAATGAGTTTGCTAAAAATGGGCTAGTGGGCTCATGGTGTCAAGATGCCCTCAAAGACCTCTTTGTCAGTGAGTGTTGATTACATAGCCAATACTCTAAAGAAGTCTTTAAAATTATGTAATTATCCCTATGTGTGATAATGTGTGTGCACAAGGGTGTTATATACTATACTAAGATGCATTAAAGATCTAGCTTGTAATTTGACAAATATCGCTCATGGGTTACTCTCTGAATGTTTTAGACATGTAGTATGACCATTCTTATTCTTGATATGAAAATATGGATGAATAGGCCATAATAACTTGGTTGTATAGATGATTTATTTAGATTAAGTAGGTGTTTGCCTGGTATTTTCTACATGAACAATGAGAAGGCTTTAGTTGGTTTTTGCTTGTTATTTTTAGTTAATTGATTTATATTTAGGTTGTGTTTGCTTAGTAGTATGATTGCTCCAAACCCTAGGTTGACCTAGGATTTCTTGATTTACTATTTTATTAAATTCTAATTTTTTATTTCAAAATTTTTAATAATTTAAAAATTAGAATCTATTTTCCTAAAATCATTTTCAATATGGATGCATCTATCAATTATTTCATTATACAATACATAATGATAGCCATTGTTTGTTACGTTAAATCAATCAAATATATAATCAAAATGAGTAATCAAATTGATCAAGTCAAAAAATGTGTTTTAAAACAAGATCAGAATTTAATCTCTCTTCATAACTCTTATTACAATAATATTGAGCCTCTTTCTCCTCCTCTCCCTAAGGCGGGTGATAGCTACCATCCCTCTAACTAGGTCCATGCTATCACTTTACCAAGGGGTAAGGTGGCCCATCCTATGGTTTCAAATGAAGGTAATTAATATATCCTTCCTTAAAGCCCTCCACTTTTCACATTTTCTCTAGATGGTGTGTGTATGCATATTCAATCTAAAGTACCTAGGGATATGTTTTTGAAGCCCTAAAAGATAAAATCATCATTATGAGTATTTTCATTGAAGACTTGCAATTGAATTTTAGTTCAAATATCACATTATTATAAAATAAAATTACATACATATAGAATCCAACATATGTTATTGTTAATCATGTGCTTACATCATCTAAAAATATTATACCCAACAAGGTTTCATATCAAAATGAAAAACTACAACATAATACATCCAAAAAAATGATTTAAAAAGTAAAAAAAGGATAATAAGAGTCCAAGTGAAATCCTAAGAGAAATGCTTCACAATAAAGTGATCAAATTACCTCCTCCACATATTATAACGTGATCCAAGTACTATTGTCCATATCATAGAATGCATGGGCATCATAAAAATTATTGTTTTGCATTGAAGAACAAAATACAAAGTCTCCAAAATAGTGGTGATCCTATTATTGATACATCAATCAAGAAACCCACTTACATTATGAGTACCTCTCTTAAAGCACAAGTGCCAAAACAATAAATATGGTTATCAAAGAATAATTTAGAGCATTTTTTTTTCAAAAGGAACAATTAAACCAAGAAAAGGATACAAATCTCCCTCTCAATAATGATACTCATTTCTCAAGACAATATGGCTTTGGATAACAATATTTACAGCACTTTGGTTATCATGGTCAAGGATTGGATGCACAAGGCAACACTCATCCGATCTCCACAACTGATAATAATAATCATCAAGGCTTGGATATATTGACAATACTAATGAAAATAATTCAAATATGCATATTCATTTTGTTAATGAAAAATAACAAGGACCTAAAAATGGAAATAGATCTAAGGAAAATGCATAAATAGAACAAGAAAATAAATACTTGGAACAAAAATGGGTACACAAGGAAAAATTAAAAAGGGCAATGTTACGAAAAGATCAATGGGCACATCAAATGTTTAAAATATGATTTACTTGTACGTTATATGGAGTTTGTGCAAATGGACAATAAGAATGAGAGGTTGTTTGATAAGTCTAATGATTTAATATGATTGAAAAGTGATCAATGATACTTTTTCATTCATGCACATGACATTATTCCAAATCTTCCCTTGTCTCTACAATACACCCTCTATCATTTTCTAGAATAACTTTGGAGTTAGCATCATTGTAGATTTATCTCCCATTTGAGTACGTGAAGGAAGGTATAATGAAGGGTCTCAAGCCCAACTTATTGTAACCAAACCTCATATTTATGGGCATATAAACAATGAAAAAAACTTAAAAATACCATGATACCACTCAGGAATGATATGAATTGTGTATGCTCTAAGACAGTTGATCTAGGGCCTAAGCAAAGACCTGATGGAAAACATATTTAATGCATATTAAATAAGTTATATGCAAAAGTGATTTAATGAATAATACAAAATATGAAGTGTAATGTGGTACAAATCAACAAGACAAAAATACAATGCAAGAAGATGAAGGATTGGTTGAACCATTACAACAATTGGCAACCACTGCTTCATCAAGTGTAGTGATGCCACTTACCATTGTTAATGATATGTCACTGACAACATTATTGATAGTACAAGAGATGTGTGGTATCACATACTTAAATTTATAAGGAATCACTTCACATATAGGTGCAAAACCTATTGATGTTATTGTTAATGTAATCATGGAGCTGGACGTGAATTACGGTAATACACAATATGAATTATTGACCCAAATCCTTTTGGATCATGTGGACACTTGGATAAGTTTGGTTGAGGTAGAAACAATTCATTATTAGGGAAACTAGTAGAACCAAGAGTCCAAAAGGAGGTTTAATTAGTTATTCATTTGTTTCTTGGCATGGGAGGCATTTTAAATCCTCTATACATCTAATTTCATCATCCATTAGAACAAATAAAATCCATAGATCAAGTAAAGGCATTTAAATCCTTTAAATTACATTGAGATGAAGTTATTGAGGTATAATATAACTAAAAAACTTATAATGACTAAAATCATTAGTAAATCATGTTGAAGAACCAACTAATTTACAATATATAAGCTTATAGAGCAACCATAAAAGTGTTAGCAAAAGATAAAATGTATGTGAAGGATCCACTTGATAATTTGGCATGTAGACACTTGCAAGATGATAATAGATAATATGAAGCATACCTTCATTCTTCAATATTTTTTCCACGTTGAGTTTATGTAGGGTAAATATTTATGTCTATCTATTTGTTTTCATTCATGTCTCATTCTTTTTATTTGTTATTTTCAACCCATGCAAGTTCTATATTTACTCAAGAACTAATTACTACATTTAATTTCATTACTCTACCATACAAAGTGTGATTTGCATCTTAATTTAGGTCACAGTCGCATCGAAACTCGATTGTTTTTGGGGGGTTTCACCACATTGTTTTTCTAGATTTTACATCAATTTTTTGGGCACAAGGTCATTGTAAGATTAACACCATTGGAAAGAGTTTGACAAATTTTATGTCAATATATTACCAAAAATTATCCTCCAATTTTGGAACATGAAACGATAATACTTTAAGGTTAATAATATGTGTACACACATGCGTGCATGCATAGAAACACACACACATGATTATTATTATTATTTATTTACCAACACTTTGGACTATATCTATTAACTACTTTGTGACACATATATGGGCCAAGATCCCCTCTTGTTTACTAGTTCTATTGCAAACAAGCCTCAAATATACCAAATATGGGCACAACTAGATTCACACGCCCCATGAGATTCAAACATAGGTAGGGTTGGACACAACCAACCCACTTAACCAACTCACCCACATGTCATCTGTAATTAAAAATATTGTTTTAAGTTGTGAAAATTGTGTGTGTGTGTGTGTGTGTGTGTGTGTGTGTGAGAGAGAGAGAGAGAGAGAGAGAGAGAGAGAGAGAGAGAGAGAGAGAGAGAGAGATAATATGCAATGTTGGAGGGAATGAAATTTATATAATCTCCCTTCCAAATAAAAACATAGAGCTCCATCCTAAATTCTAGTTATTCTCCTCCTCATCTTCTATATAATCATCAGTGACCCTAAATGTTTATAATGAGGCATCCTATATCTGAATATCATCATTCACATAATAAGAATAATCATGATCCTCATCATTATACTCCTCAATATCAAAACCATTAACTAAGAAAACATGTCTATCGACTTGCAAATTAGACATAATTTAACTATCACATAATTGTTTAGGGTTATAATTTACATAGTTAATTACAACTGCAAATTATATTTGGTGGTAAATTTATTACCAACATAGATCCCCTAGCTTGGGCCCACATGTTAAATGATTTTATGTCCCTTCCTAAAGCTTTCAATTATTTTTTCACTTCCTTTGCATCCTTGGAGTCATATTACAACTCTTGCAATAACTTGTATATCATTAAATGAGGTGTAATATTTTTTATAAAATAAATTACAAATTTATAATGTAAAATAACTTATAAAAAGGTTAAAAAATTATGTGTAGCCTTACATTCACTCATTTTCCCCAAGTGATGAGTCACCAGGGTCCCTTGACTAACACTCTTTTCTTGGGCTTTGTGTTTAAAAATATCGATCCCTACATTAATTTAAATAAATAGATAACATAAACAAATTTAAATATAATAGTTGAACAAATGTTTAGATCTCACTAAGTTTGTTAACTAGCATGTAACCTCATCTCTATCATGCTTGATTCAATCATCGCACAACTTTAACCAACTGGAATTTTAAACATTGGGATGTCAATTTCTTCTCCTCTCTACATCTACATTTCTCTAATATGCAAGTTGCAAATTACAGATTTAAAAAATACTAAAGTATATAAAATAAAAAATAATTATTATTTTGTATTTAGGAGGTCTTACTCATCTTCATGTTTATATCTTGATGTGATATGGTTCAATACAATATGAGGTACATGTTCTTAATAAGGAAAAGTGATGTACATAATCAAGTGACCTATTGCATCAAATTAGAATACCAAGCATCTTTTTTACTTTAAGTGCAATTTGTATGTATTATCCAAACCTCTAGGTAATGATGATAGGAACTACACTTACCAATTTACGAGAAGCCCAAGTATGGCGATGACAAAACATAATTGGCCATCATCATATAATCTCTTACTATATATGCACATTCAAAATACAATGTTCTGAAAAGATATTTTGCTCAAGTACATGAAGATAAAAGCTTTCTAGTGTAAATAGAGGGTATCTATGGAGAATTCAATATGGATATCTTAGACTGAAAAAATGAAGAACAAATTAAAGTTTCTCAAAACTATTTTGATAAAATTATATATGTTTGCAACCCGCATAGAGATGCATGTAAAAGAAACATATAAGTAAGAAATTCATAAGATATTATTTGTGTGCGCAATAAAAATCAAAGACTTAAAGAAGAAAATAATAGAATATTATACTTGAATTGTATGGATTATACAATTAAAGCTTGCATTCATGTTTTAATAAAATATTTAATAATAATCAAATAAATATTGATCAAGACTACAAAGATTTAGTTAATTATGTGGAGCGTTATACCATGAGTAAAGATAGGACTTGTTTATGGAAAAAAAGAGAAAGGAAGGTTTTCAGGTAAGAATGATTGTTATAATAAAAAGGTAGTAAATGGTAGTACATGAAACAATAACGAATCAATAAAGAGAAAGAAGGTTTTTAGGTAAAAATGATTGTTATAATAAAAAATGGTAAACGTTTATGCACATGAAACAATAGAATAGAACATACCTTTCCAATCATAGCATTAATCTTGAGATCTTAAAGTTCGTGCCAAAATTTGAAATTGTAACTATGCAGAGACATGAAAATAGCACACGGTTTATCCTCTACCAGATGAAAGAATGAGATGCTTGATAAGTTGGGTCTGCATGCAAACTCACTTCACTATGTTAGTAAATTCATTTTCTCTTGAATTCAAATAAAAATACATTATATGACTACGTGTTTCTCATGTAAATTCGATATATGTTTCCCTGCAGGCTTTCGTATCACAATTAAGAGTTCCTGTATTTTATTTCAACTAGAGTTTTTTAAATTGTGGATTCAGAATTCATAAGAATTATGAGGTTTTCAAGCTTCATAGCCTATCTGGGTGGGGTTTTATAAATGGCTTTCTCGGAAGAAGATAAATGTTGTACATTAATTCATTGTAATTCAATCAAATTGCTAACAGGATACAATTACAATAATGCCAAATTTCATGATCTTCTGGATACATGTCCATTTCAGAACCAACAAGATTCAAGTGTCCAAGAAAAATGCACCACATAAATTCTCCCCACGGTTATGATGGATCGGAATTTTGGTCAACTAGATATAGTCAGGCCCCAACCCCATAGTGGATTGAGTATAGATAGGGGGTCTTATCCCCAAGTCTGCAAATAATACCTTGTTATGTTCCACTTCAGAAGCTTTGAAAAGATAGCATTATATTACAATTTATTACAGATGTGCTTCTGATATGCACACAATTTTCAAGGGTTTTCCAACCTACCTTTTCACATATTGGGTCTCATGTAAGAGACATCTCTCTCTTACAGTCTTAGGAGTAGCTTCCCCCAAAAGTGTAAAAAGTTAGCTTATTTTCATAAGACTAGTTTCAAAGAAGTCCAGTTATTTTGAAATGTTGGGCAGGGGAGGAGATAAACCTGAAGATTTATGCAAATGTAATAATAAAATAAAACTTACCATTCCAATCATAGCACCAAGCTTGAGACCTTAAATTTCCTACCAAATTTTGAAATTTTAACTATGGACAGAGATGAAAATTGCATGGGCTTAATCCTCTATCAGATGATAGAATGATATATTTGGTAAGTTGGGTCTGTATGTAAACTCGCTTCACTATGTTAGGAAATTCATTTTCTGTTGAAATCAAATCAAAATACATTATATGACCATGGGTTTTCATGTAAATTCCATATAAGTTTTACTACAGACTTTGATATCAAAATTATTAACAAATATTTTATTGCAACTAATATTTTTTAAGTTGTGGATTCAGAATTCATAAGAATAATAAGGTTTTCAGGCTTCATAGCCTATCTGAGTGGGGTTCTATAAATGACTTCCTCAAAAGAAGAAAGATAAATAACATACTCTAATTCATTGTAATTGAACCAAATTGCTAACAGGGATACAATTACAATAATATCAAATTTCATGGTCTTTTGGTTACATGTCCATTTGAAAACCAGTTAGATTGCAAAGTCGAAGAAAAATGCACCTGATAGATATTTAGTAAGAGGCTTGATGTATGGTTAGTTTGTTCGAGGCTTCGAGCATAGTTACAGTAGGCAGACATTGAAGCCAGACCAAAAATATACCTCCTTACATATTGCCGTGTGATCATACAATCATCTCACTCTTCAATTTTAGTTTCATTAAATTTCAAATTATTAACTATAGTTTCAAGGAGGAGGCATTGAGAAGAGTGGAGAGTTGAGTAGTGCTATGAGATGTGAAAAAATGAAGATCTCATGTATAAATATTACATTCAGATGAGTTAATTTCGGGCTTAACAAAACATAATATATGACAATCTCAATGTCTGCTTATAAATTAAAAAGCTTTTCTAACCCTGTTCCTTCCTAATCCAGAAAAGAGTACACTCCTTTTCAGATCTATCACTGATCAGCACAGATAAATTTTCTAATCCAACAGGTCATAAAGTTGACCAAACTAACATCATATAAAGACCTTGAACATTTTTGGTCTTTAACACACCATGGTGAACTGAGCCCAGAAAACAATTAAATAAACTACAATATAAGTAAGCCCAAGCGGAGCCACCTGCACTAAAGTAGCTTCACCAAGGCCGACCAGGTAAGAAGCCATCTTAACCAGCCAAGCCTGCCTGTGAACACATGAAAAAATGAGTATTTCAAAGTTATACACTAATAACAAGTGATGAATCTCTCTTGTCAACTCATAATAATTGCAAAACTTCCTCTGTAGATAGATGGATGGCTCAGAAAAACGAAAATATGTTAAGAAGTCAAAATAAACTGCCTTTTAAAACTATTTTAAAACTAAAAAAATAACAATTAAAAAAATGTTAAGAGTTTACCTTTCACATCTGTTTGGTATTAATCTCTCTTGTCAACTCATAATAATTGTAAAACTTCCTCTGTAGATAGATGGATGGCCCACAAAAATGAAAATATGTTAAGAATTCAAAATAAATTGCCTTTCAAAACTATATTAAGACCCCAAAAAAAATAAAAAATGTTGAGTTTACCTTCCACATCTATTGCTGGAAGATATCCTTCATAATGTCCAATTCCTTAGCCAAGGGAACAGAATCTTCAGAATAATATCAACTGCCTTGAAGTATTTCTCCTTCCAGCTCATTCTTATTGTGATCAATGCTAGTGTGATTCCAAAACCTACTCCATATGACAGTCCCACTGCTATCTCATACCATGGAATTTTGGCACTTTTCTTTGCTTTGCTAATTGAAACAGGAGGAGAGGCAGGGGAAAATTGTGGCCAAGAGCAATTCTTTGGTAGGGGACATCCCCACAAATTTGGGTTACCTAAGTATGATTGTTCTCCAAATGTGCCAGCTATATGTCGCCCTTGTGGTATACTTCCTGAAAGGAGGTTGTTCGACAAGTTTAAGAAACCCAAAGCGTCCAAAGATTCCAGATCCCCAGAGATTTTTCCTGAAAACTTATTTGAAGAAAGGTCTAGTGACTCCAGCTGACTCATCCCTCCCAAACTATTTGGAATAGTCCCATTGAAATTGTTCGTGGACAGATTGAGAAATCTCAACCCCTTCAATTTTCCAAAATCAGCAGGAACTTCTCCCTCCAATTCATTGTTTGAGAGGTCCATGGCTGTCAGGGTGGATAGAATATATGTGTAATGCAAATTTGTGCCTTTGGGTGCCATCTCCAATCCATCTTGATAATACGAACCAGCATCATTTGATAACACAAAACCATCTTCCCTTGCTACAACCATTCCTTGCAAATATAAAATGTTGTGTGGAATGATACCTGAGAAATTATTGGAAGAAAGAAGCAAGATCTGGAGTTTCGTAAGTTAGCCAATTTCTGCAGGAATGCTTCCTATGAAGTTGTTCTCCTCCATCACCAGCACTCTTAGATTTGAAAGATTCCCAACCAAGTTTGGTATACGGCCTTCAAATGAATTGTGTCCAATATCAAGAACTTGTAAGGCTGAACAATTTCCTATTGAGGGAGGGAATAATCCTTTCAGTCTATTCCTTCGAACAACTAATGAGTAGAGTTTGCTAAGCTTACCCAACTCATGCGGTAACCCTCCCGCCAGACGATTATTTCCCAAATTTAGGACTTGTAGCAAAGAGCAATTGGCCAAGTTTTGAGGGATGATTCCCGTCAAATTGTTATTTGCTAGATTTAATAGCTCAAGTCCAGATAGACTGCCCAAGCTTGGAGGAATTTTGCCACTAAAGAAATTGTCGTTGAGCGACAATGTGTCTATAGCAAGAGACCACATTGATGGTAGGTGCCCAGTCAATGAATTTCTAGACAGGTCCAAGTTATATAATATTGTGGTCCGAGTGAAATTAATTGAAAATAGGTTACCTTGTAGATTATTTCTTGAAAGATTTACTGTTTCCAAGGAAGGAAGTGTATCCCACAACCAAGAGGGAATTTCTCCTACAAGACTGTTGTTAACTAATTCCAATTCATAAAGTGAGAATTGTGTTGAAATCCAAGGTGGAAGTTGGCCGTCAATTCTACAGGATATCAAACTTAAGCTATTTAATTGGAAGGATGGAATCCAAGTTGAACTAATATTTAGTAAACAATTGGATAGATACAAACTGATTAGTTTTGTAAGGCTATAAAAGAATGTTTCTGAAATTGGCTTGTGGTGGTTTAGTGACAGGGATAGATGTGTTATGGAAGATGGAAGTGAAGATGAAGAAATGGTCTCATTGAATGCATTCTCATCAGCTCTGAGCCAAGTAAGGGAGGAAAGGTTGGCAAATGAGGAGGGGATAGTTCCACTTAGTTTGTTGTGATCAAGATTTAGTATCTTCAAAGAAGAGAGGCTTCTCAGAGAATCTGGTATGCTTCCACTGAGTTGGTTGGAACTAAGGGAAAGCTGGGTTAAAGAAGAAAGATTACTCAGAGAATCTGGTATGCTTCCACTGAGTTGGTTGTAACCAAGCCAAAGTTCGTTTAAAGAAGAAAGATTACTCAGAGAATCTGGTATGCTTCCACTGAGTTGGTTGGAAAGAAGGGAAAGATAGGTTAAAGAAGAAAGATTACTCAAAGAAGCTGGTATGCTTCCACCGAGTTGGTTGGAAGTAAAGTCAAGATAGGTTAAAGAAGAAAGATTACTCAGAGAATCTGGTATGCTTCCACTGAGTTGGTTGCCACCAAGCCAAAGGTGGGTTAAAGAAGAAAGATTACTCAGAGAATCTGGTATGCTTCCACTGAGTTGGTTGTCAACAAGCTCAAGGTGGATTAAAGAAGAAAGATTACTCAGAGAAGCTGGTATGCTTCCACTGAGTTGGTTGGACATAAGATAAAGATAGGTTAAAGAAGAAAGATTACCCAAACATGAAAATATGCTTCCATTGAATTTATTTCCATAAAGATGAAGATGAGTAAGGCTGGTGAGCTGACAAACCGTAGAGGGAATTATGTAACCCAACCCATTGTAGTCTAAACTCAGAGACTGAAGATAAGAAATATTTGACAAACAGGGAGGAAGAGTACCTTTCACTCCCTCCAACAGCAAGTGTTTGAGAAAATGAAGACTACACAGCCTGTCAGGTATCACAACAGCATTAAAATCAGTCCAATTAGAAATGAACAGATTAAGCTCGATTACATGGTTGGTGTAATTATCACAGGATATGCCATCTGTGCGGTAGTGAATGAATTCAGAGGCATTGAGAGCCGCTTTGAAGAGAAGAAGAGGTTGGGCTTCGTAGGGATGACATCTGTTGGACAATCCCTGGCTTGAATTGGTGAAAAGGATAACAAACACTACAAAAATAACAAGAGCAGGGAGGTTAGGAGGTTAAGGATACATGTCCATTTGAGAACTAGCAAGATTTCAGAGTCCAAGAAAAATGCAACACATAAATTCTCCCCACGGTTATGATGGATTGGAATTCTGGCCAACTAGATATAGTCGGGCCCCAACCCCATAGTAGATTGAGTATAGATAGGGGTCTTATCCCCAAGTTTGAAAATAATACCTTGTTATGTTCCACTTCAGAAGCTTTGAAAAGATAGCATAATATTACAAGTTATTACAGATGTGCTGCTGATATGCACACAATTTTCAAGGATTTTCCAACCTACCTTTTCATATACTGGGGCTTAGGAGTAGCTTCTCGTAAGAGATATCTCTATCTCACAGTCTTAAAAGTAACTTCCCAAAAAAGGGTAAAAAGTTAGCTTATTTTCATAAGACTAGTTTCAGAGAAATCCAATTATTTTGAAATATTGGGCAGGGGAGGAGATAAACCTGAAGATTTATGCAAATGGAATAATAAAAAAAAACTTACCTTTCCAATCATACCACCAAGTTGGAAACCTTAAATTTCCTACCAAATTTTGAAATTTTAACTATGGACAGAGATGAAAATTACGTGGGCTTTATCCTCTACCAGATGATAGAATGATATGTTTGGTAACTTGGGTCTCTATGTAAACTCACTTCACTATGTTAAGAAAATAATTTTCTCTTGAAATCAAATCAAAATATATTATAGGACTATGGGTTTTCATGTAAATTCCATATAAGTTTTAATGCATACTTTGATATCAAAATTATTAACAAGTATTTTATTGCAATTAATTTTTTTAAGTTGTGGATTCATAATTCATAAGAATAATAAGGTTTTCAGGCTTCATAGCCTATCTCGGTGGGGTTCTATAAATGACTTTCTCAAAAGAAGAAAGATAAATAACATACTTTAATTCAATGTAATTGAAACGAAATATTAACAGGGATACAATTACAATAATGTCAAATTTCATGGTCTTTTGGTTACATGTCCATTTGAAAACCAGTTAGATTGCAGAGTCGAAGAAAAATGCACCTAACAGTTACCGTAGGCAGACATTGAAGCCAGACCAAAAATATACCTCCTTACATATTGCCGTGTGATCATACAATCATCTCACTCTTTAATTTTAGTTTCATTAAATTTCAAATTATTAACTATAGTTTCAAGGAGGAGGCATTGAGAAGAGTGGAGAGTTGAGTAGCGCTATGAGATGTGAAAAAATGAAGATCTCATGTATAATTATTACATTCAGATGAGTTAATTTTGGGCTTAACAAAACATAATATATGACAATCTCAATGTCTGCTTATAAATTACAAAGCTTTTCTAACCCTGTTCCTTCCTAATCCAGAAAAGAGTACACTCCTTTTCAGATCTATCACTGACCAGCACAGATAAATTTTCTAATCCAACAGGTCATAGAGTTGACCAAACTAACATCATATAATGACCTTGAACATTTTTGGTCTTTAACACACCATGGTAAACTGAGCCCAGAAAACAATTAAATAAACTACAATATAAGTAAGCCCAAGCGGAGCCACCTGCACTAAAGTAGCTTCACCAAGGCCGACCAGGTAAGAAGCCATCTTAACCAGCCAAGCTTGCCTGTGAACACATGAAAAAATGAGTATTTCAAAGTTATACACTAATAATAAGTGATGAATCTCTCTTGTCAGCTCATAATAATTGCAAAACTTCCTCTGTAGATAGATGGACGGCTCAGAAAAACGAAAATATGTTAAGAAGTCAAAATAAACTGCCTTTTAAAACTATTTAAAAACCAAAAAAATAACAATTAAAAAAATGTTAAGAGTTTACCTTTCACATCTGTTTGGTATTAATCTCTCTTGTCAACTCATAATAATCGTAAAACATCCTCTGTAGATAGATGGATGGCCCACAAAAATGAAAATATGTTAAAAATTCAAAATAAATTGCCTTTCAAAACTATATTAAGACCCCAAAAAAATAAAAAATGTTGAGTTTACCTTCCACATCTGTTTCTGCAAGATATCCTTCATAATGTCCAATTCCTCAGCCAAGGGAACAGAAACTTCAGAATAATATCAACTGCCTTGAAGTATTTCTCCTTCCAGCTCATTCTTATTATGATCAATGCTAGAGTGATTCCAAAACCTACTCCATATGACAATCCCACTGCTATCTCATACCATGGAATTTTGGCACTTTTCTTTGCTTTGCTAATTGAAACAGGAGGAGAGGCAGGAGAAAATTGTGGCCAAGAGCAATTCTTTGGTAGGGGACATCCCCACAAATTTGGGTTACCTGAGTATGATTGTTCTCCAAATGTGCCAGCTATATGTCGCCCTTGTGGTATACTTCCTGAAAGGAGGTTGTTCGACAAGTTTAAGAAACCCAAAGCATCCAAAGATTCCAGATCCCCAGGGATTTTTCCTGAAAACTTATTTGAAGAAAGGTCTAGTGACTCCAGCTGACTCATCCCTCCCAAACTATTTGGAATAGTCCCATTGAAATTGTTCATGGACAGATTGAGAAATCTCAACCCCTTCAATTTTCCAAAATCCGCAGGAACTTCTCCCTCCAATTCATTGTTTGAGAGGTCCATGGCTGTCAGGGTGGATAAAATATATGTGTAGTGCAAATTTGTGCCTTTGGGTGCCATCTCCAATCCATCTTGATAATATGAATCAGCATCATTTGATAATACAAAACCATCTTCCATTGCTGCGGCCATTCCTTGCAAACATAGAATGTTGTGTGGAATGATACCTGAGAAATTATTGGAAGAAAGAAGCAAGATCTGGAGTTTCGTAAGTTGGCCAATTTCTGCAGGAATGATTCCTATGAAGTTGTTCTTCTCCATCACCAGCACTCTTAGATTTGAAAGATTCCCAACCAAGTTTGGTATACGGCCTTCAAATGAATTGTGTCCAATATCAAGAACTTGTAAGTCTGAACAATTTCCTATTGAGGGAGGGAATAATCCTTTCAGTCTATTCCTTCGAACAACTAATGAGTAGAGTTTGCTAAGCTTACCCAACTCATGCGGTAACCCTCCGGTCAGACGATTATTTCCCAAATTTAGGACTCGTAGCCAAGAGCAATTGGCCAAGTTTTGAGGGATGATTCCCGTCAAATTGTTATTTGCTAGATTTAATAGCTCAAGTCCAGATAGACTGCCCAAGCTTGGAGGAATTTTGCCACTAAAGAAATTGTCGTTGAGCGACAATGTTCGTATAGCAGGAGACCACATTGATGGTAGGTGCCCAGTCAATGAATTTCTAGACAGGTCCAAGTACATTAATGTTGCGGTCCGAGTGAAATTATTTGAAAATAGGCTACCTTGCAGATTATTTCTTGAAAGATTTACTGCTTCCAAGGAAGGAAGTGTATCCCACAACCAAGAGGGAATTTCTCCTACAAGACTGTTGTTAACTAATTCCAATTCAGAAAGTGAGAATTGTGTTGAAATCCAAGGTGGAAGTCGGCCGTCAATTCTACAGGATATCAAACTTAAGATATCTAACTGGAAGGATGGAATCCAAGTTGTACTAATATTTAGTAGACAATTGGATAGAAGCAAACCGGTTAGTTTTGTAAGGGTATAAAAAAATGTTTCTGAAATTGATTGGTGGTGGTTTAGTGAGAGGGCTAGTCCTGTTAAGGAAGATGGAAGCGACGATGAAGAAATGGTCTCATTGAATGCATTCTCATCAGCTATGAGCCAAGTAAGGGAGGAAAGGTTGGCAAATGAGGAGGGGATAGTTCCACTCAGTTTGTTGTGACCAAGATATAGTTTCTTCAAAGAAGAGAGGCTTCCCAGAGAATCTGGTATGCTTCCACTGAGTTGGTTGTCACCAAGCGAAAGGTGGGTTAAAGAAGAAAGATTACTCAGAGAATCTGGTATGCTTCCACTGAGTTGGTTGGAATAAAGTGAAAGATGGGTTAAAGAAGAAAGATTACTCAAAGAAGCTGGTATGCTTCCACTGAGTGGGTTGTCACTAAGGTAAAGTTCAGTTAAAGAAGAAAGATTACTCAGAGAAGCTGGTATGCTTCCACTGAGTTGGTTGGAAGTAAGGTGAAGATGGGTTAAAGAAGAAAGATTACTCAGAGAATCTGGTATGCTTCCACTGAGTTGGTTGGAATAAAGTGAAAGATGGGTTAAAGAAGAAAGATTACTCAAAGAAGCTGGTATGCTTCCACTGAGTTGGTTGTCACCAAGCGAAAGGTGGGTTAAAGAAGAAAGATTACTCAGAGAATCTGGTATGCTTCCACTGAGTTGGTTGGAAGTAAGGTAAAGATGGGTTAAAGAAGAAAGATTACTCAGAGAAGCTGGTATGCTTCCACTGAATTGGTTGTCACCAAGCCAAAGGTCAGTTAAAGAAGAAAGATTACTCAGAGAAGCTGGTATGCTTCCACTGAGTTGGTTGGACATAAGATAAAGATAGGTTAAAGAAGAAAGATTACCCAAACATGAAAATATGCTTCCATTGAAATTATTTCCATAAAGATAAAGATGAGTAAGGCTGGTGAGCTGACAAACCGTAGAGGGAATTATGTAACCCAACCAACTGTAGCTTAAACTCAGAGACTGAAGATAAGAAAGATTTGACAAACAGGGAGGCAGAGTACCTTTCACTCCCTCCAACTTCAAGTGTTTGAGAAAACGAAGACTACACAGCCTGTCAGGTATCACAACAGCATTAAAATCAATAAAACGGTAAAAGAACATCAGATTAAGCTCGATTACATGGTTGGTGTAATTATCACAGGATATGCCATCCCACATGCAACAGTCGCTTCCCTTCACCCACGACCTCACATCTGTGCGGTAGTGAATGAATTCAGAGGCATTGAGAGCCGCTGCTTTGAGGAGAAGAAGAGGTTGGGCTTCGTGGGGATGACATCTGTTGGACAATCCCTGGCTTGAATTGGTGAAAAGGATAACAAACACTACAAAAATAACAAGAGCAGAGAGGTTAGGAGGAGCCATTGAGAGAGATAACAAAAGTATAGGTGGGAATGATGTTTGATGCCCTGCACACATACATATATATAGCGGTGGGCACTGTCGAGTGCTTTGACAATTTAAATTTAATTTAAACTATAACTTAAAAGAGTATTATTACTATTAATATTAAAAAAAGAAATGATTGGATTGTCTAATATTAATATTGTAAATCAATATGCACTCACACGGCAAGTCAAGTCAAATCAAAGTGTGTTGCATTTCTACGCCATTTTATCGGAATCACTTTATTTTGAAAAGTTTAAAGTGGTTTCAATCTTTATTATTTTTTATTTATTTATTTTATTTTTTGAATTGTATTTAATATTTTTAAAAAAAAAATTATTTAAAAAAAATATTTTAATTTTATTGGTAGGATTATTTTCAAGATACAATATATCATATATTGTATAAAGTTAAATTTATTTGTGAGAAAAGGTTGTTATTTTTTCCGTTTTTATGTAGATTTAAGTTTAAGTTGAAAAGATGGCTCTAGAATTTCACTACTTACAGGGGCTTCTCGATTATTGGGGAAGTGTCCCTTGCACCATGCATTGGATGCCATCTGATGCCCTGCCTTGTGGTCCGCCACCTCCTCCTCCCAAATGACATTGAAGCAGAAGTCAGTCCAGAGGTAGAGGGCACTTCTCTCCTCCCCCTCACCAAGGGGGTGGCTAGAGTTCTCATGGCAAGTCTGATGTTGGTCCTTCTCAATATTCTCTGGTTAGCATTGTTATTCCTTCTCAACTCATTGATGGATGGTCTATTACTATTCATGATTACCCCCTTGATGGTTAGACTGCTCCAAATATTTCTAATGTGGAGTTCCCTATTTGGATAGTGCTTTCCAAGGATGATCTTCTACCTTTGTCCCCTGAGGCATTGGCTTATGCTTAAATCTTTTTCAAGGTTTTTTATAGTTCTATGAGCCATGCCTTGACGCGCTGAATTTTAACTTGTGTACGGAACCGATTTATTCCTCCTATACAAAGTGTGAGCCATGATGTGTCCAACTACTTTACTTTGCAACCTTCTGTTTGTATTAATTATTCTTTTTTGTTAATATAATGTAAACCATTCCAATAGTAAACTTATTTACGAAAAATACGACTATAAAAATTGAATATAGAAATTTTTTGATAATTATTATATTAATTGGTTGAAAAATGATTATAATTTTTTTGCATCTTAAAATTTGATTAGTTTCATAATCCTAAGCAATGTGTATTCAAATGTATCTTGAAATGGTCATTCCTACAAAATATTTTTTTCTAACTTGATTAAGACTAATAAAATAAATATGTACTTCACATAAACACAAATCAAAACAATGTATGCTTACTTTAAAGTTGTTATACTGTTTTGCAACTTATAGGTTTAAAAAACCCTTAAAATGACATTATGTTTTTTTTTTTGAATTGAATTGAAAAAAATTGGGATTTTGGGAGAGAAATAAAATGGAGAGAGGATCGAGGGAATGTTTTAATGTTTCATGCCTTTGTGATATTGTTATCATATTATCGATCTTTAATAGATATACATAAGATTTTTATAGTTTATTGTATATTTATTGCATTGAGTTGGATTGGTATTTCATCCCTTAGACATCGTTTGTAACAATCCCTTATAGTAATGGTCATCCCTTATTGCATTGACTCTAAGGAAGCACCCACTTCCTAACTGAGCACCAGCTCAGTCTGTCTGATGGCACCAACCTATCAGATTTATGAAGCTACAACTTCAAAATATAAAACAGATTCATAAATGAATCCAATTCTATTATTCTGTTACAAGTTTGATCTGTAACTACTCAAACACTACACATTCTTTGTGTTTCTTTAATTCTTATCTATGTTTTACTCTGTCTGCATATGTCTCTAATCGACAGTCTTTGAGTCACTCTCAAATTTACAATGGCAACAACACATAACAATATTATGAAGTCATGTATATATAATTGATTTTTAGGGTTTTATGTCTCCAATTGCATTCATACTTCAACTGCACTTAATTGGTTCTTATTTAATGTGACTTTGACATACACACTTTATGTGTCTTGATTCATGCTTTGCACTATAAGTTTTGGTTTCTTTACTATATTTATCAATTATTGGATTCATGTCATTACTACATCGTTTCCTTTTCACACTTCAACTCCCTTTTTTTGGTTCTTCATTTAATGTGAATTTGAGATATACCCTTTTCATGTCTCAATTCATGCATCACGTCGTAATGTTCTAGTCTCTTTATTATATTTAGCAATTATTGGATTTGAGTCATCACTTTACATTATTCTTAAGTGATGATTGATAGATTGGATCGATCAATCTCGAGCTCCATATAGACTTCTCGAGATCGTCATCTATCTGGTCCACGATTATTCATCTTATCATTAGTGCCATTCACTGTCTATCTTGAACTGTCAGATATTTCCATTTTTGAACCAGAATCATCAATCTCTCTTGCATTAACCATTGAGCTCTTTCTTGCATCTTGATATTTTCTATATGATTGGTTCGCTTTCTTTCCTTTTGATTAAATTCAATATGCTCAATATTTAATCTCGCTTTAATCCTTTGGCAATATTGCACATGTCTCTTCTTCATTAGGACTACCCTTTAGGCAAGTTGTTGCGAGCTTTTGTCAAATTCCCCTTCGGAACAATTTTTGTGGGTTTTCTATCTAAGTCTAATTTCTATGGGCTTTTTATCTAGGATATTTTTTGTGGGTTTTCTATCAAGGGCTGTTCAACCACTTTTCAAACTATCCTTCGGCTTTTCTGTAAAGGTCCACATACCCTTCGGCTTTTTTGAAAACTACCTTTGGCTTTTCTACAAACTACCCTTTGGTATTCTTGCAAGCATCTACATACCCTGCGAAACAATTTCTACAGGCTTTTTGTCCGAAAGATTTGTCCTTGCCAATATTTTTAAAAGAATTGTCTTTGCCAATATTTTCAAAGGAATTGTCTTTGCCAAGTTTTCTAAAAAATTATCTTTGTCAATATTTCTGAAATAATTATCTTTGCCAATATTTCTAAAAAAATTGTCTTCGCCAATATTTCTGAAAGAATTATCTTTGCCAATTTTTTTGAAGGAATTGTTTGTGCCAAGTTTTATAAAATTTTTGTCTTCACCAATATTTCTAAAAGAATTATCTAAGTGTGAAGACCAATTTGGGTTCTCTACATGGCTTTACTTATAAAGTTCATAAGTAAAATAGTGAAATCACTTGACAATCTTGATTTACTCCACTAGACCCATTCGGGTTCTTGAGATTGTTTAGCTTATAAAAATGAACACAACTAAGTCATTCTAGAAACCTGATTAACTCACCCAAACCAATTCAGGTTCTTGACACTGCTCAACTTATAAACATAAAAGAAGTTAAGTTATTTCGTAAACCCGATCAACTCTCCCTTGACCCATTTGGGTTCTTGACACTACTCAACTTATAAAATTGAAAGGAAGTTAATTCACTTGGTAAACTTGATCAACTCTACTAGACCAACTCGCGTTCTTGACACTATTTAACTTATAAAATCAAATGAAGTTAAGTCTTTTGAAAAACCTGATCAAATTGTAAGGCAAGACTCATTCAGATTTATTGACATGCTTGATTGAAAAGATAGAGAGAAGAAAAGTAGTCTTACAAACCTGATTTACTCCATAAGTCTATGCAATGCAACACCTTTGTCATTAATGCTTCATATAACATTCATCACTTGACATCAATGACAATTTTATAGGCAGCAATCTCCTTTGTATACCATGACACTTAAATTGCCAACAATCTCCCCCTTTGTCATTGATGGAAAAACATCTTTAGAATGACTACCCTTCTTTATTCCTTCATCATTTTGTGTTCTCCCCCTTTGTCATTAATGACAAAGATTTTTTGTCATAGCATGTAAATGAGCTACTCCTTTACTTTCAACTTGGTTATTCTGATCTTTGAACCTGGTTGGTTAGATCACTTTGAGAGAAACTCCCCCTTGGGTAATGGCACATTTGCCTAACTCTTACTAGGTCACATTCAAATATGATTCCTCTAGCTCCATTATTCCTTAAAAGATCATGTATATAACATTGGTTTGAAAGACCAATCAATAATAGACATATTGCTCTATAGATAGACATAATGATCTAGAGCTAACACACCCATGTCTCCTCCTTTGTTATTACATAACAAAGGGACTATAGCTATCACATCAGACTACCTTTTCTCTTAATCTAAGATTTAGTAATATTCTTTCAATACTCCCCTTGGATTCATGCCTTATCACTAAAATATAGTGATTTGATGTGGGAGCCACTATTCCCAACTACTCTCTTAGATACACAAATTGCTCTTTGGGAAGAGGCTTGGTAAATATATCTGTAATTTTGTCCTTTGTTGGCACATTCTCAATTTTGACCTCTTGATCTGTAACCTTTTCTTGCAAAAAATGATATTTGATAGATATATGCTTGGTTCTAGAATGCATCACTGGATTCTTCGATATGTTTATGGCACTTGAGTTATCACAAAAGATAGAAATGGGTTCTTTGTATTCTACCTTGATGTCTCTGAGAGTTTGCTTCATACACAATACTTGGGTGCAACATGTTGTTGCTGCTACATACTCTGATTCTACTGTAGAAAGCTGTTAGGTTGTGGAGCTAAAAGCTTCACCAGGATGCAAACAGGAGATGTTACGGAGGATGCAGAGTTGCGGGGAGTTGCAGAATCAGTTGCAGGGAAACTAGTGTTGGTCTGATCAACTGACGTGGGTCAGATAGCAAAGAAGAAGCAACCGACATCGGTTACCAGTCGACCGACATCGATCATGGAGGAGCCAACGTCGACAGCCTGTGCGAGAACATGCAGTTTGCATGTTGATTCTGGAGAGTCTATTTTGAGACTGTTAGTTTGCATGTTGAAGGCTAGTCTTAGTCTTGAGTTGCGTGTCTAATTATTGTAATTAGGTTAGTCTAATTATTGTAAGCATGAGATCTATATATGGCCTCATGGGCTGTATTGTAAACTTGTAGCTAGTGAGTAAGAGAGCAATAAGCTCCTTCTGAGAGAAGAGAGCAATGGTGCGTTCCTCCTAGTGCCACATTACCAAGGTGGGTACTGGTTTGGAGAATCAGCAGGGTTCTTCGTATGTGTATGATATTGGTCAGCATGTGAGCATGAATTTCTATAGGAGATCTACAATGGTGAGTAAGGTCTAGTTATTTGCAGGTAGCAGCAGAGAGCAGGAGATCTACTTGGAGTACGGTTGTGTACTTGGTGAACTGGCAGCGTGTTACTAATTGGTTGGAGAGGTGAACATCAATTCTGTATTGGAGTTGATTGTTGTGACCAAGAGAGAGGGAAGAAGGTCTTGAGGTGTGGTGAACCTTTGAGGTGGAAGAAGAAGTGGCATCTTCTTTATTGTATATTCTTCTGAGTGATTAATACAATTGTGTATTGTCTCTCAATTCCTGTGTTGTTTCATATTTCTAGTTACTTTATATTTCTGGTTAAATTCTGTGTTTAGTTGCTAATACAAGAAGTAATCATATGTGCTCTAATTGGTGGAGCAAGATCCTGACACAGTGGGATCAGAGCATGTTTATTGTTCTAGGTTCCCTGTCAAGTGGTATCAGAGCCTTGGTTGTAGGTTCAAGAGCTGATACCATCAAGTGGTATCAGAGCTTTTGGTTGGGTTGACTAATAGGTGGTTTCAGATATGGTAGTGTTTTTGATTACAGGTCACTCACAGGGGTTTCAGATTGAGTGGGAGTATAGCAATGGCAGAAGATAGTAAGCTACGAATGAAGAAACTGAATAGCACGAATGGTCTGATTGGTGGAAAGAAAGAGCAGGTAAAAAGAGATTGCTGGTCGGTAGAAGATTAGCATGTAGAAGCATATGTTGCAGGTGATGTTGCATAGGATGTTCTGGATAAAGTGGAATCTTTGTTTACAGATTCTTTTGCCTCTTTCCATGCAGCCCGAAATAGAGCATCTTTTCATGGGTATGTCTTTGGAGACTTTGGAGAGATTTATTTAGGGGTTGGAGAGCCTTGTCAGATGATTGATGAAGGGGAAGTGAAGCTGAAATTATAGATGGATGACACATAGTGGTTGAAGGAAGTCATGCAGGTACCAGTCTTGGAGATTAGTCTAATTTCTTCAAAAAATTTGGGTGATGAGAGACGCACTGTAACTCTCACAGTGGATACACTTGAATTAGATGGTGGTAAGAAAGTAGGTATCCTTTATCTATCTACTTATATTACTTATTCACCTTTTGTTACAGAGATGTGGCTTTATAGGCTTGGCCACATATGTAGAAGGAGAATGCAAGTTTTGAAGTGGAAGCCAGATGTCTTTAACAAGCTAAAGAACTGGAAAGCTTTGGTGTTCATGGAGGAGATGACAGACAGAGATCAGGTGAGGGAACTAAATTATTCTGAGCAGGGCTGGGTTGATTTGATCAGGATTTTAATCCATGTAGAGCTCGCGGGTAAAAAGTTATCACTCACAGACAAACACAGGTACCAGCATTGGTCAGACAGTAACTGACATCGGCAATAAGAAGATTGACATCAGTCATGAAGAAACTGACGTCGGTAGAAAGGATACCAGCGTCGGCCAGGGAAACGACGTCGGCAGTCAGGGTCAGTACAGGGAGCTGACATCGGTCGGGAGTAGACTGGGAGATGGCTGAGATCGGTCACTGGAACAGATGGTGGGCAGACAACAAGCTGTCAACAAGTCTCAAACGCTCATATCAAGGTCAAAAAGGGTAAGTGAACCTCATATTCATTGTTCACCTTCTTTATATTGCTTATTGATGGTCAAGAACTAGGAAGATGTGAAGAAGCAATGCATGTAGAATCTAGATACAGTGGGAGCTTGGCATGGATGAGGAGTGTGAGTCCTTGGAGAAGAACCATACAGGTATTTGTTGGTAGAGTTGTTAGCTGGAAGTAAGCACTGAGAGATGGAATGGATTCCCAAGTTAAAGAAGAGAGTGGATGGATACGTGAGACGGAAGGCCAAGACATATGGTCTTGAGGAAGCTGCAGGACAGTGGTACAGGTTTTGACAGGTGGATGACTAAGCATGGCTTCAGTCAATGTCAGTGTAACTATTGTGTTTATCTTACCAGGTAGATGATGGTCGCAACATTATCTTGTTACTATATGTGGGCGATTTGCTAGCAGGTTTGTACATACAGGGATTTGCTGAGCTAAGGATAAGTTTAGTTCAGAGGTGTGTCATGAAGAATTTGAAGCAGAAAAATTCTTTGGCATAAGAGACATGGAGATTTTATCTCTAGTGGGAGCTGATGTGAAGACGGTGTTGGTGGGGTTCATGATGCAGGATGCAGAATCGAAAAGCACACCAAGGGCTGGACAGTTCAAGCTTAGCTTGGAACAGGGTTTGAAATCACATGAGGTCTTGTGTAGACCTGAGCTTTCCCAAGCAGTGGGGGTTGTCAAAAAGCATGGAGCCAATTCAGGGAAGGAGTACTGGAGGGAAATTTAGTGGGACTAGCAGCAGGGATTCTTGTTATGCAGGGTCAAGTTCTTCACTACATGTATATGTAGGTTCGAATGTGGCAGGTTACTTGAATGACAGGGGTAGCATCACAGGTCGTGTGGTGGTTGGTCTTTAGGGTTGATCTTGAAGAGGAATACAAGCCAGGGAATAATTTAGACAGTGTACAGGCACAGGTACAGGTGCAGCTATTTATCTCCAAGTGGGAGATTGTTAGGTTGTGGAGCTAAAAGCTTCACTAGGATGTAAATAGGAGAAGTTACAGAGGATGCAGAGTTGTGGGGAGTTACAAAATCAGTTGCAGGGAAACTGGCGTCGGTCTGATCAACTGACGTCGGTCAGATAGCAAAGAAGAAGCAACCGGCATCGGTTACCAGTTAGCTGACATCGATCATGGAGGAGCTGACGTCGGCAGCCTGTGTGAGAACATGCAGTTTGCATGTTGATTCTGGAGAGTCTATTTTGAGACTGTTAGTTTGCATGTTGAAGGCTAGTCTTAGTCTTGAGTTGCATGTCTAATTATTGTAATTAGGTTAGTCTAATTATTGTAAGCATGAGATCTATATATGGACTCATGGGCTATATTGTAAACTTGTAGCTAGTGAGTAAGAGAGCAATAAGCTCCTTCTGAGAGAAGAGAGCAATGGTGCGTTCCTCCTAGTGCCACAGTACCAAGGTGGGTACTGGTTTGGAGAATCAGCAGGGTTCTTCGTATGTGTATGATCTTGGTCAGCATGTGGGCATGACTTTCTATAGGAGATCTACAATGGTGAGTAAGGTCTAGTTATTTGCAGGTAGCAGCAGAGAGCAGGAGATCTACTTGGAGTATGGTTGTGTACTTGGTGAACTGGCAGCGTATTACTGACTGGTTGGAGAGGTGAACATCAATTCTGTATTGGAGTTGATTGTTGCGACCAAGAGAGAGAGGGAAGAAGGTCTTGAGGTGTGGCGAACCTTTGAGGTGGAAGAAGACGTGGCATCTTCTTTATTGTATATTCTTTTGAGTGATTATTAATACAATTGTGTATTGTCTCTCAATTCCTGTGTTGTTTCATATTTCTAGTTACTTTATATTTCTGGTTAAATTCCATGTTTAGTTGCTAATACAAGAAGTAATCATATGTGCTCTAATTGGTGGAGCAAGATCCTGACACAGTGGGATCAGAGCATGTTTATTGTTCTAGGTTCTCTGACAAAAGCATAATTGACTCTTGCTTTTTGCTTAGCCATGACACAAGTCTATTTTCAAGGAAGAATGCACCACCACTAGTGCTTCTCCTATCATCCACACTTCCTGCCCAATTAGCATCTGCATATGCAATCAAAGTGAGATCATCACTTGTAGGGTGCCATAGATCATAGTCAATTGTGCTCTTGATGTATTTGAAGATTCTTTTCATAGATTTGACATGTGATTCCTTGGGAGTTGCTTGAAATCTTTCAACCATGCATATAACTTGCATGATGTCTAGTCTTGATGTAGTTAGGTACAATAGGTTGCCTATCATTGATCTATACAAAGTATTATTTAGATCAAGGGACTCATCTTCTTTGCTCAACTTGCATCCAGTTATCATGGGAGTACTCACTAGTTTACTGTCTTCCATTCAAATTTTTTTGAGCATCTCCTTTGCATACTTGGATTGAGATATGAATATCCCTTCATTGGTTTGTGCAATTTGTAAACCAAGAAAGAACAAAATTTCTCCTACCATAGACATTTAAATTCATTTTGCATTTATGTGGAAAACTCTTTGCACATATTACTATTGCCACCTCTAAAGATGATATCATCGACATAGACAACAATAATCAACATATGCTTACCTTATTATTTAAAGTACAAATTGTTGTCTGCACATCCTTTGCCAAATCCTTGTTATTGCAGGTTTTAATCCAATCTTCAATACCATGCTCTAGGTGCCTGTTTCAGACCATATAATGCCTTTTTCAGTCTACACACATAATCTTCTTCATCCACTAGCTAAAAACCTTCTAGTTGTTAAATGTAAACTTCCTCTTCTAAGTTTTCATTCAAGAAGGTTGAATTTACATCCATTTGATATACTTTGAACTTCTTATGAATAAGAAATGCCAAAAACATTCTTATGGCTTCCACTCTTACCACTGGAGCAAATGTCTCTTCAAAGTCTATGCCTTCTACTTGTGCATATCCCTTGCACACCGATCTTGTTTTATTTCTTATGACAGCTCCATCTTCATTGAGTTTATTTCTGTAAACCCATTTTGTTCTTATCACATTCTTGTTTGAGGGTCTACGAACCAATTCCCATGTTCTATTCTTATCTATTTGACTCAGTTCTTCTTCCATGGATATTAACCAATTTTCATCCTTGTTGGCTTCACTAAAAGTTTTAGGGTTAAATTCTAAAAATAGAGCAAAACTTACTTGCTCCTTTCTAAAAATAGAGCAAAACTTACTTGCTCCTTGTTCATTACAACTCTTCTCCTAGTCTAAACTCCCTCATTTTTGTTGCCAATTATTTGCTCATTGGGATGTTCCTTTTAAACAAACCTTATAGGTGCATTTTCACTTCTTTCTTCCTCCTCTTCACTATCTTCTTCTACATTTTTAGCTTCTTCTAATTCTTTAATTTTGATTTCCTCAACAGGTTCATCATGTTTAACTCCTTTAACTTTGGCATTGATGCTCTCAACTATTTTATACAGCCTCTTATTATAACATACATAGGCTTTACTATGAGTGGAGTAACCAAAAAAAATTCTCTAATCACATTTTGAGTCAAAGATGCCTAGTTTGTCCTCCTTTATTCTAATGTAGCATTTGATTCCAAACACTCTAAAGTATTTAACTGATGCAGGATTTCCATACCATAGTTCATATGGTATTTTATCACTTTTTATCCTCAGTTGAACTCTATTCAGGATGTAAACTACTGTCTGGACTACTTCTCTCCAATATCCATCAGATAATTTGGCCTCTTTCAACATTGTTCTGGCCATGTCCTTAATAGTCTTATTCTTTCTCTTATTAACTCCATTTTGTTGTGGAGTTCTTGTAACAGAGTAGTGCCTTTTAATCCCATGTTTCTCACAATATTGTATGAACTCATTGGAGGTGAATTCTCCACCTTTATCTAATCTCAAATATTTGATCTTTCTTCTAATTTCATTCTCAACCATGGCCCTAAAGATCTTAAATCTCTCAAAGGCTTGATATTTGTCCTTCTAAAAACTTACCTATGTCATTTTTGAATAATCATCTATGACTAACATGAAGTAATAAACTCCTTTTGATCCTCTTGTTTGGGTAGGACCACAGAGATCAGTATGGACTAATTGCAGAGGCTTTATAGTCATATATTCTTTTGTTTGAAACTTGACACTTGTTTGCTTGCCTAATTGACATTATCTACATGTGGTATCTGTGGGTTTGGATATCTTGGGAATATGTCTTACACACTTATTTGATCCTAATTTGACTAGATTATCAAAATTTACATGTCCCATTCTCCTATGCCACAACCAACCTTCATCAACTTTTCCTATGAGACAACTATTACTGTTTATCTCAACAAGATTGTAAATATTATTCTTGATCATTTTCCCTTCTGCAACTATTTTTATAGATCTCTTTATCTTGCATCCTTTGGCATCAAATGTGACCTTATATCCATTGTCACACATTTGGCTGACACTTAGTAGATTATGCTTCAGTCTTTTGACATAAATAATGCCATGTGTAGGAAGTTTACCATCAATGTGCAAGGTTCTTTTGCCTTTGATTTTTACTGATGTGTTGTCTCCCAAGCTGATAGTTCCTTCCTTGCATTTGTTTAACTTGGTGAACTTGCTCTTTTCATCAATAATGTGCTTTGAGCACCCACTATCTATCACCCACAAATTTTGCTCTTTGGCATGAAGTGTTGTTTGAACCATCAAGAATTGCTTTCTCACTTTCCATATCTTATTAAGTTCCTCATATGTCTTTTTATTTCCTTCATTAATGACTTGTGAACCTTTGTTCTTATTAGGAGACTTGTCTTTCTTTACATTTCTTATTTTTGACATTACAAGGTTAGTCCTATAATGTATGGCTATATGACCAAAATTATTGTAATTGTCGCATATTATACTTGAATCTAACAAAGGACCAAATGAGTTTATACTTACAAAATTAGTACTCCTTGTAGGTACAACTCTACATTCAATATCCCTATGACCAAACTAATTACAGTTGTAACAATATCCATAAAAGGATGAATAATACCTGGTCATAACATTCTTTGGTGTAGCATATTGAAATTTCATATACTTTCTTTTCTTCAAATCTACCACTTTAGTATATCCTCTTGCATCTTTGATTTCAGGCTTCTTTTCAAGATTCATTCTTCTCATCTTATCTTTGTTTGGATCATTCTTAGTGTCCTTTTTGATCCTTCCTTCTTTTGCTTATGTTCCTCCTATTTTGAAATTATCATATAGGTTGGTTGATGTACTGGTTGATGAGCCATTTCCTTTCTCATATCCAAGACCAGATTTTTTATTTGAAGGCTTCTAACTACTAATTAGTTCATTAAGAATGTATGATCATTTTGTCAAATTTAGACTTTTGTCTATTTGACTTTTTGATTTCTTAAGTTCTTTCCTCAAAGCTACTATTTCTGCCTCAAGCTTCATACATTCTTTAGATTTTGTCTATAGTTCCATCTTAACTACTTATTCTATTCTTTTAGCTTCCTCAAGTTGAGTTTTTAGAGTCACTATCATTTGATTATATTTTTCAAGCTTCTTCTACCCAAGCTTCTTCTATTTTGAGTTCTCTTTTCTTATTTCTCAATCTCTTCTAGCGCAAAAACTAGATCACTTTCTAGATTGACTTCAGCTTCTTCTTCATCCCAATCTTCATCTTCATCCTGTTCTTGATTTATGGGAATGGATTCTTCAACCATAAACATGGATTCTTTTCCTTTTTCTATGAAAGCATAGTCATGATCATCATCCGAACTATCGCTGTCACTACCCTTCACTAAGTCACTATCTTCTTTTGTGTATAACCCTTTCTTACTCTTGAAGATGTTTTTCCTTTTTGCATAGTGGGGTTTCACCTTTTTGTTGTTCTCTTCTTGCTCAGAATTGTCCTTTTTATTGTATGGACATTTGGCAGCAAAGTGTCCAACCTTATCGTGATTAAAACATTTGAATAGTACATTGCCTTTATATTTTCCTAATCCCCTTTTTAGTTTTCTGATGAAATTAGCTTCTTCTCCATCAGACTCCTTAGATTCAGACATAGAAATTTATTCTTTTGCCTGATTTGATACTTTAAATGCATCTTCCTTTTTAAAAGTGTCAATCTCTCCCATTCTCATCTCATAGGCTGTGAATGTTCCATACAACTCATCACCAATGAGTTTGTCCAAATCTCTTGCTTAATCTATTGTAGAAATTTTTGAATCATATCTTGATGGTAGTGATCTTAACACTTTCTTGAGTATAGTCGACTCTTCTATTTCTTTACTAAGACCTCTAATAGTATTCACTATTTCATCTACCCTGAGGAGGTAGTCGGTAATCTTTTCTTCTTCATTCATCTTAAGACTCTCAAACTTCCCTTTGTATGTTTGTAGCTTGGCTTGTTTCACTCTGTCATATCCTTCATAAATACTCTTTAACTTGTTTTAGATGTCTTTTGCACTTTGACAATGCATAACTTTGACAAATTCTAAGTTTGACAGTGCACAAAGAACAACATTCTTTACTTTGGCATTCTTTTCATATGCCTTCTTGGTAGCCTGAATAGTAGGAGTTATAGTAGGATCTATATATCCATTTACTACAGACATCCATACATCAAATTCTAATGAAGATAAATATGGTTCCATTCATATGCTCTAGAAAGCATAGTTGGATCCATCAAATAGAGGTGCTTTTTTGGAGGAGGATCCTTCATGACTAGTCATTGTGTTCACAGACCAAGATCTACCTGAGCTAATTAAGCTTATCCTAAAGAACCCTAGGCTTTGATACCAATTGTTGAACATAATTATCTACTGAGAGGGGGGGGGGGTGAATCAGTAGATTAGCTAAATACTAGTTCTTTTAACTTTTTAATGAAAATATAAAAACATGTGCATATTAAATAATAAATGTAGAGATCACACACACACACATAAAGGAAAAATACATCAGATTTATATGTGGAAAACCCAAATGGAAAAACCATGGTGAGAATAGCCATTAGAATCTACTATTCTAATCTAGCCTCACAGTTAAATGCCTCACTAGCAAACCTCATTGGTTACATTCAAGAGGACCCACTCTAAGGAAGCACCCACTTCCTAACTGAGCACCAACTCAGCCTATCTGATGGCACCAACTTATCAAATTTATGAAGCTACAACTTCAGAATACAAAACAAATTCATAAGTGAATCCAAATATATTATTCTATTACACGTCTGATCTGTAACTACTCAAACACTGCACATTCTCTATGTGTCTATAATTATTCTCTACCTTTTAATCTGTCTGCATATGTCTCTAATAGATAGCCTTTGATTCACTCTCAAATTTATAATGGAAACAATAACATAACAATATTATGAAGTCATATATTTATATAATTAATTTTTAGGGTTTCACATCTCCAATTGCATTCATACTTCAACTGCACTTAACTGGTTCTAATTTAATGTGATTTTGACATACACACTTTTCATGTCTTGATTCATGCTTCACATCGTAATTTTTGGTTTCTTTACTATATTTATCAATTGCTGGATTTATGTTATTACTGCATCATTTCTTTTTCACACTTTAACTCCCCTTTTCTAGTTTTTCATTTAATACAAATTTGATATATACCCTTTTCATATCTCAGTTCATGCATCACATCGTAATGTTCTAGTCTCTTTATTATATTTAGCAATTGCTAGATTCAAGTCATTACTTTGATGTATCCTTAATCGATGATTGATCAGTTGGATCGATCAATCTCAAACTTCATGTAGACTTCTTGAGCTCACCAATAGTCTAGTTAAGGATTATTCATCTTGTCATTCGCACCATTCACTGTCTATCTTGAACTGTTAGATATTTCCATTTTTGAATTAGAACCATCGATCTCTCTTGCATTAACCATCAAGCTCTTTCTTGCAACTCGATATTTTCTATATGATTGGTTTGATTTCACTCTTTTTGATTAAATTTGATATGTTCAATCTTTAATCTCACCTTGATCCTTTGGCAATATTGCACGTGTCTCTTCTTCATTTAGACTACCCTTTTATTGCAAGCTTTTGTCAAAGTCCCCTTCAGAATAATTTATGTAGGTTTTCTATCCAAGTCCAATTTCCACAGGCTTTTTGTCAGGGATAATTTTCATGGGTTTTTTGTCAAGGGATCTTTGGCCACTTTGCAAACTATCTTTCAAATTTTTTGTAAAGGTCTACATACCTTTTGACTTTTCTACAAACTACCCTTTGGTATTCTTGTAGGCATTTACATACCCTTAGAAATAATTTAGGTAGGATTTTTGTTCGATAGATTAGTTCTTGCCAATATTTCCAAAAGAATTGTCCTTGCCAATATTTTCAAAGTAATTATTTTTTCCAAGTTTTTCAAAAAAAAGTATTCACCAATATTTCTAAAAGAATTGTCTTTTCCAATATTTCCAAAAAATTGTCTTCGCCAATATTTCCCAAAGAATTGTCTTTGCCAATTTTTTTGAATGAATTATCTTTGCCAAGTTTTCTGAATAAATTGTCTTCACCAATATTTTTGAAAGAATTATCTAAGTTTGAAGACCAATTCGGGTTCTCTACATGGCTTTACTTATAAAGTTCATAAGTAAAGTAGTGAAATCACTTGACAATCTCAATTTCCTCCACTAGACCCATTCGGGTTCTTCAGATTGCTTAGCTTATAAAAATAAATGCAGCTAAGTAGTTCAAAAACCCAATTAACTCACCTAGACCAATTCGGGTTCTTGACACTGCTCAACTTATAAATATGAAAGAAGTTAAGTTGTTCTGTAAACCCGATCAACTCTCCCTTGACCCATTCGGGTTTTTGACAGTGCTCAACTTATAAAATTGAAAGGAAGTTAAGTCACTTGGTAAACCTGATCAACTCCACTAAACCAACTTAGGTTCTTGAAACTACTTAATTTATAAAATCAAATGAAGTTAAGTCTTTTAAAAAACCCGATCAACTCATGAGGCAAGAATCATTCAGATTTATCAACATGCTTGACTAAAAAGATAAAGAGAAGAGAAATAGTCTTACAAACCTAATTTACTCCACAAGTCTATGCAATGCAACACCTTATTTATTAATGCTTGATATAACATTCATCATTTGACATCAATGATAATTTTACAGGACTCAAATTGCCAACAATTGGAAACCTTGTGTCATTAAGCTTGAGGTTCAAAACATGATCATAGGTTTTTTCTTATTTCACTTTGCTAATTTTGACTGGAGTAAGGCTATTTTCAACCATAGTTCCTAGTTTATTCATAATACTCTTGTGGTATTTTCTCATTAGACCATGGATTTCCAAGTCTTTGAGTAAGCTAAGCTCAAAATCTAATCCTAGATTAAGATTCCATATCTTCCTATCCACCTTTGGGGCTTTGTTGAACAACTCATCAAACCCTCATGGGGATTCATTTTCCATAAGAAACAAAAATTCTATGCGGCTCACCCATAAAAGTTAGTGTGTGTTGAAATTGACCTAGCCAATGACTTGAAGGAAACCATTGACATACATATTGGTGAAACTCAATTTTCACAATGTGTTATTTACACTATTAATCTAAATACTTATTTCCACTACCAATCCTCATACCATATGATTTGATAATGCCCTTCGATGGCTACTTCTTGACATGCTCCATAGTAAAAAGGTGTGACATTAAATAAGCTGACTAGCTTCACTAGTGATAAAAGGACCACTATGACTAATAAAAATAATTCTTCAAATTCTTATAGTGATTATGGGCCATAAATTGATTTGTATCGACTTAGAGATGGTCCCAGAGTGAGATTATCTACTCTTATTGACAAAAAAACTCTCTCACATGACGCAGATAGTGGCCACCATTATGCACTCACACCCTGAAACTATCACTTCCCAATCATCATAACCCCATTCTGGGATGATATTCACATACATGAAAATGTGGTGTCATTTGATCATAAAATTATGCTTAGTTAGTCCCGTAGTCCCTCTCCTTTGGAATATGGAGAATATGTTCAAGGAAAATGATGTCCCTTTCAAATGATTGAATTTATGTACGAAAATGAGACAAAGCTTACATTTGCTACCAAGTTTGTAGCCCTCAATGATATCAAGGAGGGAAATTGATGCTTCCCCATGATAGTTTACTCTTCGAATGTTCATGACCTCATTGAACTGACCTGTAGGTAGGCAGTTAGGGACAATTTTCATAGATTTCATAATATGAAAATGTTGTGTTTGAAAGAGGTTAAAATTTATACTTTTATTCTTCAATCTACTGCTCACAGGATTTGGATAAGTACACTCTTCTAGGTATCTAATCATGAGCCTGGTCATGGAGGAGTCATCATATTGTTAGCACCAGAACTTTCATAGAATATTATTTCTTGGGAGTCTAGCCCTACCTATTAGGTGGTGTGGACCCTTTTTTTATTTTGACAAATGACTTATTGGGTTGGGAAACTTGTATGATTCAAATGATGATGTCAAAATATCTCTACTTTTAAGGTGGCTAGAATATTTTATTACTGAAGATCACTAGATTATCTATGGTGATTTTAACATGGTGGAATGCAATAAAGATAACAAATGTCACATTCATATTCATTGGTGTGTTGGGGATTGAGAAACATGATTCTACATGCATGATAAGCTTGAAATATATGATTCCAATCACTGATAAAAGAGAAAATCTATTTCATCTTGGTTTACCTGGCCAAACTTTAAACAAATTCAAGACATAGTGGTTAAAAGGCTAGATCATGATTCACTCACAAAGTATGACTTTTTTGTTGGGAGGAGGATGGATAAACCGGAAGCACACAATTTGATTACTAAACCAAGCAACTTAATATGCGGAAATTAACCAGATTCACCAAGTAACTAGAATTCAGAATAACACATGATATGAGAGACAATACCAAATTGTATTAACACTTTATACAGAAAAGAATACAATAAAGAAGATGCCACTTCTTCTCCACCACCTTACAGAGGTTTCCCACACCTCAAGTGAACAGTAATTCTCCTCCCCAAAGCTCTCCCTCTCAGGTCCCAACACCCAACTCAAAATACAGAGTTGGTGTTCACCTCCCATGCTCCACGCACACCACAAGTGCTCCACGCACTCCACAAGCACTCCACGTGCTCCACAAGTACTCAAGGTACTTCAAGTAGATCTCCCATGAATCTGCAACAACCTGTAATTCAACAGACCATACTTCTGGAAGGAACTCCCTTGCCTTCCTCTTGTTCTATCCGAGTACACACCTGTACTCCAAGTAGATCATGCCTGATACTGCTCCCTATTGTGATGTTGTCTGTATGACCTTGCACACCTGCAAATCAAACAATGGTTCTATTCACCTGTGAACCTCGACCTTGCACACACATACACCTGCAGATCAACGATCTTACTTACCATGTAGATCTCCTATATAGGCCATGCAACTGTGACCAAGATCCTACACTCTTGAAGAACCCAGCTGGCTCTCCAATCCAGCACCAACACACCTGGTACTGTGGCACTAGGAGGAACGCACCATAGCTCTACCTCACACACAGAAGGAGCTTATAATTATGCTCTCTTACTCCCTAGCACACTTTTCCAATACAACCATGAGTCTATTATATAGATCTCATCCAAACAATGATTAGACATCTAATTACCATAATTAGATCCGCAGCTATGAGTCTAAAATTAGCACTCATCATGCAAACTCTTGGTTCGTTAGCTAACTGCCCGTAAATAGCTCGCAGTCGAACCACACAGGCGACCGACGTCGGTCCCTGTCCGCCTGGGGTCGCCGACGCCGGCCGATATATGACCGACGTCGGTTGCCTTCCTGTCTTACCCTGCCGACGTCGGTTGGCCAGACCAACGCCAAACACTTCTGACACTCAGCAACTCATTCTGCAACCTCCTCCATGTCTGCATCAGTGAAGCTTTTAGCTCCACAATCCTAACAATCTCCCACTTGGAGATAAACAGCTGCACTGTACCTGTACCTGTACTCTGTCTAATCTGTTTCCTGGTTTGTATCCCTCTTCAAGCTCCCACCTGAAGAAAACCCACCACACATCCCGTGGTGTACCACCTGTCATCCGAGCAACCTGCCACATCCAAACCTACAACACCTGTAGTGAAGTCCTGACCCTGCATAGCAACACCTGCTGCCGGTCCCTCTCAAGAAAACCTGAGAACCCACTTCCCCGAATTGGCTCCTAACTCTCTGACAGCTCCCACTGCATGGGAATACTCAGGTCTATACCAGACCTCATGTGATTTCAGACACTGTACCTGTCCAGCCCTTAGTGTGCTCTGGCTCTGCAACCCGAACCTCGCCAACACCTGATTCACATCAGCTCCCACTCGAGACAAAATCAACCTGTGATCTCCATGCCTCCCATGTCAAAGAATTCCGCTGCTCCAAACTCCTCATGACATGCCACTGAACTAATCTTACCCTTAGCTCAGCAAAACCCTGTATGTACACCCCTGCTAGCTAGCATACTATCCACATACAGCAACAGAATGATGTCGCGACTCATCATCCCCCTGGTAAGCCAAACCACAGTAGTTACCCTGACATTGACTGAAGCCATGCTCCGTCCTCCACCTGTCAAAACCTGTACCACTGTCCTGCAGCTCCACAAGACCATATACCTGGTCTTCCGTCTCACGTATCCGTTCTCTCTATTCTTCTACTAAGGTATCCATTCGTTTCTGTGCTTTCATACCTGCTGGCATCCCTACCAAAACACACCTGTCTGGTTCTCCTCCAAGGAATCACATCCTCATCCATGCCAAGCTCACACCTGTTTCCTGGATCCTTCCTGCTCTACAATCAGCAACATGTATGAAGAAGAGGAACAACGAATTTGAGGGCCTACTTACGCCTTCAGTCCTCTGTATGGGTGTTTGAGACTCCTTGACAGCGTGCTGTCCACCTAAAATCCGTTTACAGTGACCGACCTCGGTCACCCCACAGTCTGCATCCGACCGACGTCGGTTCCATGCGTCTATACCTGACTACCAACCTGCCTGCGCTGGTGTCCCTGCTGCTGACGTCGGTCCTAATAACTGACATCGGTCTTACATACTGCCGACGTCGGTCCCATGACCGACATCGGTCTTACCCTGCTCGACATCACCGTCTTCGGTCTGCACATGACCGACATCGGCACCTGTCTGTTCGACGCCGGTTCCTCCTGACCGACATCGGTACCTGTGTTCGCCTGTGATTGATGACTTTTTACCCGCGAGCTTCTTTGAATCAAAATCCATGTCCAAACTGCCCTGCTCAGAAGTATCCAGCCACATCCACTGGGTTCTGTCCGCCATCTCCTCCATGAACACCAAGGCTTTCCAGTTCTTAAGCCTGTCAAATATATCTGTCTTCCACTTAAGAACATGCATCTCCTTCCTGCTCATGTGACCAAGCCTACGAAGCCACGTCTCCGCAACAAAAGAAGAATCAGTAATATAAACAAGTAGATAAAGGATACCTGTTTTCTTACCACCAGCTAATTCAAGTGCATCCGCTGTGAGAGTTCTTGTGCATCTCTCATCACCCAATCTTTCTGAAGAAATTAGCCATATCTCCAAACCTGGGACCTGCATGACCTTCATCAACACCTGTGTGTTGGCCGCCTGCAATTTCAGCTTCACTTCCCCTTTGCCAATTCTTTGGCAAGGCTCACCAGCTCCTCTACCTGGAACTGCATGGAAAGAGGCAACCAAATCTTTTAACCAAGATTCAACTTTATCCAAGAAACCTGCAAACACATCCTGTGCAACAACACCTGCTACATCTGTATCTTCAGTTTCTTCATGCTGATCTGCTACCAACCAGCAATAATCTTTTACCTGCTCTTTCTTTCCATAGGACCGTGAGTGACCATCTGTGCTTTTCAACTCCTCCATTCTTAGCTTACTTTGATCTGCTGTTGCTCTACTCCCACTCGATCAGAAACCCCTGAGAGTGCCCTGTAACCAAACACAAACCCTGCTTCCTCCAACCTTAGCTCAGATACCACTTGTTGGTATCAAGCTCAAGAACCTACAACCTGGCTCTGATACCACTTGTTGGGAGGAGGATGGATAAACCGGAAGCACACAATTTGATTACTAAACCAAGCAACTTAATATGCGGAAATTAACCAGATTCACCAAGTAACTAGAATTCAGAATAACACATGATATGAGAGACAATACCAAATTGTATTAACACTTTATACAGAAAAGAATACAATAAAGAAGATGCCACTTCTTCTCCACCACCTTACAGAGGTTTCCCACACCTCAAGTGAACAGTAATTCTCCTCCCCAAAGCTCTCCCTCTCAGGTCCCAACACCCAACTCAAAATACAGAGTTGGTGTTCACCTCCCGTGCTCCACGCACACCACAAGTGCTCCACGCACTCCACAAGCACTCCACGTGCTCCACAAGTACTCAAGGTACTTCAAGTAGATCTCCCATGAATCTACAACAACCTACAATTCAACAGACCATACTTCTGGAAGGAACTCCCTTGCCTTCCTCTTGTTCTATCCGAGTACACACCTGTACTCCAAGTAGATCATGCCTGATACTGCTCCCTGTTGTGATGCTGTCTGTATGACCTTGCACACCTGCAAATCAAACAATGGTTCTATTCACCTGTGAACCTCGACCTTGCACACACATACACCTGCAGATCAATGATCTTACTTACCATGTAGATCTCCTATATAGGCCATGCAACTGTGACCAAGATCCTACACTCTTGAAGAACCCAGCTGGCTCTCCAATCCAGCACCAACACACCTGGTACTGTGGCACTAGGAGGAACGCACCATAGCTCTACCTCACACACAGAAGGAGCTTATAATTATGCTCTCTTACTCCCTAGCACACTTTTCCAATACAACCATGAGTCTATTATATAGATCTCATCCAAACAATGATTAGACATCTAATTACCATAATTAGATCCGCAGCTATGAGTCTAAAATTAGCACTCATCATGCAAACTCTTGGTTCGTTAGCTAACTGCCCGTAAATAGCTCGCAGTCGAACCACACAGGCGACCGACGTCGGTCCCTGTCCGCCTGGGGTCGCCGACGCCGGCCGATATATGACCGACGTCGGTTGCCTTCCTGTCTTACCCTGCCGACGCCGGTTGGCCAGACCAACGCCAAACACTTCTGACACTCAGCAACTCATTCTGCAACCTCCTCCATGTCTGCATCAGTGAAGCTTTTAGCTCCACAATCCTAACATTTTTCTCCTCTAATTACACTACTCACCCAATATATTTCATTAATGATGCCATTCTTTTAGACTATCAAAATATTTAATTATGTATTTTAATGGATCACTTGTCAAACCAAATCAACTAAGACCCAGTTCTATCTCAATACTACTCATCTCAGCGATGAGATAACTATAGGCCACATCAAATGTATTTAGAATCTAGTTTTTAGACCCATAGGAGACACATTGGATTGATTGGTAGGATGATGCCATTACTTGGACTACCACATTTATTATATTATATGGTAATCAAACATATATATATTCAAACAACATGTTCACAAAGAATCATATCATTAATTCCATAGGATTTCACAAGAACTTGACAATTATCCATTTAATGTTTATTTTTAATCTCATGATGCTCAATGGAGACAAAGATAAAAATTGAGGAAGGTAAAAAGCCATGGGATCCCAACTCAGAGCTATAATCCAATGGTTAAAAGTGGGTGATAGGTTTACTAAATAATTATTTTATCATCTTCACTCCATACAAGTTATAGATAGAATTAAATCCATTAAAGATGTGAATGCTAGGTTTACCAAGCTCCTGGACATCTTGTAAGCTTTTTTGCACCATTATCATGGAGTTTTTACCACTTGACCATCTTCCCCAACTCGTTAAGAAACTCTCCTACAATGCCTTCAAGATTTCCCCTACAATCTTTCAGAAGCATAAAGAGTTTCTTGTGATAAACCTCTTAGTTTGAATGATCTCAAGGAAGAAATAATGCATATGGCCTCTGATAGATCCTAGCATTGAAGGTTTCCCATGTGAATTTTATCAAGTCCTTTGAGACAATGTTGGACAAGATATTTAGAAAGTCTATTATGAATTTATTTTATCCAACTCTTTAAGTCCTCATCAATCAAGATAATATCAAATTCATTCCAAAGGTTGGAGATCATGAGAATATTACTAACTTGATACATATCACTCTTTTGAATGTCTCCTATAAAATCATTGCTAAAGCCCTTTCCCTTAGGCCGAGACATATTCTTCCTCTCATTTTTATAAGTGAACAAAAAATATTTATCCAACACATGTAGATTATAGACAATGTTATTGTCTTTTTGGAGGGTATGGAATGGGCCAAAGTCTTTATTCAAAATACCATGTTTTTGAAGATTGAATTTTATAAATATTATGACAAGATTGAGTGACCCTTCATAATTACAATGCTTCAAGCTCTTGGATTTGGCCCCCAGTTCATCCACAAAATTAATATGCTATTTCAAAAGTTTGGAGCTTGTAGTACCATTAATGGAGTGCAATCTCACAAGTTTTTGCTATCTAGGTCTATTAGGCAAGGTTTCCCCTTGGCTCCCTCTCTATATTTTCTTGCTACAGAATGGTTAAACTACCTACTAGCCAATTAATCTTCAAGAGGTTTGATGAAATAAGTCTCTCTCCCTCATTTTGAACAACAACTCATCAATGGGAATTTTGTATATGATTATTTTCTTATCCTTTTGGAGGAAGAATATTCAATCAAGAATGCCATGGAATGTTTTGATTTTTTTGCCTTGTGTCCATTTCCTATATTTAGTGGAGAAAGATTCAATGCTAAAAACAATATATCACCCAAAAACCTCTTTGGATGAAAGGATATCAATGGAAATGGATTCATTTAGGTGTGCAATTTAAGTTTATAGGTATTCTCTTTACTTTTCCACATTTTCCATCTGAGCTTTAGTCATATGTTGTTTAGAGGGTTAAGAAAAATATTGCCTATTGGATCAATAAACCTCTTTCTTGCGTAGGAAAGTTTCAAGTTTGTTCCAAAGTGTTGGTTACTACCCATGTTTACTATTCTTCTTGTTGGGATACTTCCAAATCTACCTATACTACATCAAAGAAGTTACTGTGAAAATTTCTCTTAGAAAATTTAGAAGGCCACAAGGGTTTCCACTGGGTCTTGTGGGATATTTTTTTATATACCTAATGAATCAGAGAGCCTTGGGCTCATTACCATCAAGCTTTAAGACCATGCCTTAGGTGTCAAGTGGATCATCAAAATATTAGAAGGGGATGAGACTTGGAAGGTTATGTTGAGGCATTGCATTATCACAAGAAGGTTCCCATTCTAAAATGGTTTCTACCCTTACTACCATTGGATTTTTTTTAGAATTGCATTTAACGTTCTAAAATTTTCTTCCATTTAAAAAAAAAATGAATTTATTGGTAGGATTGCTTCTGAGTAACAATATATCATATATTGTATAAATTTAAATTTATTTGTGAGAAAAGGTGATTGTTATTTCTTCATCCTATATGCAAATTCAAGTTCAAGTAGGAAATATGGCTATGGACCTCCACCACCTATTGGAGATCCTCAACCACTAGGGGAGTGCCTCTTTCACCATGATCTAGATATCGCCTGATGGCTCGACCCATGGCTTGCCACTTCCTCCTCCTAGATGGAATCAAAATATGATTCAATCCAGATGTAGGGGCCACTTCTTTCCTTACCATCCCCCAGGGCATGAATAGAGTTCTCAGGTCAAGTCTGATGTTGGTCATTCTCAATGCTCTTTGGTTACTACTGTTGGTGTTTCCCAATTGATTGATGGATGGTCTATCACTATGTATGATGATCCCATAAATGGTTGGATTGATCTGAATATTTTTGATGTGGAGTTACCTACTTGGATAGTGTTTTCCAAGGATGATCCTCTGCCTCCATCTCCTGGTGTGGTGGCATGTTCTTAAATCTTTGCTCTCTAGTTTTTTTGTAGTTTTGTGAACCATGCCTTGAGCATATGATTTTTGATTGTGTATTGAGTTGGTTTATTACTCTGGTAAGGAGTGTGAATCATGATGTGTTGGGCTACTTTACTTTGTAACCTTCTATTTGTATTAATTATTCTTTTTTGTTAATATAATGTGAACCATTCCAATATTAAATTTATTTGTAAGAAATATGGCTATAAAAATTGAATATAGAACAAAGTATTCTCCTTCCAAAAAAAAAATGATAATTATTATATTAATTGGTTGAAAAATAATTATGATTTGTTGGCATCTTAAAATTTAACTAGTTTCATAATTCTAAGCAATATCTATTCAAATTCATCTTGAAATGGTCATTCCTACATAACATTTTTTTTCTAACTTGATTATGACAAATGAAATAAAGATGTTCTTCAAACAAACACAATTCAAAACAATGTATGCTTACTTAAAAAAAAAACTTAAATATTAAAATGGGAAGAGGTACATATTTAAAAATGTGATACTATTTTGTAACCTATAGGTTAAAAGATGCTTAAAATGACATTATGAATTTTTTTTCTGAATTAAAAAAAATTGGGATTTTAGGAAAGAAGTAAAATGGAGATAGGATTGAGGGAATGTGTTAATGTTTCATGACTTTACAATAATGTTGTAATATGGTTAATCTTTAATAGATATACACAATATATTAATGGTTTATTGCTCATTTATTTCACTAAGTTGGGTTGTTATCCTACCCCTTAGCCATCATTTGTAACAATCTGATATATTAATGGTCACCTCCTCTACACTTGCATAACTTCATGTAGGTTTTGTTGGCAGAGCTCTAAATAATCATGGCACCAAAGAGGGCAAGAAATTTTGTACTACTAGTCTTATACAGGGTATTAGTTCTAATCCATAAACCATTTCCATCATGTTGTGCTTGATTTTGTTAAATTTGACAAAGCTTGCAACTAGTTTGAACATTTTACTCTTTTTGGTTATTTTGTTGGCTGAGTCCCCCTGAGTACTTACTTAAGTAGTGGGTTAATAATCATTGAAAACTCCATGTCATTAACCTTGAGGAGGTTCAAAACATGACCAGAGGTTTTTTCTTATTTTTCTTTTCTAATGTTGACCAGTGTAGGGCTATTTCCAACCATAGTCCCTAGTTTATTCGTAATACTCTTATGGTATTTTCTTATTAGACCTTGGATTTCCAAGTCTTTGAATAATCTAAGCTCAAAATATAATCATGGATTAAGATTCCAGATCTCCTTATCCCCCTATGGGGCTTTGTTGAGCAACTCATCAAAACCTTGTGGTGATTCATTTTCCATAAGAAACCAAAATTCTATGTGGCTCACCTACAAAAGATAATATGTGCTAAAATTGACCTAGCCAAGGACTTGAAGGAAAAAAATGACATACATATTGGTGAAACTCAGTTTTCACAATGTGTAATTTAAACTAATCATCCAAATACTTATTTTCACTACCAATCCTCAGACCATATGATTCAATAATGCCCTTTAATGGCTACTTCTTGACATGCTCCATAGGAAAAAGGTGTGTTATAAAATAAGTCGATTAGATCCACTAGTGAAAAAAGAATCATTATGACTAATAAAAATAATGTTTCATCTTCTTACAGTGATTCTAGCCATAAATTGATTTGTATCAACCCACAGGTGGTCCCAAAACTATCTTCTCTACTCCTAATGACAAAAAATTTATGCCCTCACACCCTAAAACTATCACCGCCCAAGAATAACAACCACATTATGTGATAATATTCACACACATGAAAATGTGGTGTCATTTGATCATAAAAGTATGCTCAGTCAGTCCCATAGTCCCTCTCCTTTGGAAGATGAAGAATATGTTCAAGGAAAATTATGTCCCTTTTAAATGACTAAATTTACGTACAAAACATAGACAAAGCTTACATTTGCTACCAAGTTTGTATCCCTCGATGATATTAAAGAGGGAAATAAGATGTACCTTGATGTTTTCCCATGATAATTTTCTCTTCAAATGTTCATGGCCTCACTGAACTAACCTTTAGGTAGACAGTTATGGATAATTTTTAGAGCTTTCTTAATATGAAAGTGTTATGTTTGAAAGAGGTTAAAAGTTATAATTTTATTCTTCAGTCTACTACTCACATGATTTGGATAGGTACACTCTTCTAGGTGTCTAATCATGAGCCTGGTCATGGAGGAGTCATCATATTGTTAGCACCAAAGCATTCACAGAATATTGTTTCTTGGGGTTCTAGCCCTGCCCATCAGGTAGTGTGGCCCTTATTTATTTTGACAAATGACTTCTTGGGTTGGGAAAATTATATGCTTCAAATTATGTTGTTGAAAGATCTCTACTTTCAAGGTGGTTGGTAAATTTGTTTATCAAATATCACTAGATTATCTATGGTGATTTTAACATCGTGGAATCCAACAAAGATAACAAATATCACATTCCTATACATTGGTATGTTAGGGAGTGAGAAGCATGATTATACATGCATAACAAGCTTTAAATATACGATCCCAATCACCACTAAAAGAGATAATATGTTTCATATTGGTTTACTTGGTCAAACTTCAAACAAATTCAAGACATAGTGGTTAAAAGGCTAGATCATGCTTTACTCGTAAAGTATGAATTTTTATCCTCCTCTAATTCCACTACTCACCCAATGTATTTAAATGATGATGAAATTATTTTAGAATTTCAAAATATTTTATTATGTATTGAATCGAGCATCTGTTAACCAGATCAACTAAGACCTAGTTCTATCCCAATAATGTTCATCTTAGACATGAGATAACTCTAGGCCACATCAAATGGATTTGGAAGCTAGTGTTTAGACCCACAAGATACACATGTTGGATTGATTGGTGGGCTGATGCCATTACTTGGACTACCACATTTCTATATTGTATGGTAAGCAAACATCTATCTTGAAACAATGTGTTTATGAAGCATCAAATCATGAATTCGATAGGATTTCACAAGAACTTGAAAATTAGCAATTTAATGTTCATTTTCAATATTGAGCTTCTCAATGGAGACAAAGATAAAATTTGAGGAAGTTTAAAAACCCATGGGATCCCAACTCAAAGATAAAATGCAATGGTTGAGAATGGGTGATAGAGTTACTAAATAATTATTTTCTCTTCTTCACTCCAAAAAAGCTATAGATAGAATTAAATCCATTAAATATGTGAATGTTAGGTTTACCAAGCTCTTGGACTTCTAGTAAGCATTTTTCACCTTTATCATGGACTGTTTACTACCTAACCCTCTTCCCCAAATCATGAAACAACTCTCCTGCAATGCTTTCAAGATTTCCCCTACAAGCTTTCTAAAGCATACAAAGTTTCTTGTGATAGACATATTAGTTTGAATGATTTCAAGGAAGAATTAATCTATATGGCCTCTGATAGCTCCCATGGAATTGAAGGTTTCCCATGTGAATTTTATCAGGTCCTTTGAGAAACCATTGGACCAAATATTTAGAAACTATGTTATGAAGTTATTTTATCCCACTCGTTAAGTCCTCATTAATGATGGTAATATCAAATTAATTCCAAAGGTTGGAGATCTTGAGATTATTACTAATTGGATACCCATCAATATTTTGAATGTCTCCTATAAACTCAATGCTAAATCCCTTTCCCTTGGTCTGAGACATCTTCCTACCCTAATTTTTATAAGTGAAATTTTTTTTTTATCCAAGACATGTATATTAAAGACAATGTTATTGTATTTTTGGAGGGTATGGAATGGCTAGAGTCTCTAGTCAAAATTCCATGTTTGTGAAGATTGGTTTTTATAAACCTTGTGACAAGATTGAGTGACCCTTCATAATTTCAATACTTCAAGCTCTTGGATTTGGCCCCCAGTTTGTCCACAAAATTAATATGCTATTTCAAAATTTTGGATCTTATAGTACCATTAATGGAGTACAATATCACAAGATTGAGATATCTAGGTCTATTAGGCAAGGTTTCTTGTTGGTTTCCTCTCTCTATGTGCTTGCTATGGAAGGGTTCAATTACTTACTAGCCAATTAATCTTAAAAATGTTTAGTGCTAGAAATCTCTCTCCCCCATTTTGAACAACAAGTCACCAATGGAAATTTTACATATGATTATTTTATTATCCTTTTGGAGGAAGAATATTCAATCAATAATGCCATGGAATGCTTTGATTTTTTGCCTTGCATCTAGTTCCTCTATTTATTGTAGAAATACTCAATGCTAAATATAATATCTACCCAAAAACCTCCTTATTTGGAAGGATATCAATGGAAATGGATTCATTTAGGTGTGAAATTTAAGTTTATAGGTATTCTCTTTAATTTTCTAGATTCTCCATCTGAGCTTTGGTCATATGTTGTTTATAGGGTAGATAAAAATATTGTCTATTGGATTAAAAAACCTCTTTCTTGAGTAGAAAAGTTTCAAGTTTGTTCCAAAGTGTTGGTTACTACCCGTGTTTACTATTCTTCTTGTTGGGATCCTTCCAAAGTTACCTATGTTAAATCAAATCAGTTAATGTGAGATTTTATCTTTGAAACTTCAGAAGGCCATAAGGGTTTCCATTGGGTCTCAAGGAGTATTTTTTGTATACCTAAGGAGGCAGAGGGCCTTGGGCTCATTAACATCAAGTTTAAAGGACATACCTTAATTGTTAAGTGGATCATAAAAATATTAGAAGGGGATGAGACTTGGAAGGTTCTATTGAGGCATTGCATTATCCAAATAACTCATTTTAGCAGAAGGGCGTGGAAGAGCCTTGATTTGGAAAATATTCTTCTTTTTCCTGTGCCAATTCAAATTAGTGGAAATTTTGTTTTTAAAAGTATATGTAAAGCCTATTAATTGCTCAAACACAAGTTCTTATAGGTAGGGGATGGTTTTAGAAATAAAATCTCTTAATTCTCACTCTCTTTAATGGTCCCCCATTCTTAATTTTCATAATGTCCCTTTGTCATGGTCCCATGGATAAAGAATCTTAGGATTTTTATAAAGACAATAATATCGGTGATATATTATGTAAGGTTTATCTTAGGTTTATCTCATAAGATATGTTTAAAATTAAATACCAACTTCAAAATGAAGATGCAAAGTCCATTTATAAAATTTAGAACTCCATACCTGATGTTTTTCTCCATAATATTGGTGTATCTTATAGATCCCCATCGTGGAAATATTAGCATTAACCTACTTATACTATTTTCTAATGGTACAAATCCAATGTTTAGTATCATATTCTTTCCACTCAACATATTTATAGTGAAATACCCAAGACCATTGGACGTTAAGGCCCCTACATGTTATCTAGACTTGAAGGTTTTCCAATCTTTGGAAAAACCTTATTGAGCTGTAAAAAGCTCATTTTTTTGGTGTATTCTCTACTAGGGCCTACCCAATGGAGATCATGTAAACCAATTGGGGGTTTCAAATCCCACTTTATCTACCCATCATTAGGCTAAAACCTTTAAACACCTTTTCTGGTATCGCTCTCATGGTTAGTCTACCTAGAAATGGATTGATACCCCTTTTCAACCTTTTCTTCTAGAATTGTTTACTTGGAAAATGGTTTTTCTTTGGGTCTCGACCATGTTACCTAAAAGATATAATATGTTTTGGTAGATATTTCATGTTGATATTATTTTTAATGTACATAAATATAGAAATCATGTTATTTTTATAATGAAGCTATGGAAAGATATTTTTTGGTGACTAATAGAGTTAATTTTATCTCCGATGTTTTTATTTAAATCCAAGTCCAGGCAAAGAAGGTTTGTTTAGAGATGGAACACCTCTAGACAATTTTGTACCATTAAGGGAATAATTTATGTGATGTTAGTTAGGTGATTCTTATATACATAGAATATTTTCAAACTTTTATTAATTACTGATGCTGTCCATCTTGCAAGAACTTGTTGAGTCTCAATCTCTCTAAGTGTATGCTTTAAGGCATGCACATGGAAAGGGGTAGGCATACCATTGGTGGTTTGTAAGATTTTTGTCACTTTTTCCACTTTTTATCTACACACGTGTCTACTAAAATCCATTCCCCTAAGCTTTTTATTATCTGTTGCACACTCTTCCATTATTTTACCACCTTCAATATCACTTTTCCTAACCTAAAACCCCTTTTGACAGTTTACATGACTAGATCGACTGGATCGACATTGTACTCTTATTGGTAAAACTCATTTAGGTTCTAGGTTGATGATTATCCAACCTAGACCATGACCTAATGAGTTTTTGTCAATAATAATACTAGGTTGACTGGGTCGACCCTGTCGATCGGAACTTTCAAAAGGGTTTAGGGTCAAATCTGCCTATATATACACAATAATTTTTCCATTATTTAGAGAAGAGAAAAAGAAGTAAGATTTATTGTGCATCTACTTATCCACCTTTCTACTTGAGGAGAAAGTTTA